>VZTA01028658.1:726162-770710 GCA_013398855.1 Mohoua ochrocephala
GCGGGGCGAGGGGTGCGGGGCGAGGGATGCGGGTGCGGGGCTGGCACCGCACACTGGAGTGGCACCAGCGCCTCACGGAGCCCCCCGGGCGCCCCTCCTGGGCGCCCCTCCTGCCCCATCCTCGGCGGTCATCAGTTGTAATAAATACCAAAAGGATGAAAAGGTCTCTTCATCCAGCCATCCCTTCCTGGCAGGTGCTTGCTCTCACGGAAAGTGTCTCGGGCACAAATTTTTAGGAGAAGCAATGACACCGCTCCCTGAGATTGAACCCAACCAGTTCCTCCTCACTCTGTCTCCCTGCACCAAAGAGCGAATTTATGCCCCAAAACTTAAATTTACCCAGAGGTCCAGGGAAATCTTCAGTCTTTCAAGGCCTTTCCATAAAGAGTATCTTGAAACAAATCTGTCACTGAAAGGTCAGGATACGTTTCTCGCATTTTTGCCATGTACATAACAGCATAGATGGCAAACATGATTTGTAGTTTCTGAACGTGAAGTCCTTCAGTCTTCAAAGAAGAAGGTGAAAGAGCTGAAGTTTTTCATCCTGTCATCGTTGGGTTTCAGAGTTACTCCTGCTTAGTGGCACTGCAGGAGAGTTCTGGTCTCCTGGCTTACTCATTTCTCACACATAAGGATGATGCAAAGGATTTGGTGGTTTTTCTGTTTGGATTTGGGGTTCTTACTTCCTTGCTTTATTACGTGGGTACTGAAAAGATTAAAAGTGATTTTTCTGTTGGATTTTTTGAGTTCCAAGGGAATGTGTGTTGATGGCTTCTTCGACTTTTATTTCAATGGGTAAGCTTATCAGGTTGAACACAAAGACTTACCGGGTTAAACTTCCTTCCTCTGAAATGGTAACTTTGCTGTCTAATTATCTTTTAAAGAATTGTTTCCAAGATTTCAAGTTTTTCCTCGTATTGCTCAGTAACACACTCCTCAGGTGCTAAATCCATATGTAGACACCTCACTAAGTGGCCTAATTTTTACAAGTGCTAAGACCTCTAGCACCTGCCTTGTCTGAAAAACACTGGTTTCCTAATTTAAAGCAGTCGTAAACTCTCCTAAATTACAGCAGGAATTGAATTAGCCCCGACTAGTTTTAGGCTTATAGATGTGGGAAGAAAAAGGCGAGGGAGCAGAATTAGAGCTACCTTGTGCAAAGAAGTGCCCCGGGGCTTGTTAAACAGTATGAAAAAAAGATTGCAGCCCTGCAGGATTACATTCCCTGTTTATCCCCGGGGCTGAGGGAATAGATGGACGCAGCAGTGCCCTTCCTATGCTGTTCTTCCCACCTGCCTCCCAAAAGAAATGCCTTGGGACAAAGCAGGGTGCTGGTTTGTGCAGCCACGTCCCCTTGGCGTCCCTGGACAAGCCAGTGGCAGTCCTGCTTTCAGGAAGCTCTCTTGTTGCTGTACTGGGGATGCCTGCTCTAGGCTGGCATGCGTTTGTTTCAAACTCCCCACCAGAACTGATTTCGGGGTGCCACTGGCCCGTCTGAAGCTCGAAGTAGTGCGAAAGCTGAAGCCCCCTCATTAACCCCAGTTCCCCAGGCGTAAGGAAACTTTTACTCTGGGCACTGACCGAGCACAGCCTATGGCTGGGGGGGTGGGGGTGTCCCATCTCCTCCTGGAGATGCCAGAGCCCCCCTGATCCTTGGCTACCAATTTGCCCGTATTGGCCCTGTCCCTCTCTGATCCCAGACAAAATTCCCACTGCTGCTGCTGTCGGATGCAAAGGCTTCTCCTCGGGGCCGCTGAAACTCCAGCTGTTTGATATTGTGAGGAGCAAGGCAGGGGGCACAGAGGGACTCCGCATGAAAGGGCGAGCTCAAAGGAAACCGGACCCTGGCATGTCGGCACGATACTCAGTGGGTAACAGGCTCAGTTAAATTTGCTCATTCAGCCAGCTAAGAGGGAGAGTTTTCTCATCTGTCCTGCTATGTTTAATTCATCCACACATGCCTCCCAATTACGGCAGGAGTAATAAACAGAAAGGGATGTTGGGGGTGGGGGGAGCCAGCCAGGCCCCAGCCACCAAACCTAAGTGCCCTGAAAAAATGTGAGCTGCACGCTGCTGGGGTCTGCCGTCCTGGGAGGAGCTCAGCAGCAGCTCTGGCTCTGAGTCCTTATGAATTTTAGCCCAGATTCACGCCTGGGTTTTGTTGTTTTGTCTATTATTCTCCAGAAATGTACATTGCAGGAGGTGTGTCGCAGTGTGCTGCTTTAGGTGTACCATGTCTGCCCCCTGAGTTAGGCAAAACTCCCCACAAAAATCAGCGTGGCATCCCTGCCTCCATGGAGGCTCCCAGCCTCGCCACCAAGTTCTTCCAGCTCTGCATTTTTGCAAAAACGAAAAATTGATGGGGGGAAGTAGGCTGTGGAGGCAAAGACAAGGTGGATAAAATGCTCCATCATAGAGTGAGTTCAAAGCTGTCTGGCCATGTTGTTGGAAATTCAAGGTAAGTTTGTGGAAGGAGGGATGAGGAAGCGATGGCTAGCTCAGTTCCAGGAGTGGCCATGGTCCAAAGTGACCAGAAAGTCATCTTGTGTATGGTGTAGAGGGGGGAAAGACTCACATTACGAAGGGATGTGAACGGAAAGCCCCCAGTTCAAAGGAGTTTCAGCGTGAGTTTTACTTTGTTTACCCTCTTGTAAAGCTATTTGTTACTTCGATAATCCATAGGAAATGGGATCATTTCTCTCTCGGCATGTCAAATTAAATAAACAAATAAAACCTTGTTTGGCTGGTGAGAAGCTTAGAAAGGAAAGTGTATTTGTATAGGGATTCAGGAACTAAGCATCTTTCAGGAGCAGAAGATTAGGAAAGAAATCAGAGAAACAAAGGGGGAAGTGATTCAGTCATCAGAACTCAGAGAGCCAAATTAAAGAGGGGGGTGGGATGAAAGGACAAGAGATAGGGCCTGTCTATATTAGGAAATCTCTGCTGGCGAAAACTAAACCAGCTCGATGTCAGTTTAGTTTTACCACTAGGGTCCAAGTCAGGGACACAGACTTGGTTGTGACAAGCTCGTCCTGATGTCAGACAGAAATATCATACGTTCACTGGGGTTTCTTTTATTTCAGAATATATACGCTACCCCTCGTGCACGAGCACAAGCACACACAGGGGATAACATATGTGTTTTGAAATTAAAAGAATTGCAGTGAACCAGTGGTAGCTTTTCCCTCTGAGAGAGGGGTTGGCAGCAAGATAACTTTATTAGTACTGTTCCTGCTTCAGACATAGTAAAAACCATATAAAAGAAACACAGCCCCACAAAGGTATCACTCTCTTTTTTTGCAGTGGTACGTGTATGGGTATAAAAGATGTTATATATTGGTATAAAATGTGTTATATATGGGTACAGCTGTGCCTATGTTCTGTGCCACGTACCCACAGGGGATGTTGTAAAGCACTACCATTCTGTTTGTGGTCAGGTCACTGGTAGGAAATATTTGGAGAATCAGTGGGCTCCCAAGTCTATGAGAAGATTTGGTTCAGGTCCATTTGTTTCCTTGTCTTAAAATGTTCAGGGATCAGCAGTCAGAGAGATCCTGTTGTGTTTGGCAAGTGTTTTACAATGTCACTGAACATTTTGAGTGGAGAACAGGGTCTTTAAGAAAATGTTTTGTTAATGGGAAATTATCAAAGGCAACTGGTAAAGCTTTTTGCATGAGTAAGGAGATCAGACAAATGCTCTAAATAAATAGCCTTCCCCCCCCTGCTTTCCTTCCTCAGAACTTAGCAACTACTCTCCTACAGTTTAAAACTTCTTTTGCAGTGAGAGCCAATATAACCATTTGTGATCATGACCACACACCTCACTGCCTGTGCTGGATGTGGGAAGTCCTGAGACTGGACACAAGAGCACCATGAACCTGCTGTGTGCAGAAAGAGGTAGGACATGCCCTCCTGCCTTTGGGTTCACTGCCGAAATCCATCTCAGAATAACGATAAGAAATGCTCCTCTGATGGACAGGATGTGAAAACAAGACCATGCGCGTCATCTTTTACAATGACAATGTTGCTCTGTGCTATTAAGTAGGTGGTGTATTTTACCCAGAGATATTTCAGAGGCAGGCAAGCTTATTCTCATTCTTGAGTGGGAAATTATTTGGAAACTTTTGGATGAATGTACAGTGGTTAGACAGGACAGGATGCTATAAAGTAGCTCCCCCTTCCAAGTGGAGATGGGTGGGCAGTAGGTGCTGAAAACAGGACTGTCATGGCTGAAATGCTTTCGATAGAATGGATCATTTCAAGTGAGCATTGTGAATCTCAAATTGGAGGAGCGATATATATATAATATTTTAGCATATGCATTCAAATTATATGTAGGTACATAAAACTGCAGCATCACCAGCTCTTCAAAAATCAGTTTGGGTTTTTTTTGTGTATGGGCACCCCTTCAGCTGGAAATCATGGCAGAGTGCGAGATGTTTTAGTGGTGTTGGCTTAGGTGGCTTTGACTGATCCTTTCCCCCAGCTATCCATTTTTAGCTTTGCAGAGGTTGGTTGGAAAAAGCAGGTTTTTTCTTCTCATGTGAGATTTGTTTTCTCTGTGGAGACTCTGTATGGAAACCTGGTGCTACAGTAGTCGATGGGAATCTTATTCCCATCAGTACAGACTCCACTGGGTTTAGGATTTCACACTTTTTATGATTCCCTTAATCTGTAGTAGGTTGTTGCGGGTTTACAGACAACAACAGTGAAGATGGGGAGGCATCTTAAAGGTGTTCCAGGTTAATGCTGAAGACTGAAAAGATCCCTTTAGCTGGAGCGCAGTCCCCGGGTAATTACACCTGTGGGAAATAGCTACCTGTCATGTCTATCAACAAGGGAGCTTACCTTTTAAGGCACACAGATCTCCCTTTACATCACACTCTCTCTTTGTTGTAGTCCGTTTATTCACCTATTATTCACCTATAATCTCTCTTCCCTTACCACTTTCCCATACACTTGTTGCCTTTCCATCTTTCTTTTTCATTGCTTAAGGCTTGTGCTTACCCCGTCCTCTGCAACAGCCCTCAAACAAGTCCTTAACTTCAGGAAGTGAAAAGGCTGGGGATCCCCAGTCTCCCGGGCCCTCACTAGCCCTGCATCTGTCCCCGTGCCCCCCAACACCCCCCCTCCCATCCGTCGCCCACATCCTGAGCATGAAAGCCAGCCGGATTAATCCGGCACAGAGCACATTGTGTGTGAGTCATGACAGGCTCACTAATGCGTGCAGTGCTGATAAAAGGCAGCTCTGATGGGCTCTGTCAGGGATCCCGGAGAAACAGCGTGGAAAAAATCTGCTAACCCACATCCCAGCCTGGCAGCCAGGGCCTGGAGACAGCCAGGCACCGAAGGGAGCGCGGGGAAGGGGTCCTGATCCAGGCTCAGCCTGTGGGGAAGCCCCTGGTCCCAGGACTTAAGCTGGCGCTTCCTGGGGTCATCCAGGAGCTCGTGGAGCCAAAGGAGGGCTGTTGCAAGCCCTTAGGTCGTGAGGGTGCACCCTGGGATAACCTCCCTCTCCCCAGAGGGACCAGCTGGCCAAGGGACATTCCTGACACCCCAAGCAATGTCAGAGGTGTCACCCTCCTTAGACCTACCTTCCCCTGCTCTGTCCCAGTGGTCAGCCCAGCCAAGGGAGCCTGAAGGAGACTGCTCTTGCCTAACTTGATGGTCGTGTCTCTCAGAACAGCGTTATTTTACCAACGTGCACTTTTCCATTATTGGTTCCTTATTCTTCATTTGACCCCTTAATATCATCTTCCTCAGTATCTTCAGCTCTCTGGTGTTAAGCCTTGCGGACGCTGATGTTTGAAGCAGTACGAGTCCCTCTCCCTCTGGTCAGCCAGGCCATGCATTGCCCATCTGTGGTACCCCCTAATACTCCTCTCTCTGCTTTTATGTGGTGTCCACTGGATACCATCACCCTACTGCAGTCTGGAGACTCAGTAAAAGGCAAAAAGAGAAAGAGCTGGTCTTACAGCTCCGTGCCTCTGGGCATATATACACTTTGTCTTTTCCTTAGGCTGTGCACAAATACACTTCTACTGCATTTTAAAGAGCAGGACAGCAAAGCAGCTACCAGTCATTTCTTTGAAACTTTAGGAACTAGGTCTTCTCTTAGAAAAAAAGAATCGCGGCTGATGCCAAGGCCATGGTGCTCAGGAATTTACAGTCTCTGAGAACAAGGGTTAGGTGAACTTTAAAAAGTTATATAACTTAGTGTTTCTGATCCTTTTTTAATCCAAAGAACAAACTAACCTTTCAGGGAGGAAAAAAAGAAATCCACACATTCTTTCGTGGCATGATACGACACAGCAGCCAGCGGTTATAGGCAAATAAAAATCAGGCAAAGCTTTGAAATTCTTCAGTTTTCATTTCTACCAGCTGCTTTTATTTGTCACCATTTCATTTGACTGCATGTGTTAGATATTGCATGAGGCATGACTGTATGGGTGGGAATTTGGAGAAGGATGCTGTAATCCACTTGCAGACTGCCTTCTGAAGTCTTGCAAGACACCAGTACTCAAAATACTCCCAGTCTAGTCTGCCTGCTGCGTGCCAGACCGTGCTGAACCCAAAAGCCATTTAATCCCCTTTTCTGACTGATGTAAGCCATACCTAGAAGCATCTTGTGGAAGGCAGAACACTTGGCTTAGGGAATGGATGTCAGCTGTAATCTTTTCTCTACAACTTAAATTTTACTCTTGTATACTTCATTCCATTACTTCTGATTCTAATATTTTTTGGACCACCCCTGCTTAGCATTTACAGGTCTTTAATCCTCTCTGTTGTCAGACAGATAAACTGGGTCTGGGCCCAATTCTCCCTCAGTTAGCTGGGTGTAAATGTCTCTGAATTCACACCAGCTAGATGCAATGTAACATGAGAAGTGTGAGGCCCTTTATTCTGTCAGTCTCCCCTCATAAATCAGCTCCCACAGCAGCACCTGAAGTCATTTTCTCAAGACCAAAGAAAGCATGCATGGAGAAGGTTTTGTCAAGAGTCTAGGCAGATCAAATGGTCTCAGAAGGTTTGCTGTTCCCTGCAGTGCTGCAGGCAGCTCAGCCAGGGTCACTGAGCGTGAGGACCACGCACAGCATGGCTCGGTGCCAGGAGGGCTTGTGGAAGGAGGACGTTAAGCCACCAGAGAAATCGTGGTTGTTTCTGCTTGTTGTAGTGTGATCCCAGCCGAAGAATCACGGATAACTGTGTTTCTGTTTCATCTCAGCTGAATATGGAGCCAGTTTACCTGCCCAAGAGGTTTCAATTTGGGCTAGCTCTTTGGTAGTGAGACTTTCCCATGAGACTGAACTGCTAAGCAGCTTGTTTTGGTGGCCTTTTCTACAGTGTCTCTTGTGTGAGCTGGAACAAGAATGAAATTCCCTCCCACCCAAGTGACTTGTGCAGCTCCTCGCCTGTGTCTCATGATGAGAGAGACAAAGCCAGTAGGTCCCTGGCAGCTCTTGCAGTGTCTGTTTGAGGTATGAGCCAAATCCTGGTCCCAGCACGGTGCTATGACTCGAAACACACGACACCAGGCAGCACCAAAATTGCTGAGTGCAGTGGTGCCATGGTGAATACACCGTGTCCCTCGCTGCCACGCCACTCAGCGTGTCCTTGTCTACTCTCCTTTCCCATGCAGGGACAGTGCTCTCCCTGGCACAGGAGCAGGAGGAGGGACTGGAGGCAAATCTCTTCGTTTGCTTTCAGAAGTATGATGTCTACAGGGTCATTCTGCATTCCAAAAAACGTGAGAAGTGGAGGAGGTGGAGCCGGATTAGAGGTACCTACACATGAGGAGCATAGAGCAAATGGCAGTCCCGAGTCCCCCAGCATCGCCTTTTGCTGCTGTTCCTTGGGGGTGTGTTTCTTGTGGGGTACTTCACATTTTCTAATTTGGTGCCAAACTCTTCTTCCTAGAGTGCCTCTAAAGATTTTTACCAGCTAAAAGCCAGGCCCCAGACCCCTGCCTCCTGCTGAAGTCCTGCTAACTGCTTCTCAGAGGACAACCTTCCCATAGGTGTGTGGCTGGGCTCCTTGTATAGGAAGTACAACATTGGTGTAGATCGCAGCATGGCTTGGCCTGTTTAGTTCTTGACACCACCATTGCAATCAGTGCAAAAATAAATACATCTTTACCCAAGAGATATTTGTGTCAAGGAATATATATATATATTTTTAATAATATGTTTGGGGAAGATCAGAAGCTACCTTGCTTTCTGAAAGACAAGTTTGGCTGGTGTCCTTGACCTGCCAGAGCTGTGATTTTCTAAGGACCCTGAAGGAGATGAATTTCCTTATTGAAGCTCAGTGGGATTTGGGGGGTGGGGTGTGTGTTTCTTCTCTTCCTTGAATATTCAAACAAGTACTCCTCAGACATCTCTCTTCTGCTTGTCACTCTTTGCCCTGTTTGTTTGTTTTTTGCACTTCTCGCAGCCCGGACAAGGCAAACAGGCCAGTCTATTGTTGGTGTGCATCTCTTTCACTGCAAGATTTGTTTATGTCTTAGCACAGTGATGCAATATTTGGGTTGAACGCTTCAAGGGGAAATGTTTATAGAACTAAAAAAATATTTCCATTTGATTTGTTTATAGGAAGTTTTTTCTTGTGGTCTTGGGTTTTGAAAAGGCCTTCGCATGTTTTCTTTTCCGCCTCCCCCACTCCCCCTCTGTGGATTTGAAGTTTGGTGCCAAATTCAGTCATGATAATGCCATGACTGACTCTTTAGGTATTTCTACCATGCTCAGCACTACACCACTGGAGTATCTTCATCCCGGCCTCCAAGATCTTCTCAAAAGCGTTATCCTTCTTACATACCGAGGTTCCCAAAGCTTCTTGGTGGGGCTGAGGGTTTTCCAGCCCCACAGTCCAACAACTCCTCTTTGTTCCTGAATTATCTCTGACCTGGGCCAGCCCTCAGGCAGGGCAGGCTATACTAACAGGGGAGAGTTGGAAGAGTTAAATGGGAACATTGCTTAGAAGGAAAAACAAAAGAGTAATAGGAAAGGCATCTTTGTGTGACCGAGGCTTAACCGAAACCAGGCCTTCTCCCTCTGCCTCAGCCAGGAAAACAAGAGAGTACGTGCAAGCAGCCACCGGCAGAGCGTGCACGGGTGTCCTCCTCCGCCTCCATGGATGCAGGCAAGGCACAGCCGCTCTCAACAAGAGGGAGGGCAGACAATTGCTCGTGTGGCACCCGCAGGGCACAGCACGGGTGCACTTCCCGCCACCCCGGCACTCACACCCTTCACTGCACATCCGCTCCCCCCTTTCTGCCCCTCTCCCATTTACTTGGTGTTTGTCACCCAGAGGAGGCTCCCACATTCTGTCGTACACCATCCTCCAGGCATTGTGCATCCGCTCTTTGGGAAACACTGAGTACCTCAGGGCTGCCTCCTTGGCACATTGGGTCAGTGAACAAGGATGCTGAAAGGATGAATGTCACAGTTTCTACCATCCCTGGCTTCAGCCACAGCTTGCTAGCAAGAGGCAGAGACGGGGCAGGAGGAGGTGCAGGCTTTCTCTCGTGCCTTGCAATTTTGCCTCTTTGTACCAAAACCAGAGAGAACAGTCACAGGGTCCTTCCAGCCACTGTCCTTCTAAGCTAACCCAGCATCATCCACTGCCAGTCTCCATTCTCTTGACAGGATAAACCATCACCACCTTTACCTTTACTTTTACTTTGTACCTACCAGGGGTAACCAGCAGAGAACAGAGAATATAACAACGTGTGCCAAACTCCTTGAACCAACAAATGTCATCAGCCCTCAACATCTCTCCAAGGCACTCCCACACCTATGTCACCACAGTTTCAGGGCTGGAAATCTTCAGAGTATGGCTGGCCCTGGAGCCTAGGTGCAGCTCACTTTCCATTACCTCATTAACCAGCAGGGCTTCACAGACCATCATCTGGCAACAGCCGGTGTAGGAAAAATTACTGTTAGAGATGTTTCCAGCTACTTCCAGCTGCTGCCTGCACAGAAATAACATGAGATCACTGGCTTAGAGGAAGCCTTGGCTTCCCCAGCCCCTGGCCCTCAGCAGGTGGCCCCGGGAAGCAGAATGGCCTGTGCACGCTGTGGCAAGGGGGATCTGGCATGTGGGCACGGGGATCATACACAGGTGAATAAATAAAAGCCAGCCCCCTTGCTTTGCTGGCTGGTGGGCTCTCCTGCAAGAGATGACTGGGATCGGTGTTTGGTTTTTCCCTGGAATGCTCCCAGTTCAACACGCACTGTTTCAGAGCCGTGCCAGCCACCTGCCACTGCCGGCCCCCTGTCTGCCTCCGGGTCCCACTTCCCTGCAGACTGCTCTGTCACCACAGAGGGGCCCAGGACAGCCCCCAGGTCCCCCACTCTCACCCTCCCTTCTCCCCAAAGCTGAGATCCAGTGGAAGGGAAAAGCGAAGGTAATGAACAGGCTGGCTTCGGTTCTCTCCCTCTGACAGTCACCTTTTCTAATGGTCAATAATACTGGAATCCCTCAGAGAGATGTTCTGTGACAGCATCGTCGTGCCCGTGAAAGAGCAGGACCTTTCTGGGACTACAAAGGCTTTGAGTATGTTTGCTCTGTGCTGTTGTTTGGGACTGAGATTGCCCAAGAGTCACAGCCTCCTGTGCATCCATGCACCCTGGCTGTAGCCTGGAGCAAGCTGGCAAGAGAGCAGGGGATGGCTTGGGTCTCTGCGGAGAGCAACGCCAAGGTTTTCCTAAAAGGTATCTACAAGGCTGGGTGAGGAAACCTAAGGCCAAATATTTTATACAGAACCCTGGCTTGATGAGAACTATTTTATCTGGGGATTGTTTCTACCACACAAATGGGCCGTGATAACTAATACCTGGTAGTCTGTCTTGGCTCTTCACACGTAAGACAGGCACTGTCATCATGTTATCAGGGATTTTAGTGCGCTGGGAGCCAGATGGAGGGCAAAGTAGACCAAGTCCACTTACAGACACCATAACCACAAGCCTTGGTTTGTGAGGGAAAACCAGGAGGGCTGTCACCCACAAGCTGTAGCTAAGTGCATACCTTCGTGCCATCTCGGTACCTTCTTGGACATGATAACCACATCCTCCAGGAGGAAAAGTCCGTGGGTCACACCGGCTTGGTGCAGTAACTGTGTCCCCCACAGATGGTTATTGCACGTGTGTGTTGCTGTTGGATTCTCGATGGCTGTTCCTAGGAGTGGTAGAAATAGCTTATTTATTCTGTTTGGCATCTATATCCATTCCCTCTTCTCCTCCCAACCCGTAACCCCCTCCCCCAAACGCCAAGCTAATGCCTTCCAGATGAGGTGCTAGAAGCTGCTAATTGCACCCGGATCCGTCCTGATTTGTGCTTCAGTCAGCAAGGCACCTCACTAATGGATCTGAGACTTGGCAGTCGGCCTGGGACCAGTGTCAAAGGAAACGGATGAGAGGGAAGGAGAGAGCAGAGGGTTAGAGGGAGAGCAGGGAGACCCAGAAAGGAAAACGATCCCTCCTCCTCACAGCAAGGGGCCGAATACTGATAAGGGCTTGTGGTTGTCCCCCAAGGCTAGGTGGTGTGTGGGATGGCAGGCGCAGAGGCGTGTTGCCTTCTCCTGTCAGAGAGACCACGCCTGTGCTGGGGTACTGCTCCCTGCTCCTGTGGGAAGGCTTAACCTTGCACCGGGGCAGCAAGGCACTTTATCACTTCCCAGACTGGTCAGGGCTTGAGCTTTCCTGATGGGAAGCTGGGACATGAGAGCTGGGAGCCAGCTGGGGGCTGAGACTGAGCCGTGGCTCCCCGTTGATCCAGGGCATCTGTCTCACATCCCTGGTGGCTTCCAGGAGAAGAGGAGCCGGCTGGGGTGATTGGATGTGGATCAGAGGTGGAGAGGAGAGAAAACAAGAGGGAAGGGGGTTGGGGAGGTGATAGCAGGCAGGATAAGAAAAGAAAGAGGCCTGGAGAGGAAATCGAATAGGAGGTACCACAAATGGAAAAAGCAAGGGGCAGAAGTGGAAAGGCAAGAAGGAGAAGTGAAGGCTGGAGAATTAGGAGATGGTGCTCCTGTACAGCCTGCAACAGCCACAGTGTGGCCTGGGGAGGCTGTGCCAGCAGCCAGACAGGGCTGCAGCCTCTCTGAGAGCCCCAAAGGGAACTGTGCATGCTGTCCTGCCTGGGAGCCCTGGGACCTCACTGTAGAGCTTCAGGGATGAAAAACTTCCTATCAACACGTAAATGTCTAGGGACTATTCCTCAGTGTCTCACCAGGCTTAGCTGCCTGAGGACAGATGTGTTGCTGGACATGGGGACGACATCAACACAAAGAGACTTTGCTTCAGCACCTCAGGCTGGGCCTGAGGAAAAGGTCGTTGCTAAGTCCTTGGGAGTTAGCTCAAGGGCAGCATGAAGAAACCTCCTTTCTGTGTGCTGGAGAGCCCCAGGAGAGCTCGGAGTGCTTCCCCTCCATTTTGAGATACCTCTCCAGCATTAAATCCAGTGTCTTCCCCAAATGGAGTTTATTACACTCATTTTACTGGTGGAGAAAAGTGAAGTAACATTTCCACAAAGAATCCAGGTCCCACCTGGGAGAGGACTTAGGGTTGTCAGTCAGGGGGTACCTGCTCTGCTAGGCCGTGAATGTCTAGCATGAAGAACCAGCAGAGCCATGAAACTGTCAGAGAGGGAAGGAAGGTTCAAGGGCGGAACTGCACCAGATAACTGGGAAAAGAGAAGGTGTTTAAACCCACACCAGTGATCTGGATAGATGGGCACTGGGTCTCAACAAGCCCTCTTCACTGAAAAAAACCCCCCAAAAAACCAGGGAACACTGGGGTGGAAGGAAGCCTGCAGCTGCCAGGAGGGCCCTGAAGGTGTGTTGCAGCATCAAGTAATCAGCATGATAATCCTGGGAAAGATGCTCCAGGTGGAGAGGTGCCAAGCTGAAAGCGGAAACAGGACAACCAGAAGCAACCAACTGCAATGGGAACCCAGTTGGTTGGAACTGGTAAGACACTGTGCTAAAATGCCTTTGGCTCCAAGTCCCATTTTCATCAACTTTGCAATTCTTGGCAAAGATCGGAGGGAGTTTCCACTAGACTGTGATTCATTTAGTGAAATTTGATCATGGCCAGCAGGGGAGGGAAGTAGACAGACAGACTGACAGAGAGACAGTGTGCTTTGAGGGGAGGAGGCAAGACTGTCAGGCCTCTGCAGAAAGGGCAGAAAGAGACCTGTTCTGTCTGATAGGAATCTTGGTGGGCAATCTTCTGGGGGAAGACGTAAGGAAGTAGAAGAGCAAACTAATTACAGACATTGTGTGTGCTTGGATGCGCCTACAGACTGATTAGCTCATGTCTCCGAAGCACTTGGAGATGGAAACCAGTTAATTATCCTTATTAATTTTTCCCCTTTTGTGGTCCTAGTTATTTTTGGAGACCATTTTAAGCACAATGCACCACCCAGGTGCTGGCTGCCCCAAAACCCATTGGAATTCCCTATTTGTCTTTCCCTTTCCTTACACAAAGGACAAAACAGTCCCAATGAGAGTGATTCCTTCCTTCTCCTTTATTTGAAACAAGGACAAATAAAGAAAAGAAGAAGAAAAAAAAGAAAAATAACATATCCCATGCTGGAATGCCCAAATCGCATCACACTTGCCTGTTTCTGTGCCTCTGGGGGGCCAAAGGCAGGGTGAGTGGCTCTCTGAACTCATCAGTTCCCTGGGATACTGTCAGGTCAGTACCCAGGTGCACAGGAAACAAAAGCATACTTGCTCTGCAGCTTGTTGCAGAACAGTCAGGACTTAGATTTAGCTTCTTTCCAATCTTCTTCTTGTGAGTATCCACCAAAGGACACGGAGGGAAACCCTTGTGAACATCCTGAGGCCATTTCTGACAACAGAAGCATTTCAGGCTTTGGCAGAGCAATAGGAGAGGTCATACTTTGAAGGAAACCACAGAGAAATCTGGCCATTAATTTAATCTGCCCCCTACTTCCCTTGTTCCCAGATCGAAGGCACGGCCACTGGGTGACACGTGAGCTGTTCCCTTCCATCCTCTGTGACCTTTTGGTTGATTGGAGAACTGGGGAAGGAGTCTCAAAACGCTTGGATGTGAACGAGGACACTTTGGGATTGAGGATCTGGGGGCAGACCATGCTTTTGCACCTGTGGTGGGTGTGCAGGCAAAGCGGTGGCAGCACCCAGCAGCCCGTGCCCCAGGAGATGGGCACACAGCCTGATGTGCCTCTGGATCCACGTGGGAAGGGACATGCCCAGCCCCACAGCCCGCAGGGCTCCTCGCTGGCTCCGTGTGCCCAAATGCTGCCCCAGCCCTTGGCTGCTTGTGTCAGGGCATGGGGGTCATGCAGTGGTGTTCTGGACTTCAAGCGCTGCCCTTCTTGGGCTTCCCGAGCAACTCTGCAAGAAGACCCCCAAGAAAAATCTTGGAAAGGTCTGGCTTTGGAGAAATGCGTTGCCCTTTTCTTCCCCTCCTTCCAGTTTCTTGCTGCCTGGGGTCTGGGCACACCCTGGACAACCAGGTGGGAAGCCACAGTCCAAGAACTGGAGAATTAACAGGTTTCCAGCACTATGCCAAAGCATTAAATGCTGGGAAAACAGACCATGCGCACCATGTTAAAATAAAGGGAGAGCTGAAGACTTCCAGACCATGACAGGTTTGATCCGGCTTGTTTATTTTTTGGCAGGAGGGACTGAGTGAGGCCACGGCAGGGACCGAGCATGTGTTACATGTGCCAGAGAGAGCACGTCTCCTCCAAGTCAGCTGCGTTCTGTCTGCTTGCACACGTGGCCCATCAGCCCCATTATGGTGCTGCGCTTTGCCTGGTGGGCTGCATGCAGGAACCAGGTCCATTGCAATGTGATTTATGAATCCTCTCTGAGGTCCCATCTTTTTCCTCCTCCTCCTCTTCCTTTTGGGGACTTGGGGATTTGGTTGGTTTGGGGGTTGTTTTTTTGAAAATAAAGAGCACTTGAAGTTCACTTAAGGCAGAACCCCTTGATTTACTGTGCTTTGGTTTCAGAAACAAAAGATTTTAGTGGGGAGAAGAAGCCATTTAAGTTTTTGAGTATTTTTTCCCTGTTACACCTCAGCCTCTCTGTATGGACACAAAGCGTGCCATGGTACAACACCAGCACTTGTCTGGTGCTGAGAAGGACCCAAATCAGTCTGGGCCACAGGTGCTCTGTCAGAGTCATATTTTCTCAAGCAGGGGAATCCATCAAGAGGGAAATCACTCTGCTGTGCTGCTTCTATACAATGGGTCTGCTGAGATCTTGGAACCCAGCATGATCAGAACAGGATTTTCAGCAGGATACAGGAAGTGGTGTTAGAGATCTACAGAACAGAACTGAATGAAACTGAAGGACAGCTGTCAGTAAGGGAAAATTAAGAGCATGGCTGAGTTCCTATACTTTGAGGAGCCAAAACTGATTGTTTTTTTTTTTTTTCTTGAAGTCCAGGTTTGGCTTAACTGAAAAGTAGACCTATTTGTTTCTTTCCACTGCAGCATATCTTAGCCTGAAAATCTGTCATCTGCACATTGCACACCTTTCATAACTAAAAAATGAAGTGGTCAGATGCATGCTAAATTATGAAAAAAGCACGCTCACACTCAGATAATTTTATCTGGGCCTTTCAATATCGTGTTCACAGGAATTCCAAATGTCCAGGAAAGCATCACTGACAAAGCCTATGTGGACCTCTTGCACTGTAAGAAAACCACCAGATGACAAAACTTTCTGCTGAGCCCATCCAGTGACACAGCTCAGGGTGCCTCGCCACACTGGGTAATCAGAGACCCAACTTCAACAGCCAGTGCCACCAAATGAGTCAAAACCTCAAGAGTAACTTTATCCCTTTGGTTCTGCGAGCAAGTCTTGCGTGCTTTACCAAGAGCATGCATGACAGCTTCAGAGTAGAGCGGGGCTGCTGGCTCCTAAGTGGTGTCAAAATACTGCCATGAGGCACTACTTTACTCAGCATTCAAGGGTCAAAACCAGAATCCATTGGGAAAAGCACTTTGTGCCTATAAAAATCCCCCCACTCAGACCTTCTTTGGGCACTGGGGCACCAGCAAAAACTGGAGTGCTGCTCAGGGCCCTATTCAGGGCTCAGGTGATGGAGAATGGTTTCCACTTCTTGCCGTTTGCACTGGAAAGAGAAGCATCGCGAGGGGATGCGGACAAAGGCTAGCAGCACGGTCAGGGCAAGAGAGTGCCTATCGTGAGGCAGGGGACTGTTGATTTATTTTGCCCAGTGAAATGCAGGCTGAGAATGGATATGGTTGTTCTTGGTGAACACATCAGAGGGATAAGCACCAGGGAGGGAGCAGAGCTATTTAAGCCTCGGAACAATGTTGGCGCGAGAACAAGTGGGCATGCTCCAGCCAGGAATAAATTGAGACTGGAAATAAGAAGAATGGTTTAAGCCTCAGAGCTGTCAAGTTCTGGAAGAGTCTACTAATTGGGGTAGTGGGAGAATCTTAAAACTTATTAGGATTGTTTGGATCTTCACATTTGTGCGGAAGATTGCACGATGTGATTGCTGACAATAGCAAGGGACAAGACATGGTAAAATAGGAGATCCCTTCCAGCGCTACATCCCTACTGCGAAGCACTTGGGATTGATTTGCTTCTCGTGTGTCCATGTTAAGGCAGGAGAGCTGCAGGATCCTTTGCCATCCAGCCCTGCGGGGAAATTGTTGGCAAGCCAGCTGCAAGCAAGGAGATGAGGATACTTTCTCAGATGGCTGAGGATGATATGATGGTTGCTACTAATGAGCTGTGAGGAGAAACGTGTCTCTGGTCCCAGGAGGAAGATTGCAGGCATCACACCAGGCCACAGCCGGGCAGCAGGGCAGAAACAAACAGCAGAGGGAAAGAGTTGAAATTCCAGAGGAGAAAACCAAGTGCAGGCATTTTCTCATTAGAGAGCAGGGGGCTTCATGTGTTCTTTGTCTTTTCAAAGGCAATAGAGGTTGAACAATTACCAGGGAAAATTTACATAACCCATTCTGTCATTTGGAGCCGAGGCAGCTCTGCAGCAAGCCCTAGGATCAGCTTTGCCGCTCAGGCCATGAGTCAGTCTCAGCAAAACCGTGGTTTTATGCAGTCACATACATTTTTTGTCTTCTAAAGGAGCTCTTCTTTGTCTACTAACCACCCAAATCCATGGTCCTCCTTGTTAGAGCCCACTGCTCCTTTCAGCATCTCCCAATGGAAACAATGCTGGAAGTCCGTGGCAAACTTTGGCGATCTCACATGGTCCACCCCACACAGGGGCTGAGGTATGGAGCGAGGGGGCTCCTGACCTGGGGGAGGTCCCAGAATGTGGGAGCTCCACAGGAAGAAGTGACAGCTCTGGGAGCTACAGGCAAGGAGGAATCACCTAGCAAGTAGCTGCCCTAGGCTTGAAATCACTTATCTGTGCTCAGCGTGAATGAGAAAACTTGCTGGCCAGGAGAATCCTGGTGCAAGGCAGAGGGGTAAGACTGGGCTGCTCTGGGCAAAGACTGGGATATGTGTCTTCTCTTGCACCTGGGGTGCTTCACCTCTTAGTCCTGTTGTGCTTTCCCATGACTGTGTCTCCAAGCCCTCAGCAGGCTTACATGTGTTAAACCCAGTGTTAGAAGCAGCTGTAGAGCAAGGAACGGTGTCCCCTCTGCCTCAGGGGAGCCTCAGCACAGCCTCTGCCAGGGCTTGTGAGCCAGGAGGTGAAACAGCACAGCTACACACAGTGCCCAACCCACGTGTTCAGCTCCCCCGGGCGCCTTTCACTGGAGGAGCAACACTGGGACCAGTCCCCACTTGGCTGGGCTGACCTGTCCTCACCAGATTTAGGCAGAGCCCAGACACTGGTCTTGTGTGCATCACTAGACAGTGGTCTTAGATGTGTCAGCTCAAGAGAGAGGGCGCTGACAACCTGTTCAGCCAAGTAATTCCTCTTGTACCCCAAAACCAGTGGCATCTGGGCAAAATGGGAACATTGCAGCTCTCAGCTGCTCCTGTGAAACCTCTCAGCCTCCCGCTGCAGGTAACCCAAGCCAGTTTAAATCTTGGCCTCCCTTAGTTGCAGCCAAACGGATGGAAGGGCTCGTTCTGAGGAAACAGCACCTTTCTCATCCTTGGGGACTCCACCAGAGGCAGTGGGGGAATGAAAATCTGAGCAATATTGCAGTGGGTGTGTAAGAAAGAATAAATGTTACAGCAGCTGGGTAATGCATACCCTTCCACATGAGCATGATAAAATTGAGTTCTAAATTCCCTTTCTTTAGTTCACTGCATGCACACATGCAAATTCCCTCCCTTCTCCTTAGGAAACTGAAAGAAAGGAAAAGCAATAATAAAATATTTCAGATGAGAGAGAAAGAATTCTCCATGATTGAGAACATTTAATGGGAACCAGCTGCCTGAGCAAGACCAAAGGCTGATCCTGCTGGGGGTTTGTTGACAGTGTCACTTTCCATAGGTACCTGCTGAGGAAAAGGGAGGGATGCTCAGGAGACAGCGCAGAGGAGGAGGAAGGTGAAGGAATGCGCTGCACAGTGTTTTACCTCCACACAACCCTGTCTCCCCCTTTCCTTTTCTTCAAGAGACTCTCTGAGCTCTTGGAGAAGAGCCATGACAGGACAAAACAAGAAAGCATGAGCGAGTGTGGTGCGAGCCTGTGGGTGGCTGTATCTGAGCAAAAGAGGGTGGGTGGAAGAAAGGAAAGAGGAGCCCAAAAGTTCAGTGCATGAAACAAAAGCCAAAGCTGGCTCTCTGCTCCCCTTCCTGTTCTTCCTTGCAACCAGACAGCTGCAATTAAGATGTAACTGATACACCAAGAGCTGGTCCCTCATGCCGGTGCTCCCTCACCTCCTCCTCGCCTGTCTGCCCATGGTGGCAACAATGCCAGGCATGAACCCGGCTGTGCGGAGCTACTGCGTGGCTACCAAACCCGGCCAGAGCAGCCAGACCTTGCTACAGCAACCCGCAGGACAAGGAATTTTAGTGGTGTGAAATGTGGGCTGCTTCCAAGTTCCCCTTTCTCCTGTGGGGAATAACTGTCTGCATGGACCTGCCCATGCTGCCACCTCTGTGTTCATGAGGTGGGGGGACCCGACTCATGTCCTGCTCCCTCTGTGGCCCCAACCCCTCTGGAAAGAGCCCTTACTCCTGCAGAATCCGGTGCACCACTTGCAACTGGCCCAGGGCCCTGATCTTGACCCACGCCCATCATTCAGGGTCCCGCTTTTTGAGGGATGCACTTAGCCCTATCCTTGCACCCAGGGAAATTCACTCCCAGTTCAAAGCTGTGGAGATCAGCATCAGGGAAGCTTGTCAGCTGCCTGCCCCTGAACAGTGACACTCGTGGTAGATCAGGGCTTCGAGTGTACAGAAGGATGGAGCAAACATTTAAAAACACACGTAAAACTTAATAAAAGTTTTTCAAAGTGCTACAAAAGATAATCTGAACTGGGTGATGTACTCTGATGTAAATACTGGTATGGAAACACAGTGCTTTGTTGGGCCACCTAGCAATTCTTTATCTGAAAGTCATTTTTCAACTAGAAGAGGTAGGTCCTGTTGGCAGTGGTTTTGCCCCGCTTTTCCTGGTCTCTGTACTCTGTTTTCCATGATTTCTGTTCACAGCCTTCAATGGAATTGTACCTCTTAAGAGTTTCCTCAAAAGCCATGAACCAGAATGCCCCGTTCCCCCAAATCAGGAGTTAAGCCCAACCATCATGAAGCACCGTGCACCCCCCCAAATATACTTTAATCAAGTGGGTTTGTGCCAACTTTTGAGCTCTTAAGGATTTATACTTTCCCACCACAGGAGAAAGTCCAAGTCCTGGAGATTTTACTGGTTCAAACAGGCAAGTACAATCAGGGAAAATGCCAATGGAGTCACTGGGAAGAGAGGTGGCATCTCCGCATGTACCGTATGTTCTGCTCTCTGAACACCTGAGATGCCAGGGTTTAACGTGATGCCTTAAGTGGCCACCTAAAACACAGAGGCTAGACAAGAATTAAGAGAATAAAAGGAGGTATTTATTTGAAGGGCCTTCAAAGGCACACCCTGGGCAGTCCAGAGGCTACACCCAAGATGGACACCCAAGATGGATGCTGGGTCACAAGTTCTTCACACTTTTATAAGCTTGGTCCATTTGCATATCAGGGTTAATTCTCCAATTATAACCTCAGTTTCATGATGGAATTACCCCAAGTTTGCCCCCCTTTAGAGGCTTTTAGTTTATACATTTTGGAGCCTGGTGTCCTTGGAGCGGAAACCTGCAGAGGTTTGTAACCAGCATGAGAGAACAGCAGCCCACAGGCCACAAGAAACTTCAGAGTTACACACCAGGCAGCGCAGCATTTGAAAAATATAAAAGTTAAAACCTAAGGCATCAAACGAGACAGTGCCCACAGACCCTGCTCCCCTCCAGGAGGGCTCTGGCACCTCTGCGGTGCTCTGTCAGGGTGATGGTAGGGGAGGTAATGCAAACCCCATCAGAGCCGATGCTTTGACACAGACTGTAAGATCTCAGCACAGCCGTAGCTGCAGCTGCAGGCTGGCGACAGCACTACCTGCTGTAGAGCTCTGGAGAGGAGACATGGTAACAGTCTGGGGCTGAGAAGAGGGAATGTGCTAGCAAGCTGTGGCACAGATCTGATTTTCCATTCAATAATCCCACGGTAACTCAAGAAGATGGTAAATTGCAACTGCAACAGCTCACTAGCAGCCTAACATTTCCTCATGGTGCTCCTGAGGTGTGGAAAGATCTCTGCAGAGTGAGGCCCATGAAGGGGGGAAAGCGTGCAGCAAAAGTTTTGGAAAATTGCCCTGCAGCCTCCTTCGCCATTACCCTTCCTCTCAGCAGTGTGCAACCCCCTTCTTTTCGGTTCAGCGCACTGGTGCCTGTGGGGGCCCACAGCCACAGGGGCAGGAGCCGCTCCTTCTTCACCTCTAACTTCATCTGCCGCTTTTATTTCCAAGTGAAGCTGCAATTAAACCCCAAGCTTCATTGCAAGGAGAGTGTCCAGGCTTGGTTGTCCCTCCGCATGGGCAATGCAGCCTGAGCGCCAGGCTCTTGCCGCGGAGCCCCTGCTGCTCCCGAGGACCGAGTGGGACCACTGCCAGTTTACATCAGCAGCCAAGTGACCATCTGGTACAAAGGCAAAATATGATTATTATGTTTAGGTGCACGCAGTCTTTGATGTAGTGCCCAAAGGTAACAATAAAGTATTATTAAGTTTTTTCAATTATGTGGATCGTGACAATACTATGACAAGGCTGTTGGAAACAACCTTCAAAATGAGGTGTGGGAGGCTAGCAACACCCAGCCACATGTTGCTTCTTAATCCTAGTCCCACTGATGTTCATGAAACTTCAGCTGGTGTAAGGGATACGTGCCACAGCTGCTGAGAGTGCGGGTTCCTACCCCAGGGCCGCCTCAGCAAGGGGCTTTTAGCAGAATTCAGGAGATGAGGACCCTGCCCTCAGCAAGCCCGTGCTGCTGCCCCGCACATCAGCCTCGAGCAAGTCTTGCTTCCTCCTCGCACCTCAGTTTCCCACTCCTGGAGGCAGGCATGGATCAGTTCCTCTCACATGCTGCCGAGCATCCTCCCTCTCTCTGCTTCCTCTCTAACCTCCCTCCCTTTTTAATCGGGATTTGTATGTGGGTTTCCAGGCTTCCTGGCTGTCCCGTCTCCTCTTTCTCCTGCCTTGCTTTGATGTTAATTGTCTCCAGGGCTGGAGCGCTCCTTGGCTGATTAAGTCCAAGAGTCCTCCCTGGTTTTGTTGACCCATGAATGGGGGCCTCTTCAGTGCTCAGTGGAGTGCGGGCTCATTGCCCCTCCTCCTCCCCCCCATTCGGTTTGATGGATTAATCGTGCTGTGTAAAGGAAAGTGGGGTGGGAGGGGAAACTGAAGCAGCGGGAAAGGGGGGGAAGGAGGACGGGAGAAAGGGAGCAAGAAAGAGAAGGACCTTCGGCAAATGCTCGACTGCCCTTGCTTAAAATAACACCGTTTATTTAAGCAGGTCAGGCACACAATGGCTCGAGAGGGGCTGCTACTCAGATCATGGGACCCCGCGTATGCTGAGTAAGAGGCTGGAGAGGGTGTTAGCCAAACTCTGAAAGCTGGTCTGTTCTTAGCCGATGTCTCCATCTCCCCCCAACACGCACACACGCGCGCGCACACTCGCACCTCCTCTTTTCCTTCTCCCTCCCCTTCAGACACTGGAGTCCTTTGCCTTTTTGGCAGTGGCACGGCTCGGAGCCAGGAATGGAGGGGCTCTGAGAGAAAAAGGGGGCTCCAGCCACTGCCCTGGACCTGCTATCCTGGCGTGCGGCCAGGAGAGGAGAGGCTGCTGGCCCTATGGAGTGGGCTTCCCACAAGAGTCTGTGATGAAACAGATGCCAGCATTTCAGAAAGACTTGTCCCTCAGCCCCAGCTGCCACTGCTGCCTTGCTGATGGCCTAACTGCTGCTGCTGAGGCACAGGGTATCTGCAAAGCTTTTGGTGGAAAAACATGCTCCTTTTTCGAGAAAACAATGGGTTTCATTCAGAGGTGAGATTTGAGTAGCTGGGGCAAAAATAGCAGTATCAGTGTCAGCTGGCTGAATGGTCTGCTGACTGTGTTAGGCTTGCTCTGTGCTCCATCGGGGTGGAGTACAGCTCTCCATTATCCAGTTGCTGGGCTGCCCACAATGCAGCCTTGCTCGTGGTCTGCAGCATCCCTCGGTGTAGCAGTCCTTTGCTTCTTCATTCTGTCCCATCTAGGGATGTCGTTGTCCCTTCTCACCAGGGATGGCCAGACCAGGTGTCAGGAGGCAAGGGGGAGCCCCACAAGTGTCCTGGCCCAGGCCAACTGCATTGTCCCTTGCAAGTTGCTCTGGTCTCCGAGCCTGGCCGATGCCAGCAGCCTCCTTCCCCTGAGCAAGACTGACCCAGTCCTAAACACATGTCTGAGAAATCCCAGAGGGACTGCAGTGGATGCCTCTCCCTTCCCCACTTCCCCCTGCTCCAACCTCCCATGCTGCGCCCATCCATAACGAATGCAGAGTCAGGCTCAGGAAATGAAAAGGCTCTCCCCAAGAGGGACCTGAGCAATTTTCCAGCCTCTCCCTCTGCTGCTGCTTCCCCTTCTCCATCCCCCCTGCCCCAGTTTCCCCTGGCTGATGGCAGCAAAGGGCCGTTGGTGTTGGCAGGGTGCTGCTGGCTGCCTGGCAGGCTCTCCCGGTCAGCCTGCCAGGCTTTTCAGGGCTCATTCTCACTTTCCAGAGGCTGGAAGTGCAGAGCAGGAGACAGGCTGCCTTGGCAGCCTCACTGTTTCCAAACATTGAAAGGCAGAGAGAGAAAAGTCTGCTTCTCCCGGCTCACCAAAGCCACCACCACCGTGGACGCTGGCCAAGTCCGCCTAAAAATAACCGCGGTGCTACCGGACACACGTGCTTCTCGGGGACAAAGAGGGACAGTGCACCCCGGGGCAGCAGGCATGGAGCAGGGCAGGGCGGAAGGAGAACTTGGGGCTTTTTCCTCCAGCCCCCCTCTCACCAAATAGAGCTGCCTGTGTCGTCCCAGCAGTGCTAGTCAGTAGCGACTGGGGACGCCTCTCTCCGTTTGTTTTCACAAGAGGGTTCCAACCAGTACAGCCCAGCATAGCTGCAAATTGCCTTTTCCCAGCTGGGAACGCCTCGTTTCCCATTGTGCTCGCACGTGTGAAAGACAGCGTGGTGGGCATTGTGGTGTAGGTGCCCCAGGCCCAGGGCCACAGTTGCCTGAAGGAGAGGTCTCTCCCACCTCCAACTCCACCTCCACGAGATGTGAGATCTGCTGGGATCGCCTGTCATTCCAGCAGCCGTGATCCCGACTGGTCCACCCAGATGTGAGTGCAGCACATAACTAACACGTGGACCAAGGAGGAAATTAAAAGTGTGGAGTGACTCTGGCCCCTAGGGAATGTGTCTCACTAGCTGTGCTGCCCGGCTTCAGCACAGGGGGCCCAGGGTAGGTGCAAAACCATTGTGCTTTTTGTCCATCAGCCCCTGGGCAGCCACGCCGACGCCTCCAGATCAGCACGTGGCACACCAGGTCCTTCCCCCGCTCCCGTGTCCGCTACTTTCAGTGTAGACATCGGTCTGCCTTTGGAAGTAATGCCGGGGCTCCCTCCAAGTGCAATCCAGAGGCACGTGGTGTAATGCAGATGTCCTCTGCTTGTAAAGATACCTGCCATGTGTTCCTGCTTGAAACAGGAGAAGAGAGAGGAGATGTAAAACCAGTTGTGTGATCTGGGGCACTCTCTTCCTTCCTGCTGTGGCCAAGACGTGTCCTGGCCCCGGCTGGAGGGTCAGCACAGACAAAACATCCAAGTTCCCCTCTTGGTAGGAGGGCAAGGGTAACTGGAAGAGCAAAGCTGTGTTTTACCAGCAGGAAAAGGCAAAGGCCTGAATGTTTCCATAGGCTGGAAGAGGCTCCAGCAGCCCAGGCTGTCTGTGAGGCTGTAACACACCTTCTCTCCAGCCCGTGCCCTCGCGAGGTGTTTCTTGGTGGGGGAAAGCTGATCACAGCCAAAGGCTGAACAACAGTCTTTCCTAAGTCTGACAGATATGCTGGGACACCTCACTTCCATAAAAATAGTGCAGGACTAAGCAGGAGGTTTCTCATCCCTGCAGACAAGGCAGTTTCTTGTAGTCAAAATAGTTCAGCAAAATTGATGTCAATTTGCTAAATGTTTCAGATGACCCAAAGTTTTGGGGTTAGGCACAAAAAATCCTACCCCAAGAACACTGTTTCAGCTGAAACAATTTTCCTTGCTCCAAATCTAGGGAGTTTTGACCTTTTTTTTTTTTTTTGGTGGAAGGAAGAGAAGAGTGTTTAAAGAGGGTTTGGCACAGTGAATCTCAGTCCCAGCAGATACATACTTGTTTGTCTATTTACAATCAGGACAATCCAAACCCCTTAGCAGATGTAACTGAGTTAAGACATGAACATGAATTTAGAAAACAATACGAACCATCATTTGTAAGAAAGGCTCGGAGGCGAAATCCAAGTAATTGATATCATAAATCCCTCAGGACATTATTGTGGGGTATTTGTCACCTCAGACAATTTCAGGATCCCTTGCTTACATGCCTGCACCCACTTTTGAGGCATAACTTTGGACATTTATGCTTCAAATGTCAATGTGTGAGCTAAGGCAGACATTATTTGGCATTTCTTCTGCTCCCGAGGTATTTCAAAGAGTATTTGCCAGATCTCTGAGAAACTGCTAAGTGCTGAAGCTCCAGTGAATGATGTTTTAATTTGGTCTGAGGGCTTGAAAGAACATCTTGAAAGACTTAGACAAGTCTTAAAGAGAGTATGAGAAAGAGAATTAAAACTGAGCTATAAAAAAAAGCCCTATATCTGATGTAATAAGTTATTTAAATGAGGCATAAATTGAGCAAAGATGGTTCCATTGGTAATGTGCATAAAATGTTGAAATGTTTAGCTCTGCAAAACAGAGTGGATTTGAAGCAATTTATGGAGATGATAAGCTGGTTTTGACAAAATTAATTCCAAATGCTCAGGGAGGGTCTGATTTTGCAAGGTGGCAAGCATTTATTTTTTTTCCTCTCATCCAGAACAACACTTAAACAAATGCTTGGTCGTGCTGACTTGGCTTGTTTGCTTCTGGGGCAGGATGCTACACAACACGACGCTTGGAGGAAAGGTCCTGTCTTACAGATGCTGTAACGGGGACCCACGGGCTCTTTCAGGGAGCCCTCGCTTCCCTCATCCTCCATCTCTGCTCCACGGGTGTAAAACAGGCACAGGTTTCTTTGTCTGCTGTTTTTGTTGTTTTGTTTTTTTTTTTTTTCACAGCAGCTTTGGAAATCGAACATGTGCTGGTGAGGAGGTTTGCTGGATGATTCCAGAGGGGATCAGCAGCAGGATGCAGAATGGAGGTGGCAGAGTCACAGAGGGGCCATCGCAGCGGGGAGGGTGGCGTGGCTGGAGGGGGCACCTCGCACACGCGGGGCACAGCCGGGCTGGCCTCTGGAGGAGCGTGCACAGCCTCGGCATCCGAGAGGGAAAGGGAATTCGGAAAGCCGGGCTGAGACCAGGCTTCCGCTGCTGCCCTCCCCGAGGCAACCCATCGCAGCCTCCCTCGCGCTGACAAATGCCAAATACAGACCACATAACACATGGAGTGTCCCACTGCCGCTGCTGCCGCCACCTCCTCCTCCCCGGCTCAGGGCTGGCGTGCCTCATGCCTTGTCGGAGTCCCTAGAGGTTGCTTTTCACATAAAATCAAGTACACATACATACGATTGCTAGAAAGAAAAACAACTTTCAAGAATGAGCCTGCAGAAAAGGGGGAAAACACCCCAAACAAATCCTCGTTCCTTATAGCGTTGCTTCTAGTGCAGGCACGTACTAGGGCAAGAGAGTGTTTAAGAGGAGACAAGGTCTCCCTGACAGGAGGGACTCCTCCCTCGACCCAGGTTTTTCTGAGCTTGTTTTCCTCCGAGCAGCACATCACAAAGCCATCTTCTCCCTCTTCCCCTCCTCCCCGGCCCAGGTTGTAAAATAACGAGTTTCTTGTTATTCTTGTTATTGCTGAATGGCAGAGGTCTGGAGCCCTGTGAAGGGAAGGGGGCAGCCTAATTAGGGAAACGAGAGCCATCCTTAATGAGCACTCCTGACTAGGTGGGGATTTAAAGAAAAAGGAAGGGGCAGGGGGGAGAGAGGTCAATTCGTACAGCTTTCTCTTCCCTACCCCCAGCTCCCACCCCTGCCCTCCCCTCCTCCCTGTAAACCTACCGCAGTTTGGGGTCTGAGCGTGGGGGCTTCTCTATATCGTTATCGGTTATTAAACTATATTTTCCTGTTTTGCCCGACTTCAGAGGGGGTTGATTTCATTTCACCTCCTCTGCTAATTTTCTCCTGTGAAGGTATGTCAAGTGTTTGACTGTCCCTGGACCTTAGGGTGTCCTTGCTCTGGAATCCTTCCTGGTTGATATCTCATCAACAGGGTAGTGCCTGAGCAGAAGTGACGGCCGGTTGTACCAAAACCTTCCAGCAATCCCCAGAATGGTCTGTCGGGTGTGCAAAACCTGCTGCATCTGTGCATTGAACAGCTCCACATTCATGCTCCACAGATCACCACTGTGGTTCCACTTGTGGTACCTCTGGACAGTGCAGGCAATATTGGTGCCCCCACCTATATAAGTGAAAACTGGGCTGTACTTGCACGTGTGGGCGCAGCAGATGCAGCTCTGCAGCTACATCTGCCAGGACCTTACACAGCAGGGCAGCTTTGTCACTAGGGACCATGCCACCAGGGCAGACAGCGCAGCCTGACCATCAACATTTGAGATACCCCAGATGTAGTTCTGGTACCCTATAATTCAATGTTAGTTGCTTGCTACATTCTCCCTGAGTAGGAATAAGCCTCTTGAGTTCCCCTGAGTTCATCCCTTCCCATATGTACATTGGCAGGAGCTGAAAGCCCCGTGTGTGGAAATTCGATTGCAGAAACTTTCTCATTCCACACCCAACTTCTTGAATTTCTCTCCTGTTCTGCTTTCCCTCGCTCCGCCTGAGCTGTAACCCAACACCCCTGCTCTCCGGGAGGCTTCGGCTCTGGAGCCCTCGGTGCCGTGGAGCGGCGTCTCCTCCGCCTGTCCAAGGGAGACGGCAGATCGAGCAGGTTGCCAGGCACAGCCCATCTCAGCGGATGGCCAGGGGTGTCTCCCAGGGCCTGATGCTCAGAGGGGCCCTGGCAGAGGCTGGGAGCACACAGGGATGGCTGGGTTTCTCTTTGCCAGCCTTGTCCTCCTGAACGTGCCCCGAGTCGGCGTTAGGCTGTCACCTCCAGCAACTCCTGTGATGTTATTTGCAAAGATCTGTCAGAATCCATGCCCAGTTAAATCATCACATGCTGAAATGCTTAAACAGGCTTCCAAGGAGCAAGCTCACAGCCAGAAGCGTGGGAGGAACGTAGTCTGACAGAAAGGAAATAAGCAGGGAACATTTTACCCATAAAAGCACTTTGCTTTCTCTTTGCTTCATAAATCAGCTTTCTCTGATCTCATCCAAAAAAAGGCAGTTAATTCCCCACTTCTCCCTGCCTGGGAGATGTATTCTTTTCTTTATTTGGATCTTGCCTCAGAGAAATTAAGAGACCTAATTGTTTCCACTGCTCCTTCCAAAATCAGGGAACAAAATAACATCAGAACTGAGGCCCTGGGCCACACCTCCCAAGGTGCCAGGCTCTCTCCTTTGGGAGGCAGCGCTCTGCCCACCTGCAGGAGCCAGGTCTCCCGCAGGGGTCCCTGAACCTGGGGATGTTCCTGTCAGCACCCAGCACCTGGCACCGAAACCTCTGGCCTAAGCATCATTGCCAAAGGCCAAGTGGAGCCAGATGAGGGATGAGCACCCCACTCTTTTTGGGAAGGAGTCACTAAGGGGGTATTCTTGCTGCCTACGGTGGAACAGATCAGGTGGATAATTGTTCACCAGCAGGAGTAAAAGATTTAATCAGGCAGTGGTGCATGGCCCCAGAGTAAAGACCTGTGCCCAGCCACGCAGATTCCCTTCGTGTACTGAGCACACAGCATTCCTCCAAGCCTACCAGAAATGTGGCTTTTTATCAGATCCATTTCTCTTCTCTGTTTATAGCTTGAGGACGCCAGGGCCCCTCTGGACCATAGTTTGAACTAATTTAGCATTTTTTGAGGGTGAATTCCTTGGATTACCAAGAAAGTCTTGGCACAAGAGCCAGTTCCTTTCTATTCCTGCCCTGACATGCAGGCTCGCTGGTACTCTCTCCCAGCAGAAATGACCACACATCACCAGAGCAGACGGCCTCGGCTTTATGGCTGCCTCTGCTGACCAAATAAGAATAGAAAAAATAAAGTAAATTTGAGTTCTCTTGCCGGGTACAGAGGATGTGCTCAGCTTGCACTCCTGTTATTCTATTGATTCATGCTTTCTCTGCCTTGCCAGAGGCACTTTACCCTACGCATTTCTTGGTTATTCTACAGGAAAGCAAAAAAATTCAAAGAAAATATGGGGAGAGAGGGGACAGGGGCATTTCTGAAGCAGTGGTGTTTCACAGGGAGGCTGTAAAAGCCAATGGCATTAGATGAGCACCGCCAAACAAGTGAAAGGCTGAATCACAAGCTGAAGGAAATGTGCATCTGGAGGGTCTTGAAATAAAAGCATCCCTTCCTCAAGCTGTTCCCCAACAGCTGCCTAACTGGAGGTCTGTCTCTTTACATTTCATCCATCTGAAGTCAAATACACTCAACTGGTGCCAAATTATGGCGGGGGACAGCATGTCCCTAAGTGTCCAAAAACATGCAGCTGTCCCCCAGGAGGTCTGACATGAACACTGACATGGAGAGGATGTTCCCCTGGCATCCTCATGGCTCTGCTGTGGTGCTCAGATGTCAGGACACGCTCCTGCAGCGGTGGCATGCACAGATCTACCTCCTCTGGTGGTTTGCCGAGTCCTCCAGCGTGGAGCTGTGGTTACTGTCAGTATGAGAGAGACCCATTAACAATGTATTACCCAGGGCCTTTGTGCAGTGTTTTTCTAGCAGGAGAAAGTTTGCACAGCTTGTGGGGAGCGATTTTAATAGAATAATAAACCACTGTTGCTTCTTCATCCCAGTACACAGTTGCCAGGTCCCTCGCCCTTTGGTTCCCTACCCTTTCTGGGCTCTGGCAACACCTATGAAAGGACAGAAAATCTCTGCTACGAGCCCCTTTCTGTCCCTTATAATGAGAGAGAAGCACGATGAGCGCGATGTTCACTTTAAGGGGGTTTTATGATTGCCATTGACCCTCCCTGAGACTAAGCTGGCACACTGTGCTTTAGAAACACAGCGATGGGCAGTGGATGTTGGCAGGAGCTCGACATCCGCTCTGGCCCGAGAGCCCCAGGTTTGCCTGGCTCCTCTCGCAGGAGGCACAGCACTGTGTGGGAACCCTGGGCAAACACTCCCCCCATCTGCAAGCCAAGCAGATACAGAGCTCAGAGGTCACCCCACTGCACCCAGAGATATGCCAGCACATTGATTTTGCCAGACTCAGGATGAAGCACAAGGAACTGACTCCACTGCCCTGACAGCACTGTAACTCCTAGGCTAGGGGCCTCAAGCATAGCCCCCTAGGGCTATAAATGACCGGTCTATAATTGACCACCACAATCGTCATTAAATCTGCATTCACAGACCACCGGGTCAGAGAAACCATTTCTTAAATGTATGTCCATGTTTCATGTTCTGGGGTAGAGCACTCGCTGGCTTCATTTTTCTGTCTGATTTTTTTTTTCCCTCGTGAAAAAAAAGAAAAAAAAAAAAAAAGAAAAAGAACAACCACCATCTTAAAGGCTCATTTTCTCCCCAGCATGAAATGAACCTAAACAGCCAAACCTCAGCATTTTTCACAAAGTGTAAGCCTTGTTTTTCAGCCAGCCGAGGAGTGAGTGGCGCTCAAGCTGGGTGTGGGGATGGCTGTGGAGGCAGGTGAAGGTACAGGGAGGGTCTGCACATGCACAGCAGGTGCACAGAAGTGTGAGGAGAGGGAAAGCATGGATGCCATAGCGCTGGATGGATGACACGCCTGCCCATACGTGTGAGGGTGCGTACCCACGTGCATTCATTTTGGTGAATATCTGCCCGAGAGGAGCCTGGGTGTGCAGGTCTGTGCAGAATTGGGTATGCAGAAGTGCTCCCTGGCTCCTCTCTCAGCTTAAAGACTTGGCAGGAGAACGGGGACAGTCACTGAAAAGCCTGATTTTCTGGGCTGAGTTTGTCTGGGGGACTGGGCTGTAGGCTGCTTCCGAGCCTCCCTCTTGTACCTGCTCTCAGAACCTGTTTTGCTTTCTAACTTTACTCGTAGTTGCTATTTCTTCCTTTCCCTCTTTCTGGCTCCTTTTCTGTTACACCTTCATCTCATGTTTCCTCCCTCTGCCACTTCGGAAATGTTTTTCTCCCTCTCTTTCATTTCTCCCTTCTTTTCCTCCTTTCTGGGTCTCTCCTCTCATTCCTCCCACGCTGGCATCCTCTCATTTCTCTGCCTCCCTCTGCTCCCCCACTCTTGCTCTCCATCCTGCCTCTTTCCCTCACTCTCACAGGCTTTTGTTTTCCCTTCCCTCTCCCCCTCTGCTCGGCCTCTCTCCCCTCTTCTCTCCCTCCCGCTTCCTCACTCCCTTCTCTCTCTGAAATAAACTTCCCCGTGTGAAGCCCCTGGCCACCTTCCAGCCTCTGGTGAGATGAAGGGGTCCCTGGCATACACTCAGCTCTGTGCTCCATAGGGCATTGTAACCACTGGTACCAAGGCTATAAAATCTTTAGTGTCTCTAGGAAAGATGACTGTAAATTCTTCAGAAGTCCCACCATGGGTGTAAAGATTCCCCCCCCACACACCTCTCCCCTCCTTCCCCGGGCCTCTGTGAAAGGAGCTGTGTAGTAAAGCAAGGGGCTCACTCCTCCCCTTTGCTAAAGCCCCAGCTCTGATCAGGATTTCAGCAGAGCATGGGCTCTCCCCATTGACTTCAAGAGGAGATTTCAGTACCCTGCAGAGCAGAGAAGCAGTTCTCGCCGCTCTTTTGGTCACTTAGGTATTTGACTTTATAAACATGATTAAAAAATGCTAAGAAAACACTGAAGAGAGGAAGGCCTCCCCTCTAAATGTTGAGCAAACAGAAACACACGAAGCATTGTTCGGCTCTGAAAGATGAACCAGCCTCGGGCCAGCAAGGGAGTGTGGGGAAAGCAGGCAGTGCATTAAAAATAGGTTAATTCTCACATATTACAGATTTGCTGGAAGATCCCAAAGGGTGTTTGTTTTTTTTAAAAACTGTTTTCCAACCTGGTGAACACCAAGCAGATCTTCTCAGGGATATTGAGCAGGGAATTTAGAGAAGGCTTAGCAGAGGCAGCACAGATTCCAGCCTTTGGCCCCAGGGATGTGTGTTTAGCAGGAGTCAGACCTGGTTACTGTCAGGCTGGCGGGCGGATGGGACTTGGACGCGCACAAGGCCATCATGACACCTTTTTATCTAACGCACGGATTTCCTGGTGCTTGTCACAGGAAGAGGGAGCACAGGGCTCCCACGTGAAGAGCCACATGGCAAAAGCTTTTCGGTACTGCCACAAGCCTGACAGGCCTCCCACACCACACACAAAACGTGCAGTGTGCTCCCATGCCGTGCTCCCGGTCACCGCCAGCCCCAGAGCAGGACATCCCCCTGGCCCTGCCACATGGAGGAGGTGCAGCAGAGACAACACGCTGGCCATGGAGAACCTACAAGGTGCAACGGCCTCAGCAGAAGAGAGCCCGACTCGTCTGCGTAATTCTCATTTTCAGTGTGAAAGACCTGCCAGGCTTGCAAACATGGGGCCCGTCCTTCCTAATGGGTTGTGCTTTGGCATGTGGCAGGGCTGGGAAATTCCCTGAGGCTTCCAGGTTGGTGCTGGAGCTAACAATCCCATGTTTGCCTTCTCCAGACTATGGACCAAATTCATTTCTAAAAATAGAGGATGAGGAATTTGGGGCACCCATATTCTCATCAGTTACTGTCCACAGTGTTTATCACGAAGGGGAAGCACTGAGGGGAAATGGGGTGGCAGCATGGTGTGTGTAGGAGTGCCCGTGACTGCACTGGAGGCAGAGGGGGCAGAGTGGGTCGTGGGAAGGGGCTTTGACGAAGTTGCATCTGTGAAAACTAGCGGAGAATTTTGCAGCTGAGGGGTGCTGTGAAGTTGGCAGAGCCTTGCAGAAGACCATCCAAAGCACCTGGCTCTTTGGTTGCTGTTCAAATAGCAGATTTGCCCAAAATGGAGGAAAGCATTGAGTGGAAGTTGCATGGCTCTTTTGTGCTGCTTCTCCCTTTTGCTTCCCTTTGCCAAGACCTGCTCCCCGCGCTTCCTGCTGAAGAACTGCAAAGCCCTTTCCCACCTCCCCACTTAACTGCAGACAGCTCCAGACAGCTCCTTTCATCCTCCTTTGCAGCCTCCTCCTCCCGGGGTGCTTTAAACACAGCCAAGCTTCCTCTCCAGTTATTGCTACCTCCACAGCCTCTTCCGAGCTTTTGGTGTTTCTGACCTATTGTTTCCATGGCATTGTGAGGATCAGCTCCACTGGGTCATCTCCGGCGCTCCACAAACGTGCCAGCTCCTCTGGCCCTGCTGAAACCTGATGTGCTTAGCCCATTGTACAGCAGAGGGCATGGACATGCCCCACGTGTTCAGCTCTGGTGGTCTGCTGTCTGGGTCCTGGTGAGTACCGTAACGAGAATGCAGACAATAGGACCTAGGCTTTATTCCCAGCTATGCCACTTTTTAAAGTAGGATGCTTTGGATTCAGCCACATATTTATCCGTGCCTCAGTTTCCCCAGGCAGAAAACAGGGTTACATACTCTGACTGGTTTTGGCAATTGATCTCATAGTTAGATAACTACTGAAGCATGTCTGATGGCCTCCTTCTCCAGATTAGCTCCTGCAGTTTGAGGCTGAGATGTCCTGGTCTGAAAAAGCCTAGGTGTGACAAGCCAAAACACAGAGGAAAAGGCATGTACCTGGGTATTAATACCAACTGTCTTTCCCAGGGGGTGTTGTGAAGTTCCCCACCCATTCCATCAGTGTGATGTCTGGGAAGGGGCAACACCAGACACAAACCTCCAGCACAGGGTGGCTGATGTGGTGGGCATGCCGGCCAGTCTGAGGCCTGGACTGGTTGATGAGACCATGCAAAAACCAGGACGACTGTCCCTCGTGTGGGGAAACTCATGGCATCAGCTAACCACTGAGACAAAGGGAGCTGGCCAGGGAGGAGGGAAGGGGTCATGGGGCCAGGAGAGGAGTGGGGTGATAGCCCTGGGGTACCACGTGGGGTGACAGCCTCCAGGCTGGGTGCGGTCCCACGAGGGGATGGGGGGGGGGAGTGTCTCTGTGTGTGTGAGGAAATTGAGAGACCCCCTCTCTGTGGCACAGTGCCAGCTCTGCCTTGCTGTTGAGCCCAGGATGTGCGCTGACCTGGGTAGTGCTAATGGGGGAGAAAAAGAGGGGCTGCAGGTCACAGCCTTCTTCACCCTCCAGCAAATCCGTCCTTTGAGTTTTCTCCACACAGCCCCCGCTTGCCAGATATTTCAGCCGTGCAGCCCTTGGAGAGAAGGTGCAGGAGGAGGAGGGAGGATTCAGGTGGCAGCATTTGTTCTGCGTCCTCCCGGTGGCCCTGAAACCCTCCAAACCTCATTTTTCAATAGGCCACCAAAACAACCACTAGATGTTTAATGACTTTCGATCTCTCCTGCCCCAGACTGGCTTTGAAACAGTGACTCAGATGCCAAAGTCCCAGTAGCGAAGTGGCTTTTTAATGACACAACTCGAGCTCAAATTCCAGGCACAGGGGAGGCTTTGACACTGCTGTTTGTTTTCTTATTGGAGAAGTTCAAGAGAAGCTCAAGGCTTAAAAGCAAACCCTTGAAAGCAAAGCATTCCTAATCACATAAAAGTGTCTGCGCAGGCCAGGGCTGAAGAGGGGGCTTGTGACTTTAATCTTTGCATATCCCTTTCTTTCTTCAAGCATCTCTCCCTCTCACAGAGGGGACACACACACGCACACACAAAACTCTCCTCAACGCCAATAGTATAATGCTCCAGGAGAGGAAAGAGGAGGAAGAGGAGGAGGAGGAAGCCAGCCCGCCTGCCTGCCCCCATGCTGAGCCTGAGCAGACTTTGTGAGAAAGCTTCTCTCCATCTGCAGCCCAGCCCGGTGGGAGTCAATTAATTCTGAATAACCTAAACCGACAGAGGTATTTGCATTCACAACCTGACTGATGACCGTATAAAATTGATTTATGAATTGAAGTACTTTCCCTCCCCTTATCCCCGATTCAAGCCATAATTGATTATACGTGCTGCAGCGAAATTAAAGAAAGGAAAATTAAAAAAAAGAAAAGAAAAAAGGGAGGCTCCACAGACGCTGCTCTATATTCTCAAGGTTTCCCGGGATTAGCCGATCTATTCATCACTTATTTTTTTTTATTTAAAAAGTTGCTTCCTTTACCCTCTTCACCAACTTCTCCCCCCACCCCCTCCCCTTCATCCCTACCCCTCACCACCACCTCTCAGCCCAGGCAGCAACGCAGTGGGTCGTACCTCAGGAGAGATGATGGGAGGCACAAACCCCCTCAGCAACATTCCCACAGTGTGACAGCGAGGCGAGAAGGCTTTAACCCTGACTCCCTTCCAGGGCAGAACAGACCCTTCCAAAAGGAGACGGAGCCTAAACTGGAAGTCCTCAACCCAACACTGTCCGAAGCTCAGGCTTAACTTGCTGCCTTCTAACTGCTGCATTATAGACCTCCACGGAGTGGGGAATTCACTTGGCCCTTCCAACCAGTCATCTCTTATTAAAGAGATGCTTTGTTACACTCATGCAATGCCCATACAATGCCCTCCATGACCTAGGGAAAAGTGCTGTATGAAAGCAGGTACAATTGGGCAAGATCCACTTGCCCGATGTCAATAGGAAGCACGAAAAATCTTGTTGGAAGCAGTCGAGTGATGCAACTCCCCAGATTTTCTCCTGGCACTTAGTATACTGAGCTGAATCCATAAGCATGAGAACTGATGACCCTTTTAATTTTTTTTCCCCTCATTATCCACCTACTCCACCCTATCTGTTATCCCATTTTCATTAGCTACTCATTGTTTTTCTTCCCATTTTACATATGGGAACACAGAGAAGCAGACCAGTGGTGGGAACGTAGGTCACCTATTAGTCCTGCTCTCTTTTTTGTTTGCTTCTTTCTAAATACTTTTTTCTTTTTTTTAAGGAATGGATATGTCCTCTTATTTCCTTTCTCCTGAGTGGGAAGAGACAAACAAAAACCTGGTATAGCTCAACCCATGTACGATTTCACTAAAACTCATTTGCATAGAGTGCTCTGTAAAGCTCGCAGACCTCTTGAGCACGTAAGTACAACTTCATATCACTTCACGCAGTTTCAATGCTTATTGTTCCTTTTCCTTTGGGAGAGTATTTAAACCAAGTCTTTTAAGCATCTGGACACAGCTCAGCAATGCCATCTGCATTCCACCTCCAGTGAAGGACGAAAGACTGATCTAAGTGAGGCGAGGCAGGCATTCGGAGCTTGCCCATTCCTAGTGTCTCCAGGTCTGATGGGGAGAGCTCATTTATTTCAACCTCTACAGAGTTGTCTCTCTCTCTATTTGGGTAAAGCTGAGCAGAAGAAAAAGGCTCAGTGAATAAACATCAAACAAGACCACTTCCCTTAACTGTTCAGAGAGGCTTTCAGCAAGGAGCTTGTCCAGAGACTCATTTGCCTGGCAGCCGTGGTGCTACCATGGAGTTCAAGGAGAAACTTCTCTGCTTTCTCAAGGAGGAACTACTCCAACAGGCCCGGGAAGGACGAGGCAGGGACAGGCAGGGAGGCAGTGCAGTGCAGGGATCCAGCTGTGCCTCCTCCGCCGCAGCTGCTCGCCTGCCCCTCACGTCCCCGTCCCCCACCGCCTAACGCCTTTGTCCTGCTCTGGGGCCATTTCCCTAAAAGTTCAGTTCTGCAGGTGTCTGACCTCATTGTGCTGGGAACAAGGGGGAGGCTGGGGGAAGGGGGCTCTGTCTGTGTAATTAAAGCCAAAAGCCCTACGCGATGCTGGAAAGCTGAACCTTAGCTGGCATCTCACATCCCTGGTGGAGGCTCTGGGCAGGACTTCGGAAAAACTTCAGAGCAGAAAGCTCAGACCAGGATTCAGGAGATACTGCCAAAATCACAGCGGACCCAGGAGGCAGCACTCCACATCCCAGTAGTCGAACTCTGTGCAGAATAAAACCCACTTCAAAGCAAATAATGCCTTCATGCTGCAGCCCGGGACATCATTTGGGAAAAAGCTGCCTCTGCTTCAAAAGTCTACCAGGCCCTGCTTCTGGAAAATGGTGCTGTGCCCACCCCACCTGTCAGCTCTGGTCTGAGGTGCATGGCTGGGCTCTGCAATGGTCTGTGGCCCCCTCACAGCTGCAAGGCTTGTCAGAGACTTGCTGTGCAGGGAGGACATCCTGCACCCTGAGGTAACATAAGGAGCAGACACATTGCCCTGGCGCTGGGGGTGTCCTCCAAACAAGCCTCCCATTTCAAACAGCTCCAGGGCACAACAAGGGGCACTGTATGTGGGCTGAGCTGGGCCTGTATACAGGCTTTGGCTTTCTCACCAGGAATGCCTGTCCAAATTAACCTGATAATAAAGATCATCTGTGTCTTGAGGAGGTGAGAGCCAGCAGGCCCACGGGCAGCTCAGGAACTCCTGAGCCAGCAGACACCAGAGGGTGAAGGCTGCACCTACACTCATGTCTCATCTGGTAGCTGCAGACCAAAATCCGTGATTCTTTCACCCCAGGCTACGGCACTGAGCTGTGGGATGGGGATCCAGCAACACAGAGTGGAGGTGGGCAGCAGCCCTGGCAGGGGAGGGCACTGCCCGGATCCCACATCCACCCGGCTCCCTCCCATCTCCACCACCAGGAGTCTCGCAGATGTCAGCCCCGACAAAAGCACGCAAGTGGGAGGGACGTCAGCGCAGATTTACATCCAAAGGTCGCCATGTCCTGAGTGGTAAACGGGTGGACAAAGAAGTTAATCGAGGAGTCAAAAAGGGCAACCTGAAGAGGAGCGGCAGCTGGGAATGTGGAAGCAGAAATCAAGGCAATTAGCAGGAAAAAAAGAGGGAGAGTTTTGCATGCCTTTCCGATTTTTCCACATGGAAAGAACAACGCTGTATTATCTGAAACTGAATGATTTTTACTGTCAGCTGAGAGAGAGCAATCAGTAGGCTTGAACTGATGCCTCTGCCAGCAGTCACAGTCTTTCTTCCCACACAAACTGGCGACCCCTCTGCAGTCAAAACAGCTGCCTGAAATTCCAGAGCTCGCAGGGGGAGAGCAGTGCCATCCCTGCTCACACCTGCACTGACAGGCTCTGCTGTCACCTATCTGCTGCGACAACGTGTGGAAGCATCCATCAGAAAATTGGTACTGATTCCACACTGGGTGCTCCGCAAACACGGAGCCTAAAGATGGTCGGAGCTGCCCAGAGGCTGCAGTGCAACTCTCACAAGCAGCAACAGGTCACTGCAGCCTGCAGCCAGGCAGGCATTTCTGAACTATTGTTCAGGGTACAGACTAAGGTCATGTTCCCTTTTCAGCTGAGTCAATCTTTTTACTGAGTTCATTGGGAGCTTGGGCTGAAGCCAGCGGTTACTAGATGGACCAAACATCATCTTTCAGAGCTTGGACAGAGCTGTATCGGCCCGAGGGTGTTTGGGGCATAGAGAAACCAGCGCCATCATCCACGTGACTAAAAACAAACCAGAAAGAAAAGTGTTTCAAACATATTGATAAATGAGTATATTTTTTTCATGTTTTTCTCTACTTCTTTAAAAAACCCCAACAACATGAGGAACTGCTTTTCCGGTTGGCCAAGGAATTCTCTTTGAACAGCACAAACTGATCGGCCGCCTTTTAATACCATTAACTCACAGGAGCAGAGACACTAGCCAGCTGCTAGATGGGTACCACACGGGCTGGATGCTCTGAGCAAGCCCAACCACCTGCCCAGGGCTTGCCCTGCTCCCTGCACCTAACATGCCCACTCTGGCTTCATGGAGAAACCTTCCCACACTGACCTATGGCCGAGCAAAAAGCTGTTTATCATCCCCCAGGAAAACCAGCTCCCCTTTCCCGTAGCGTATAACTGACAGGCAACAGAAGGGATGAGGACTCATGGCTTCACCCACAGCATGAACGGTTTCGGGAACTGGGGTACTTCCAAGGGCCTCTGGACTTGACCCGGGAGATAGCTGGGCACCTCTTTTAGCCTAGAGCTGGGCAATTAGCCTTGCTCAGCAAGCAAACCTGTGAGGATCTGGACTTCCTATGCTGTATTGCCACACATAGGATCTAGCAAAGATACATCATTTACTTAAGCGAGCCAAATGCAGAATGAAAAATGCACTTTGCCAAATGCCCCGGAGCTCTTGACTGGCTGAGTCCAAGCATGTTTTGCATAGGGCCTAGTTGAAATAAAGAGACAAAAGACTGTGACAAGGAAAAAAAGTGGCTGCTGGTCAGATACAAGTCATTTAGCTCAATATAAAGGTAATTTGGTATCATCCTGGGTTCTTTACAACACAAAAGACCAGACTAGCTGGTCTAATGATATCTTTTGGCTTTCAAACCTATGAACTGATGCTCCATCTTTCAAACACTCTCAAAAACTGGGTGCAGATTAGGTCTAAAATACAAGTTGTTGCCACTACAGTTGTGCTGGGCTTGTTTGATAGTTGCACCCTTGCCTGGCTGCCTTGGGAGCTGTTTCTTCTACACTTGTCCCCATCTGGTTGCTTCTGTTATTAAATTCCAGAGTGACAGACCCCGGAGAAATGCAGGCGGTTAATTTATTTCTTTCCAGCTGTAAATGTGCAAATACTTTTATCAGAGATTGTTTCTTAAAATGTCACAGACAATGGGGCATTTTTGCATGAGTCAAGCCAAAAACATAAAAATGTCTCCCGGACATTATTTTGTCTGTGACACTGGGACATGTTTGTGCAACTGGCTTCGGGACAATTAAAAAAAAAAAAAAATCCAGCCCTTCCTCTGGTAGGTATCAAAGCATCCTCAGGAAGGAGTAGGGTGACCACAGGGACAAAGCTGCCAGGTTACACCTGGGAGGGGCGATTTCTTTGCCCGTTCCCCGAGCCCAGAAAAAACACAGCGGGGGTTTTGTTTCTCGAAGCTGCAGCTTGGCGGCCGTGCCGGCAGGTCATATTTTACAGTCTGGGCCAGGGCAGGATGAAAAACAGAGATCTAGTTTCGCGATGGCCCTGGCTTTACACCGAACCCCCAGCCAGCTCCCTGCTCGCAGCGCCGACGGCCTCTGAGCGAGAGCGCGGGGACCTCGCTCCTCGCTCCGTTCGGGGCTTTTTCCTCCCTCCCCCGCCCCTTTTCCCTGGGAGAACCTCACTTGAGCACGGCGGCTCCCCCCGCCGCCCTGCCCGGCATCCTCACCTCGCCACAAACCCGCCACACACACGCACGCACGCACTGCGGGCAGGCACAAAGGCTTTCAAAGCCGCCCTTTATATCCCCCACAGCTGCCCGCGCAGCCCCTGCTCCAGCGCTCGCCCAGCAAGGATGCGTATTCTTCGGCTCCCAAAGGCCCCCATTGCTGTCAATTAGTTACGGGACGCCACCGGGATTCAAGGCTGACAGCTCCGGCAAAGCAGGAGAAATGGACTCAGTGGGGAGCGAGGGGGCCTGCCCTCTTTCTTTCCCCCCCGCGTCTTTCTCCCCACAAGAAATACCTTTCTCAGCGAGGCTTTCTGAGCCGCCCCCCCAATCCCACCGCCCGCGCCTGCATGCAGGGACATGCACATAGAGGGATGCATGGCGCCGAGAGATGCCAAACGTGCTGTGAAAGGGGCGCCGGGGACAGCCGACCTGCCCACATAGGGGGTCATCAATATCTCTGTGTGTTTCTTTCTCCCCCGCCTCCATCCTGGTCTCCAGTTACAAATCCCCCGTCTCTCAGCTCCCCGGGATGAACGTAACATCTTATTTCTCCTCGACTTTCCCACCCAGGCTGGCTTTTCAGAAGGGGAGGGATGGGACAAGGTTAAAACACGACTCCGCAACAAGTGTGGGTTTCACTTAGGAGCATTTTATCTGTCGCTGCTGGGGATTCTCAGCTCATCTCCCTGTGCGTAACCTGGAGTGTAACCCAGCAAGCTCTCAGAGAATGGGGGAGTAAAGCCAGGAGGGGGATGCTGACCCGGTGATTTCACGGCAAACGTCGGTGCTATGAGATTTAGGAAAGAAACAAAGGCTGTAATGGTTTGGGAGTGAGGGACCTCTTTAGCCAGACCGTGGAAATAAGATATATTTCAAGAGAAGGCATTCCCACGCTTTCAGCCTTGATATTTGGTATGGAAGAAAATCCAACCCAGGCATTGGCTTTGGTGATTTTGAAATGGGACGTGTTTCATGTGAACTCCGGCTTTGGCTCCTGTCATAAATTCCAGTCAGAAACGGGGACCACTCACTCCTAACTCAATCTTTATGTTTGTATCTTTCCAAGACATTTGGATAATGCGGAGGGTCTTACGCCAGCTGTGGATTTGGCCCAGCCAAAGTAGTCTCTCTCTGGATCAAAGAGGGATAACAAAACAATATTTAGATAATTTTTTCCTTGTCTCTGCTACAGGCTGTTTGTGTGTCCCTTGTCAAGTCACTTCATCATGCGCCCACCCGAGCCATGAGCAGTTTCCCTTACTGTCCCAGCACATCTCCTGCCTGGAGGCACAACTAAGCCAGGGTGACTGCATTTCACACGCCTTCTTGGGCTCAGATGATCCTTTCATCTGAAACACTTGAAGATAAGAGTAGCTCAGATTCAATTTCTTGGACCAAAATCTTCCCCTGAAGTTTGGATCCTGACTGGTCCCAACCCAGAAAAAATGCAGTCTTTTGGTTTGGCTGCATCTGAAGGCTCCAGCTCAAGCCCACACGGCAGAGTCTTGCACAAACAGCTCATCTCGAGAGACTTCTGCTTCCTGGAGAGATGAAATCTTTCAGAAACAGCGTAAGAAGAGATTTCAAATCCCTAGGAAAAAATCCTCCCCTCCGCTCCCACCCACATCTTGGCATTGACATGGAACCATGGACCCTTGCCTAATTCAAAATCAGATTTAGACAACAAGCTCTGGGCTATCACAGTGGTAATGAGAAACCTTCACTCTCAGTGGGAAAACCCATGCACATCCTTGAAGGCCAGCAGAAGATGTTGGGAGAGTTGTGCGTGGCTTAAATGGGGTGTGCACTATTATTTTCTTGCTGTGGGGGCTGGAGAGGGAACAAGGCAGCAAAATAACTTGGTGTTACAAAAGGCAGATGTGGTAAATAGTTCACAGGAGAGGCTGACAGCCTTCCCAGGCCACTGGAGGAATAAGCTGTCCGAGGAATGGCTTCTAAATGAAACAGCCTCCGTGCAGTTTCTGCATCAGGACAGAGGATAGGTTTATTTTGGACGTGCTAGTAAAACTGCTGTCTGCGAGCCATAAGGTCATACAGCTAAGGTCTGGCTGCTGTCTGGTGAGGAAGCATTCCTCTGGGCCTCCTCTGTCAGCGTGCAAATGCAGGCCTTGTAAAAAAGAATAATATATTCCCCATTTCCCTACAGAGCAGCACTGCAACGAGTGAACTCACTGCAACGAGTTCAAACCTACTGGTGCTGCAGCCGAAAGGGTTATTCACATAGAGAGTACTCAGTAACAAAATGCTCTGTATCCCGAGAAGGGGATTGGTGATGGCCAAGGACTTGTCAGATGATGGCACATGGGAAATGCACTGATCATGTCTTACATGGTTTCCTCGTGCACAGCAAGGAAGAAGGAACCTGTAATCATGATGGCACCAGCTGGCTGCATCACTGATAAACCATCAAAACACAAGAGCGTCTGAAAAAACAGAGTGCGTCCGAAAAGATGAATTCTCTTTTCCATCTTTTGACAGGATTCGGGTCCATGTTACTGCTGATGGTATGTTACATATTTTACAGCCAGCCTGAGAAGGCACTGGCTTCCATAGCCATTAATCCAAAACTTGTGACTTTTGCTTTGTTCATGCAACCATGTACGATGATCGCATGCTGCTCCTTTAAAACAAACCTTGCTGGAAAGGAAAAGTTCAAGGGACTCGTGTTTGGCAGATGAGTGTTGAGCCATGTCGACTTCTGGGCCATGGACCTCAACATGCCAAGCAAAAAGCCGTAAGAATGAGAAAGGCTGAACTGGAAACACCAAGGGATGTCTCATAAATAATGGAAATGCATTAGCAGCACCGAGGTGGGAGGTGGGCGGGAGATGATGACGAAGGGGGGATGGTGAAAGAGTGGCCAAGGAGGAGAGTGGATCTCACACAGCGCTTCCTGGGAGGCCACTTGGGTCATGTGCGTTCTCATCGGGCTGACAAAGAATGTCAGGGCGTGAAAAAGTTAAAGTAGTCACTTTAATTAACACCTCTTCACTGGTGAGACAAGAAGCTACCTCCCTCTCCACGCCTCCTTTGCCATGCACCCTATAGAGCACCTCGTACCTGAGCTGTCAGAAACAGCCTCTGGTGAGAGGTGCTTGTCACCATGTCTAAGTGCATCACTGACAGAGTCAAGAGATTCAGCTCACCACCTCCAGGAGTGAGCAGGTAACAAACTGACAGGGTTTTCTGCTGCAGTCAGTGTTGGGGAAACAGTCAGGAGAAGGTGGAAGCAATCTCTGGGATGAAATCCTCCCAGAAATGCTGGCTCTCTTCCATCTTGCATGCTAATGCCGAAACATGAGTTTCTCAGGCAGGGACGAAAGGAAAACACATGTCTCATATCACACGGGACCCTTGGGACTGGGACGGGGGGTAGGAGGATTTGAGGCAAGAAAGAAGATCTTTCTTCTCCTTTACATTCCCATTAGCACTGAGCACCACACAGGAAGAAAAAGGTTTGATGTTGCAACACCGAAGTGCTCTCCCTAGTTCTCCTGAAGGAGATACAGGCCTGCAGGAAATATCCTACCAGTCAGCACCCTGGTGGGATGGAGTATTCCACTGGTCCTGCTTAGGCAGGTGAAAGAGACTTTTAGAACTGGAGACTGCACCAAGTCTGTAAAGAAGTCAATTCTTCCTGAAAGGTGCATTTTGATCCAGGTTTTGATGAAAAGTTTTGTGATCTGCATTGGGCTAGTCTGTTGTCGCGCTCTCTCCTGAGATACCCTATGGATTTACTTCCCAGTCTCATCAGATGGGCAGTAGGGGTCTGATTTGCCTGCAACTTAGGACTTGTATCTTTTATTAAAATACACAACTGTGAGAGATAAATCCTATTTTTCAGAAATGCAGTTTAGTGGGAAAGGCTGCCCAGAGAGCTCTGCCTGATCTAAAGCACTTGAGGCATGGCCCCACCTGGGAGAGGGTTCTGTGGCGATGAGGCAGAGTTAAAAGAGCAGGGTTCAGATCCTGCCATGCCACAGATGCTCTGGGGGACCTTTTGCAAATTACTTGGCCAAGGACAGTGTTTCCTATTCCCCAGCTGCTGTAGCCAGGGCTGGCTATACCCAACCGGCTGTAATCTCAACTGGTTACAACCCCAGGCGGTTGTAAGCGTGGCAGAGTAGCAGTGTCTCGGCATCTCAGACTCTGCATGTCGCAGGCTGTGGCGCTCCAGCCACCGAGCGGAGACGCGTGCGGACACTGGAAATGCCATTCTGCAGGAGCTCTGGGCCTCATAAACACGGCAGCGATACTGAGCTGCAGAGCTTACAAACAAACAAACAAACAAAAGGTCTCCTTTCCATTGCTGACACAAACATCTTTGTATTGCAAAACTGGGCAGGAAGATATTTTTTGCACTTTGTGAGCTCGAGGCTTCATTCAAAACCTTTCCCCCTTTCATGCTATACTACCACAAGAAGTTAAAATCTGAAAAATAAATGTTGCAAACCAACTTTTTTTTTTTTTT
>VZTA01028669.1:0-64217 GCA_013398855.1 Mohoua ochrocephala
ATAATAATAAAAGAAGTTATTTCAGGCTAGTTTGGGATGTGATTTATGGGCACTCCAAAATCACTCTGCTTCCAGAGTGCAGGATCAGATGATGTTCAATAATAAAATGAAGAAGGAATGTTTATTTTAGAAAAAATATACTGTGGAGCAGCAGTTGCATTCTGGTTGGTGAGGGGAATGTGTGAATGCAGCAAAGAGATCAAAGAGGCACGAGGGTGAGCCAAGATGTTACACTTTTTAAGAGATCAGGAAGGGGAAATTCATCCCTTTCACAGCCTGGCTGTGAGCCTGCCAGCCCTTGGTCGTGACCTTGGGAAAGGCAGCAGAGAAGCTGAACTGACCATTTCACTTGCCTTTTCTTTTTGGAAGGGATTGATCTGGAATTAAAGTAAAAATCAGTCTCTTACATGATGAAATAAGCCTTTTTTTTTTTTTTTTTTGGCTCTGCCTGTCACAAACTTGTCTGCAGTTCAGCCCCAGGGGATGGAGCAGCAGGTCCTCGCAGGGGCAGCGTTATTAATGTCAGATGGAGTTGGAGTTGCTCAGAACCAGGCAGGGAATGTGGAAAACTGCAAGGAAAGAAACAACTTTCTTTCAAAGGTGACAACTGAAGTCTGGAGTAAAAGTTGAGGGGGATCAGTGCCATTTCAGCATGGATTGGTTCCGTGCGAGAGGGCGATGCTGGAGCACGCGGGTCGGGAATAGCTGCTGCTACGGTCCAGCCGGGCTGGGCTGCAGGGAAAGGCCTTTTCCTCCTCTGGGAAGCTCCATGGATCACATGCTGCAGATGGAAGCTGTGTGGGTTCATTACTCATTGCAGAATTATGGCAAACTGTCCTCTCTGCAGCCTCTGTGTCAATCCGAAACAGGAAAAAAGCCTTTGCTCGGAGACAAGCTGTGCTGCAGAAATGAGCCTTGCCCATCAAGGGTTGAAACTGTGAATATTGAGTAAAAATTCCCGTGTTACTCCTCAGTTCCCAGGCGTGGCAAAGGAGGCATGGAGTAAAATGTCCTAACTGGGGGATATAATCCCAGAAAAACAACACCCTTCTGTGCTCTACCTTGTGACAGAGCAAGCCTCGTGCTCATCTCTTGCTCCGAGGCTCCAAGTTTCAAACAAAGTGAAGCTTTGTGTGAAGCTCAAAGTGAAGATGGCTGGTGAAGCTGGGTGTCTTTTAGTCTCACCACAACAGATTGATCTTCCTTTTAAACTTTTTTTTAATTGATTTTTTTCCCCCCCTCTCTGGTCAGACAGTTCCAATAAAGGGAATTTTCTCTGTGTGTGACTGGTGATCTCGAAGTCATTTGCCTGCTCCCACTGGCATGTCCTGGCTTGCCTTTCATCTCCCTTGAGGCTTTTAAAGGCAGGGGAGAGCACAGATAGATTTAGCCTTATCTCATAATTTGTTGTAAAACAGCTTCTTTGCTGCATAATTTGGTTTGGAAGTGTAAAAAAAATGATATTCTTATCAGGACACAGATGTTGCCACAAACGCAGAGGCAACGAGCAGCCCCTGTGGTGGTGGATCTGGACAGAACTTCTGGGCTCTTCCCCGGGCTCTGCACTGGTGGAGAATTCAGGATTTAATTTCAAATACCAGAATCTGTAATTGCAGCAACACCTGCCTTGCCATAGACAAGAAAGTGCTTGTTTTTCAGGTTAATACTTGTCTCGAAGCAGCTGCTGCTGACTTTGTCGTGGCTGTGTTCGCTGAGAGTTGTCTTGCTCTGTGTCGGTTGGGGTTGTTTTTTTTTCTTTTCCCCCCAAGAGTTCTTTGGAGGAAACCCAGAATTCTGAAGCTGCCTTGCTTTGAGGCTGATACACAGCATTATGTTTTCTGTGAAGCAGCAGACCAGCGCTCAGCCTTGCGTCCCGGTGGATCGTGAATTCAGCGTTCAGCTCGGAGCTTCTCCCCTGTGCAGGCCGAGAGCTTTGGTCTTGCCCTGCCGCTTCCTTCCTCCCTCCGCACCTCGGAGCCTTTTCCAAGCATCTCTGAGGCATCGTCTGTGGGAAGCAGGGTTGTTAACTGTTTAACAGATGAGGAAACCGAGGGAAATGCCTCAGTCACATGATTTAGTGGCAGACTGGAATAAATTCAGTGTTTCTGCTGCCGGCTCCCAGGAGCTGTGTACTAAACCTACTGTTGCCTTTCCAGCCTCCGAAGGCTTTTCCCACTCCAACCTCTATTTCAGCACAGGCTTAGGGTTTTTAATGCCGCCTCAAAATAGTTTTCCTTCTCTTCTGAGAATAGAGAAGTTTTTCTTCAAAATACCTCCCCTCCCCCAGTTTTGTTTTTTTTTACTCTTTTTAATCATTCCCTGCTGAAAACCTCCACATCAATCTGATCCCAGCTTGTCCTTCCAGCAGGAGAGAGGGGTTTGCACAGGCCCCATCCAGAGCTGGGAATGTCAGCGCCTCTCTGGGTTATTTAAGATACGTCTGCGATGCAATAAATCTCATCTTGTCATTCTAATGCTACAGTAACTTGGAAATGAAAGAAGTCAGCTGGGGGAATATGTGTGTGCGCTGGAAAAACCATCCAGAACGCTGTGCTGGAACGGGGCTTTGGATATTGTTGTGGAAAAAATCTTGGAAGCAGTTAGTTAGCCTGGTGCACAGGAGCAGTGAAGCAAAACAGGGATGCTTGCTTGACAAAGGGAGAAAATAGGAGAGGGGCAGAATGAATGTGTCCATTCCTTCTGGACTCTTCCACTGGTTTTTTTTTGGTAGAGGTGCACGTCTCGTTGGCACTGTCCCTCGGGAGAAAGGGCACGTAAAGAAAACAAGACAGAGGGTAACCAAAACAATACTGAAGTAGACTCCAGCATTGAAATGATTTATTTTTTTGTTGTCCCTCCCAGCTGAAGACACTGAACAAACCATATCCACATGGAAATGCCTCCAGCTTTCAGGGCTGTCAGGCAGGTACCATGGAGGATGTTGCATAAATCTGCTCAGGGGAGATGGATTTCACCTGGACACGGCACCAGGTGCCCTGTGGTGGTCACCAAAGACGTGCAAACAGGAAAAGAATTATTGATAACCCTTTCTGTTCTCCCACCCTTTTCCCTGACTTAATATATAAAATATGACCTGGGGAACCAAGGGCTTTGATGGCTGTGCCTCTGTTTCTCTGGAAAACAAAGACAGTGATATGGATCTTTGCTTTGTACCAGGTATTGTTTGAAACTTCAAGCTGCTTTTAAAAGGAGGAAGGGCCCAGGCGATTCAAATCCATAAATCAGTGTTTCTGCAAAGAGTGGTTTGGGTCTATTCACTGCATCCCAGAAGAAAAGAGGAATTGTCAGTTTGTTTTTTCAGTCTATTACATGAAAAGAAATCCAGAGACCTTTTCCTTCCTACCTAAGAAATGCAGAGATGGAAACAGTTCCTAAAGGCTCCAGTTAGACCCAACCCTCAGCTCTTTAGCCATGTTTAGAGCGAGAGTGGTGGTGATGGTGTCTTTAGTGAAGCCTAAATCTGAACCAAATTCTGACAAGCATTCTGTGTCTGTGCAGGGGGCCCACGTGCTCCTTCTCAGCTTTTCATGGTAGTTTGAAATCCCCACACCTCAGGTTTCAGGCAGGTGTGGATAGAAACAAACAAACGAAAACCTAAACAAACAAATAAAAAAAACCCCCAACCCCCTGTGATTTTCCCCTTCAGTGCTTGGTGAGGAGAAGAGAAATGCTGATGTATCTGAAGTGCGTTTCCTTTCGTTACAAAATACAGAAAGTGAAATTGGGAATGAAACCTGATGCAACAAATGCTCTTTTATTCGTGGAGAAGACATTTGGCAGCAGAAACACAAATGACAACATAACCTCTTTGAAACAGATGACCTCTGTTTGCCCTGTAAAATTTCCTGCGTTCTGCTTTTCATTAGCTATTTGCTTCTGTGGTTTATGTATTTTATAGATAAAAAAAAAAAAATATATAAAATATGAACTATGGTATGATTTAGAACTAACCCAAGCCTTATGGATGATGTGACCATGCTTCTAAGAACTGAGCTCCCTGTGGTTGGATGCAATGTGGCTCTTACTCGAGTCAGTGCTTAAGCGGTGTTTTTCCATCTGGGGATGCCCTTGGAATTCATGGAGATGTCGGATCGGGATATGCTGGTAACTTGGAGGGAGCCTCTTCCATCCTGGGATGATGTGCTGAAAACTTCAGCTCAGGCTGAAGCTAAATGCTTTTGGTTCAGGGTTGCATCCTGGAACTTCCCCCAGCCCAAAAGGATTAAAGATGATTATATTTTTGCCCCAGAGTGTTAACTCTGGTGAGAGATTAATAGGAGATTACTGGAGCTGTTTAAGAGGATTCACCGTTGTAAGAACTGAATGTTCAGAAGCAGAACCTCGTTTCAGACCTTTGTTCATCAGGATGCTCCACTGTGAGGGGAGAGGAAGAGAAGGGAGAGGAAGCCTCTTTCCAGGAAGCACTGCTGATGAACTACCTTGTTCAGTGTGTAAGAAAGTTCTTTTAGATGCTTCAAGATAAAAGGCATCCGTAATGCTGCTTCAGAATTAATGATGTCATGCCAGCTCCATCAGAGAGTTTATGAGTCTTGGCTTCTTAGACTCTCATAAAATAGGTAATTTATCAGTGCTGCTAAATGAGAGAAATCACCCTGCAGCTGCTCAGGCTTTGATTGCAGCGGGAGAGGAAGAGGAGGTTGTTGGATGAGCTGTCATGTTGTAGCTGCTCGGTGCTGCGTTCTGTTTTGGAGTGAGATTGTCTAAATATTGCAGAGGTGTTCTCTCATCATGATCTTTGAATTACTTCAGTGTCAGCTGACCTCTTTGCATGTGCTGTGCTTGCCTTTTTTTGAACGTGGCACCGCAGAATTCCTTGGCTTGCTGGCTCTGTACTTAATTCTAACTCAGCAGCAGCAGCACCAGGGGCCCTGTGGCCTTTGGGTTGGAGTCACCTTGTAGCCATCCCTCTTCAAGCAGGAGCCAAGAAAGCTCCATGTTGAGCACAGCAAATTCTGAAAGTGTTACTAAGAGATGCTCACTGCCCTAAGAATCTTAAGATGTTTGGAAAACAAACCCCATTTCCCCATCCCCAACAAAGCCAACCAACCAACCTCAGGAACAGAGAGAAGAAATCCTTTGTTTCTGGTCACAGGGAGTGAGTTTAGAAGCAGCCTTGCCCATCAGAGCTGGGGAGAGAACCCAGACCTCCTGCAAAACCATTTCTCCCTGCCTGTGGTACCAGCAACTTGCTAATTTGAGAGCAATATTGTTCCAGTTCTCAGGCTATCTGGGCTGATGTAATATTCTTGGCTACAGTCAGGTGGGTCATAATAAATTTTCTGGAACCACTTCCAGTTCTCTGTTTCTTTTCTTATAAACAACTTCTTGCACTTGGCAAATTCCGTTTGCTTCAGAATGCCAAAACTGTGGATAAGTTTTCTACTGACTTCTAAAAGTAAGTCTTTCAATATTTTCTCTGAAAGCAGAAGAGATTAAATTTAAGGAGTTTTACTTAATTTATGCTTTTTTTCAGCATTTCAGCAGTTTCTGTTATTTCTTCAAGACGTGGTGGCACTGGCAGGGTGTGATTTTGTGGCGGTTTAAGCTGAACTAAATTGGGGGTGCTGCAGTCTCACCCATCCTTTTTTGCCCCCAAACATGTCCCCACTGCCCCTGTTATGCCTGCACTTGCATTTCTGTGTTTGTACAGTGCTTCTGCTGAGGCGAGGAATTGATGTAACCAAAGCTGAGCCTGCTGAGGGAGGATATTCCAACTCTGACAAAAGCAGGGGCCAGGAACACAAAGCTCGGGACAAAGAGGGGCAGGGCTGCTCTCACTTGGGATGCAGAAATTTCAAACAATGTAGGTGGTAATGAGAGCACCTTCAGCTCGTTTTTAATGCCCTGGGTCTCTTTGAGATACTGCCTCTTATCAGTGTAATGTGGAGACACGAGGGTGGAATCCAGCCTGGAGCGCATCATATCGATGATCTTTCACGAGGAGAGGGTGAGAGGTGACTCAGTCTCCAGCAGGTTAAACGAGTGCCACTCTCCTGTGGGATTTGAGCATCCCAGGCTGTCTGCACCCAGATCCAGAGCGAGCTGGGAGAGCAGCCCAGGCACAGAACCCTCGTTTTTACTGACCCGAGCGCCCAGGCTCGTGTTACAAACGCGGGACAAACATCGCTCTTTCCTTGTTTTGAACGAGTCATACTCAACTTTTGCATCTGGAAAGTGCCAGTGCTGGGGGCTGCGAGAGCTGCAAGGGCTGGGATGTGTTTCCTGCTCTCCGACCCTGCAGCTTTGCCACCAGTCAGTGCCGCAATGCATTTTAACCACTATTTCATATGATATAGTACAGCTACAGCTACTGCACACGGCCAGGACTGAGAGCTTTGGCCTTGACTCCCACTCGAGTTTTCCCTGTGTACACTAGGTTTTTTTTTCCTCACATCTGTTTTTGGCAAAAATCTGGTTGCCAGATTTGATCCAAACATCTGCTTTTTGCTGCTGGCCTTTGTATAGTTTTGTACTTTGGCAACATCGCCAGATACCAGTGAGGAGGCTTGGGGTGACCTAATGCAGCTTCCAGTACCTGAAGGGAGCTGCAAGAGAGATGGAGAGAGACTTTGGACAAGGGCTTGGAGTGACAGGACGAGGGGGAATGGATTCACGCTGCCACAGGGCAGGGTTGGATGAGATATTAGGAAGGAATTGTTCCCTGAGAGGGTGGCGAGGCCCTGGCACAGGTTGCCCAGAGAAGCTGTGGCTGCCCCAACCCTGGAATTTTTCCAGGCCAGGTTGGATGGGGCTCGGAGCGAGCTGGGCTAGTGGAAGGTGTCCATGGCAGGGGGTTGGAATGAGATGATTCCTTGAGATGATCCCTTCCAACCCAGACCATTCTGTGAGATTCTGAGAAAGCTCTTCCATCCAGTCCTTGGCTAGGTACCATCCATGACCTGCTGGTTTACTGGTAAAAATGGGATTACAGGCAGAAGAAATCTTTTATACTCTAGAGATAGTTTTGGTGGGCACTGTGGTGACATTTCCCAAGGGGAGATGGAGGAGATGGATGGCTCACACCTGAGCGAGAGCAAAATGCAAACGGAGGAGCGGTGCAGCTGGAGACCAGGATTCCTCCTGGCTTCACACAGCACAGATTTCCACATTAGTTCCTGTCAGCATGGAGACCCCTTGACATTATTGGGTCAAAGAAAGGTGCTAATCCATCACAGAAAATGGCTTAGCACTTGATTTATATTCATTTATCTTTGCTCTGCACAAATGCTTTGTTCCTTACCCTGCTTTGAATCAGGCCAGCCTAATATATTGGCATCTCAATCATCATTTGGCTCCCACTGAGATGAAGAAGCAATGGTGGGGCCTGCAGGGCCCTAACAGTAAATCAGTGATTTATTAGGAAGAACAGGGCAGGAAGGTGAAGATCATCTTGAAAATAGGCAGCGAGGAGACTGCCACGTTTTTCTGTTTGTCTGATTATTCTGCCCTGAAGAACTATAAAACAGAAAAAAAAAACCCAAACAAAACAAACCCAGGTAACTTCAGGTTTCAAAGCACAGTGTGAAAAAAAATTGAGTCATTTATCTTTTTATCTTATTAGAGTGATCTGGAAATTAGCCCGGGCAGGGGCATTGGAAGCTGGGTGACTTTGCCCACACAGCTACAGTGGGTATCGAGTTCCATCAGCACCGAGCCAAGGCACGTCCCGGCTCTGCTCAATCACCCTTTGTTTGTTGTGCCACTGCTCAGGGAATGGGATGAGGGGAAGGGAGACGAATGATACCGAGGGGTTAAAGGATAGAGAGTTCCTAGGATAGAGAATTCCTCAAGAATTTTTAGGAAAAATAAAATATTTCCGAGGTAAAGGTGCAGAAATTGGCTTTTATTTCTTGGACTTCGTGCCCTCCCATTCTTTCACTGATTTCTTCCATCAGGGAATGTTCGGGTTTGGTTTTTTTCCTGTTCCTTTTCCACCATCCTCCCCTTCCATATATCTCTTCCCAGCCTCTCCGAGTCTTCTGTGTGCTCTTTTCCCTTCCCTGTTATTATTGTATTACTTTTGGAGAAAAAGAGTTTTAAAATACAATTCGAACTCCGCATAAGTTTCTGTTTCAGATCCAAGTGATGTTCCCTAGCTCCTATTCCAATCTGTTCCCACCCTGAAGTGGAGCTGCAGGGCAGCCCAGTTTTAGCCTTTACCAGCTTGTCCTTTTTTAACAGAACAGCCTCTTATTCGAGCTGTCACTTCAATAATTTGGTGAAGAGAACAGAAAAAAGCATTCTCAGACAGTTGAGCCTCCCCAAATCTGCCTCGGTTCTGCCTTTTGCTTTATCCCATGACAAATTTAAAAAGCCTTCTAAGTTTGTTGGTTTTTTTTTTCCCTTGGCAATAATCAAAGCTATTAATATTGCTGGGATATAGCGGTTGCAGACAAACAGCTGGATCCAAAAAGCGATTACTTCTGTGGGATGGGATTATTTGTGTGGGATGGACCTTTGCTTTTCAAGTCCTTCCATGCTGTGCATCTCTGCCTCCCAGCAGTGGAGATGCTGCACGTTGCCCTCAGAGAGAAAATCACAACATAGAAGCAACAAAATAGGAAATAGGGATTTTGTTTTGTGCCTTAATGACTGCAGAAGTTTTACAGACAGAGGTAATGCTATGATTGTTCATTAAAATGAAGAAGTTTTTTTCAGCTGTGTAATTTTTTGTCAATTAAAGGATCTTGCTCTAAAAAAATCCTCTCATTTTGCTTCTGCCGTGAAGCAATTTCCCCCGTTTTTCCATCATTTCGCCTGAAATGATGAAAAATGATTTTTTTTTCCTTCATTTCACCTCTACAAATAACGATGTTCCGAGTGTCAGGAAAATAATTGCGTGCTATGAAATGAGGTAACTGGAAAGCCCCGTGCAGGAAAGCCCTGAGACAACAGCACGCTGTCAAAATCAATTGGGCTGAATGCTTGAATCCATTACGGATCTGGTGCCACGGGTGTGATAGAGATGGCAAAGTGTAGTTTTTAAATAAAATACAAGATTGGGATTCTAATTTTCATCCCCTGCACAGATGCTGTGTTAAAAACCCAGAACATGTGGTAGAGTTTCCAAATTCTTCAAAGAACCACGGCCGCTTCTTCAGAACTGCTACCTTTTATGCTTATGCAAAAAAAATTTGCTGTTTTAAAATAAAAATGCAGGTTTTCTTCAGAGTTATAGAACAATGCTGGGGATCCATTAATCAGAGTGGTTTCCTGACCAAGTATTCCGATCTTAATGTAAATGTCTATAAATAATATAGTGGCAAGCAGCATTCTTTTGGAAACCAAATTCAAAGAGGTCCTGTTTGAGCAGCGAATACTTGCTCAGGGCAGTTATATTTAGGGCTCTAATGGAAGTGTACGAGTTATGCTTTTTAGACAAACTATAAATGGCTACAACCAAGAGACTTTCAGACTTTGAAATGCACTTGGCACTTGTGCAGTGAGAGAGGCAGGCCAGAGCCTTGTAGTACAGTTGGTTGGGGTTTTTTTTGTTGTTGTTTTTTTTTTTTTCTTTTCCCCTGCCAGCTTTACAAATATCGCCAAATTCTTACAGTGCTGCCACTCCTAAAGGGCACGTTCAAAAATAGATGTTGGATCTGCTCTCGTTTGGAACCGGTGTGGAGCCTTGAAAAGGCTGAGCCCTGAGCGCGGGTGTGGAGGTGATGAAGAGGTGATGGGGGACAAGAAAGAGGAATTCAGATGCAGCAGCAGAGTGTAAAATAGGTGCTGGAGCCCAGAGCAAGACGTCGTGGAAGGAAGCCAGGCACGGCTGTAGATGGTCTGAGATGGTCCCTGAGTACCACACACGATGTGAGAAATGGGCTAAAGTGTTGGAAAGATCGAGGGTAAAGCTGAGCAGTTGGTGAGTAAGCGGAATTCCTCAGCTCCACTTGTGAGTGTCTCGACAATCGGTCATTGTTGACAAGATCTCCAGGATGCTTTGATGTGAGGAAGCAGAAAGTTGCAAAATACTGTCATTAGTAAGAGGCTTAATCTGCTGTATTGAGGGGGAAAACTGCCAAATACTTCCAAGTGTTTGTTTGAGGAAATGAAAATTAAGAGAGGCGTAGCTCCTGTCCTGGGCTAGAATTGCTGCTGGTCTTTAGTGCTATCAAAATACTCCTCGAGAGCAAACCCTGCCTGATGGTGCTTGTCAAACACAAACACTCTTATCTGGATGGCGGAGCTTTGTGTTTGTCTTGTCCCAAAAGCTCGCACTGGCTGGGTAAAAATGGCAATGCGATTCACGAATTACTCAAATGCTGCTGTGGGCAATTCTCTGCGCTGGAATAACACCGAAGGTTAAACTGGAGGTATGGAATCTCCAGCGGTGCTGTCTCTTTTCTCTCGAGCTGCTCAGGATGCACCCGCCCCAAGTTTTGTGTTTGTCTGGCCGGTGACTCAAAACCTGAATCATTTTTTGTCTGCAGGCAGGGTAGAAATGCGCTCATCCTGGTGAACCTCCAAGCCTTGCCCTCCTGAGGTCAGGCTCCGCGGTCTCAGCACCGCGCTGTGTTTCTCTTAGATAAAATTTCAATTTCATGTTGAGTGACACATGCATATTTCACCCTGACAAAACCCAAGCTGGTGTTGCTGACGGCAGCCTGAAAAATTCCTTCAGGAGCAGTAGGTTGGTTGCTGCCGAGTTCCTGTTTCCTCGTGGCTTTCAAAAAATAAACTGAGAATAATCAGCTCTTATGACACTGATACTTTAGGTCGTTAACTGATGTAATTGTAGTCTTGATGTTTATTATTAAGTGACCGTGGTTCCTAAAATCTGATTTTAATGGCATGTTTGCGACAGCCAGCAGAGGCTAAGGAGGGTAGATTTTATCAGGCCAAGGGCTCACCTGTATAAAGGAGGTGCTGGGCAGGCGTAATCTCTTCCAAAAAAAAAATTGCTGTGGAATATTTTAGAAGGGATTGCACTGGATTATTCCGGAGCACTGCCCCGGTCGGATTCTCCCATCTTGACGTTCCCTAAGAAAAGGAACTGGGAGTGACAGAGGATATAAATTTGCTATCCTCTTTGTTTGGCAAGCATACAGATCATGGGATGTATAAATAGAAGAATTGAAGGCAAGTAAAGAGAGGTCATTATAGGATGTACAAAGAGCTTACTCAGAGCACATCTGGGGAACTGGGCATGATTCAAAGGCCAGATTACAGGAAGGACAGTGAACAATAAGGAATGGATTAGAAGAGGGTATTGTGGAGGTTATGAGGGCTCGAGCTGGTGCCTGCAGTTGCTGCAGTCCCACTGCTTACACCGAACGAAGCTACTTTTACTGTGAAAGCACCTAAATTGGAAGCTTCTGAAGAATTCCAAGGGCATGGAGACAGAACCCTCTTCTTCCTAAACTTTCTGATCCCCACAGCAGTGCCACTAAAAGATTCTGTGTTTCTGGAGTTACCACTGCTCACCCATCGTACCTCTTTCCCTCTTTAAAAAACAAAGCCCATTTTTTTTCAGCTTTCTTATAGATACGTTGTTTCTTTATAATTTCTCACAGTATTTCTGCTCTGTATGTCAGAATAACTGTCCAGTATTGTATCCACATCCAAATCTCTACAGGGCTAAAATAATTTTGCTTTCCTTAACCCTCTCACAGCTGGGTAAAGCTTCTCTTCTGATATCCTAAGTTCCAGTGAGGTGCAATTAAATATTGTCACATTATCTGTCCTTTCATCTCAGAAGTAGCTGCGTCTTGGGGAGCTCTGTCGAAGGTGAAAAGGGCTTTGTAAATGAAGAAAGGGCTGTTGGTAAGGGGCAAAAAATGTGCTACTGACACATAGGGGAAGTGGGGACACTGCTAACTGCTGAGCAGCATGAAGGAGTAAGCTGGGGATGAGAAATGAAGCAAGAACACTGCTGCTGTCACACCACCCTTACCAGGAATGAAGCAATATCCTCATTTTCCAGATAAGCAGACTGAGACACTGAGATTAATCAAACTGGTCGGGGTTTACAGAACTAGGGAATTCTAAGTCTTCAGCCTCTTGGACCACAGTCATTTTTTGGCACAGGATTCTGGTTTTGTGTTTCTTTCACAGTGTTCGTAATCTATTTATACCACTCCTCATAAAACTTTGTTTTTTCATTAGTATTTATAACCCAGCATGGGGTTTTCTCTGTAGTGTGCCTTACTGGATCCTGCAAATAAGAGTCCTGGAAGCATGGATTTACTGATAATTGGTGGAGTTTTTAATACTGATATTACAGTGTAGTGCAGGCCTTTGCCTGCCCTTGGACCCTGCACAGAAGAGCCAGTGCCTGGGAAACCACAAGTGCAAAATTCCAAAAGGATCAGCTGAGTTTTAGGGATGTACTTGTTGACATGTGAGCACACACGCTTCTCTTCAGAAGGAGTTACAAGGAAGTAATAATAGCAGGAAGCATTTACAGTTTATATTTACAGATTATATCCCCAAAGGCCTTTTATTGGGACACGTAAAACAGAGGAAGCAGAGCTGTACAAACCTAGACCAAAAGCCACGTAGTTATTCCATTAATTTCCAGTCTCTGGATCCGGGTTGTGGGAGAAATGGCTCCGTGCTGGCCAGTTCCATACAGGGAATTTGGACTGGGAATTTTGAATTGGGAATTTTGAACAGGGAGCAATGGCTCCGTGCTGGCCAGTTCCATACAGGGAATTTGGACTGGGAATTTTGAATTGGGAATTTTGAACTGGGAATTTGGAACAGGGAGCAGTGGCTCTGTGCTGGCCAGTTCCATACAGGGAGTTTGAATTGGGAATTTTGAACAGGGAATTGGAACAGGGAGCAGTGGCTCTGTGCTGGCCAGTTCTATACAGGGAATTTGAACTGAAAATTTTGAATTGGGAATTTGGACTGGGAATTTTGAACAGGGAGCACTGGCTCGGTGCTGGCCAGTTCCATATAGGGAATTTCAACTGGGAATTTTGAATTGGGAATTTTGAACAGGGAATTTTGAGCAGGGAGCAATGGCTCCTTTCTGGCCAGTTTCATACAGGGAAGTCGAACTGGGAATTTTGAATTGGGAATTTTGAACAGGGAATTTCAACAGGGAGCATTGGCTCTGTGGTGGCCAGTTCCACACAGGGAATTTGAACTGGGAATTGGAACAGGGAGCAATGGCTCTGTGCTGGCCAGTTCCATACAGGGAATTTGAACAGGGAGCAATGGCTCTGGGCTGGCCAGTTCCATACAGGGAATTTGAACTGGGAATTTCGAACTGGAAGCAATGGCTCTGTGCTGGCCAGTTNGGGAGCATTGGCTCTGTGGTGGCCAGTTCCACACAGGGAATTTGAACTGGGAATTGGAACAGGGAGCAATGGCTCTGTGCTGGCCAGTTCCATACAGGGAATTTGAACAGGGAGCAATGGCTCTGTGCTGGCCAGTTCCATACAGGGAATTTGAACTGGGAATTTCGAACTGGAAGCAATGGCTCTGTGCTGGCCAGTTTTTCATACAGGGAATTTGAACAGGGAGCAATGGCTCTGTACTGGCCAGTGCCATACTGGGAATTTGAACTGGGAGGCTTGGGCTTGGCAAAGTGCTGGTTCTGGTGCACGAGTTTCGTGGTTGCCTCCCTTCCTTTTATCCACAGTTCTCCATCTAGGAAATGGGAACGAGGACAGTCATTGTGCTGTGTTTTTTGGCAGTCACGACAATGCGAGCCCAGGATCCGTTCCCTTGTGCTTATGTTCAATTAAGTGCTTGGGGCCAGGCCAGGTTAGTGGTTGTCCAGAAGACCACAGGGATATGGAAGTGGGATTAATGACTCAGTAAATACTGACTCGGTATTAAACCCAGGCCTTTCTCCTACATTTATAGTCATATGCAAGCCCGTATATCACAGCTGGATTCAGATGGAACGCAGATACTTCCTACCTGCTCCCCCCCAACTTCCAGCCCAGTCCCACCATTTTCATAGGAAAATTGAGGCAAAATGTGTGGGGTGAAGACAGGCAGAGGGACTTTCCTAGGAGTGAGAAAGCCTTTTGTAGTGACTGTCCATCAGCTCCTGCCCTTTGGCAGTGCATGCAGGAGGAGTGGCAGTGTTGCTGTAAGCTCCGCTGCTTTTCCCTGCTTTTTACACTTCCAGTTGCTGCAGTGACCTCAGGAAAAATGGGTGGTGGATTTTGAGAGTGCTTTATAACTCTCTTTTGGGGTATTGTGGTACTTCAGTTAAGCAGTGCCTGTTGACAGGTAGGACCAGGAAGGACCAGACCTCGAGCTTGAAGGCAGCGCATCTCTGCTAACATTCCTGATAACATTCCTGAAGTCCAGGAAGACTGTATTCTGTTAATTTGGAGAGGATGTTGTCTCTTTGAGCAGTGAGACCAAGACTGAGGGCTGTGTGGCTCCGATGTGTCCAGAAGTGTCCCCTTAGGACATCAGCTCTTTGATGGAGAGATCCAGTGTAGCACTTGCAGAAAATTTAAAAATCTCCCCCGCTTGAAGCTCCTCCCTCCTCTCCTCCTCCTCCTCCTGTTTCCAGTTTGAGAATTCCCGTTTCACGTGGATGCAGGTATGAGAAACTGTGTTTGATTTTTCTTACTGCTGACAAACTGGGAGAGGTGCCTGCCTGCTTCCTAGCAGAAGCCACGCTCTTTTCCTATATGTGAGCAATTTAGGTGCATTGTTCCCTGATCACGAGCCTCTCTCACCAGCTACAGCACGGCTGCAGTTGATTATAGAGCCTGACGTGTTTAGATTTTGAGGGAGCTCCGTCAGGGACGCTTTGGTCGCTGTTTTTCAGAGGGGTTTGTTGATGTTCTGTCAAAATGATCCCGCCTCATTTCGTAAAATGAAGGAGGGCTGAGCTTTCCTAGCAGCGGTGGGTCAGCGAGGAGAAAACAGAGCTCCAGGAACTGGCATTCATTCCTGCTGGTGCTCCGCGCTCGGAGCTGGTTGGCAAGAGGGAACTGCGGGGCATTGTGTGGTGCGGGAGAGCGGGGAGCAGAAAACAAGGAGAGCCTTGAATGCTCCTGGCCGTGAGGAATTGCAGGGCTTTGTGCAAGGTGACAGCCATCCCGACGTCGCGGCCGCGTTCCGGTGCGGGAGCTGCACTTGTGGTTGGCCAAGGTTTCCACCGGCTCCGTTGGAATCGGTGGGATTTGGCTACTCCGGCGTAGTCAGCTCATCACCATCCACCTTCAAAAGTTTGGCCTTCCCAAATTTCCCTTCACGAGGATCAGCCGTCATTCCCACCCTCTGGAACGGAATTCTTGCGGAATTTATCCCGAGCCAAACATTTGCAGGAGTACTCTGGTGTAGGGATTCCTGCTTGGTTTCCTAATGCGTTTTTCGAGCACGCTCACAGCACTCCTGGCTTCACACATGGGGCTTTTAGGAACGATTTCTAATGTACAGAGATGATTTTGAATTTTCCAAGGGCTTTCTGGTTGGTTTGGCCAAATAGGTGCTTTTTTCCCTACTGTTCTGATTTGTTTTATGGAAGTGTTTTAGGTATGAATAACACAGTTGTATTGTCCCATACACTTTGCTAGGTTTATTTTTTTAAAGAGCAGTTTTTCTGTGTCAGTGGTTTATTGTGTATATCCCTGTCCTAATTATATTCCTGATTCTTTGCCTAATCTGTCATGAACAGAGCCAGTGCATTTCTGAAATAAGGGAATCAGTACCCTGGGCAATTTCCGTGAGGAATCCCAGACTGCAGAATTCGAGTGCTTTCCAGCCAAGTCTCCTTGGCCCTTTGCCACTCGTGAGTGGCCCCATCTTAACCTCTAGACATCATATAAGTGTTTGAAAGCCATCAAATGGCTGATGAGTTAATCTCCGGGAAGTTGTCTGCCAACATCAAGGGTCCAGACTGGAGAAAGCCCAGAGAAAACCATTACAGCAAGGTAAAAATGATGGCAGGTCCCTTTGCATGAACGTGGCGTGCGAAGTGTGAAGGTGCCGTGGGTGGTTGGAAAGTCAAAACATTCCAATCTCAGACCAAAATTCAGGGAAAGGTCTGCATTTGCCTGTATCTTGAGATCAGAAGAGCAGAACTTGATGCCAGCCTCTGAATTATGAGGACATTCAGAGATGGACCCGGGGTTCCTTGCAGGAATTGTCCTGCTCGAGGAGCTGGATTGACTGCCCAGCTCCAGGGGAATCACAGAATCATGGAATGGTTTGGCTTGGGAAAGGACTTTAAAGATCTTTTTTTTTCCAATACCCCTGCCATGGGCAAGGACACCTCCCACTATCCCAGGTTGCTCCAAGCCCCATCCAACCTGGCCTTGAACACTCCCAGGGATGGGGCAGCCACAGCTTCTCTGGGAATCTGTGCCAGGGCCTCACCACCCTTACAGTAAAAAATTCCTTCCCAATATCCCATCTAAACCCACCCTCCTTCAGTTTAAGGCCATTCCCCTTTATCCTGTCATTCCATGCCCTTGTCCAGAGCCCCTCTCCAGCTCTCTTGGAGCCCCTAGGTTCTCCCTGGACCCTTCCCTTCTCCAGGTTGAACGTTCCCAGCTCTCCCAGCCTGTCTCCAGAGCAGAGGTGTTCCAGCACGTGCTGGAAACCACACAAGAGCTTTGCCCAGCCCCGCTCGTGGGAGCCATCACGTTACAGCCAAAGCTCTCCTCAAAACTGCTGCACCTCTTAAAGCAGAAAGATGGCCAGGAGTGTGAACAGACTTTTCCCTGGATCTCGCTCAGACTGGAAACATTTTCAGTTGCTATTAAAAAGCATCAGGTTACGGACAACAATTTCAAACTCTTTAGGCAAGCAGAATAATTTGAGTTTAAGGAACTGCTTAACTGGAACTCACCCAGTCGTGACTGCCTTTTAAGAGCGTTGGCAGCAAGTGCTCGCGAACAGGTTTCATATTTAACTGAGGTAGAATAAATATGGCTTTATTTCCAGCTGCTGTTTCAAAGGCTATGGAAAGATCAGGGACAAATCGTTAGCCAGCCGTGCCTTAATCAAGAATCGGGCCATTCCAGAGGTGACTTCTGAGCTCCTCCTGCTCCTAAAGTTTGAGCTGAGCCACGCTCAAATTCATAATCTCTCCTTAACTCCACCTGGGCTTGGATCCCGTTCTTAAAATCTTAATTAAAAAAAAACTGCCCGAGTGGTTGGTTCCTGCACAGTGATTATGTGCCGTTTCACGTTGTTGTTTTGTGGGGAAAACACACTTTGGAGAGTCAGGAAATAAAGGTGACTATCAAGCAGAGAGTGTTTTGACGTGGATTGATTTATTTCAATTGCAGTTTTGCTTATCTCGCTAGCCATGATTAAAACCAGTGTTGCCACTAATACAGAAATGCAGGAAAGGGAATGCCAGACAGAAACTGCCTTTTGGTTTAGACCATTTGTCCTGGTTTGGGACAAAATTCGGAGGAGCGCTCTGGGAGGAACGTCTCCTCTATAGAAGGCAGGGTACAGCCACCCCTCCCCACCAGGTTTGGGGAAAAATTCCTCAAAGGAAAGTGAAAGAAGGGAAAAAAACCTATTTATTTAACAAACACACAGGAAAAGAATAATGCTAAATAATAAAACCTCTCGCTGTGGAGAGAAAACCTGGGAAGATTTTAGAGTCCTTTCCCTGGGTGTGGCCTCTCTCTCTCTCTCCTCTTCGGAGCTGGGTCGGCTCGGGCCCCTCCGGGCCGAGGTGTGAGGGCTCCCAGTGAGGTTCTGATGTTCTGAACAGTCCAGAAGAGAAGAAGGAAAATCCAAAGTCCCAGGGAAACAAAGTTTAACTCTCTGTCTCTCTCTTCTGAGAAAAGGAGCCCAGAGCTGGGGAAAGCAGGAAGGTGCTTTCCTCTGCTCAGCAGCAGCAGCAACAGCAGCAGCAGCAGCTCTCTCCCCGTGTCCTGAACCACAAAAAACTGCTTTGAAAAGTTTGTCTGGCTTTTTTTTTTTCTTGCACCCAATTTTAAAGACACAGAAAGGCACAGGAATCATGCCTGGGCATGGAGCAGGCGATAGGGGACACACATCATAAAGTCAGCCCAAGACACCATTGTAACGCCTTTTGACTGAAAATTCCATGGTGTGGGAGGCAGGAGAGCAAGAACTGTGGTTTGGGATATAAATAATCAGCACAAGGCAGTTGTCTGATATCAAATAAAGGGGGTTTTTTAATTGATATTAAAGATTGAGTCCTGTTCCCAATTATAACACCATTGGGCGAAGCTTGACAGCAGATGTCCTTGTGCCTGAATTTCTGATCTGAGGAGCAAAGATGACGCTTTTCCAACTCTACGGAGTTACCGGAAGCGGATCGGAGAGGAAATCCTGGTTAGGGTGCTGCAGGATAGAATAGTTGTGGGGTACATTTCTACATCGGTGTTGGGAGGTGTGTCCTCATTCCCAGGCCTGCTCATACCTAGGGAGACTCGCCAGACGTGGGGAGCCTTTGAATCCTTGTGTCATTAGGACCTGATTCATCCCCCTCTCCGATCCCAGGGGAAATCCCCGGTGGCACCACCACTGGGCTTTGGTACCTGGCCAAAGTCTTGGGAAATTCCTCATTCCTCTCTGGTGCGCAGAGGGTGCTCCTCAGCTGTACCCAGGCAGGTGACAGCATAAATCTTGTCCACAGCTATCTTGGATGAGTCATTTTCCCAAAGGTAAACAAATCCTCCCTGTTTCCTCGCGCCACCCAGCAAACTGCGAACTGGGAAACTGAGAAAATGTTGCTGCCTTTTGCGAGCCAAATCGTTCTGCTAACTTTTATTTTTAATTCCTTGTTAGAAAACAGAACCGACTGAAAGTGGCTGGCAGAGAAAATGTGCCCCATTTCTTTCCCTCTGCCGGGCTCAGCAGCGGAGCTGCCAATTTCTGCTTTTGCCTCTGTAGAATTATGTGCCTCTATTTGAAAGTTTTGACAAATCAGGCTGTTTTCATTCTCCCTCTGCCATAAATTCAATCCATATGTCTCTAAAACATCCTTTCATAGCTTTGGCATGGAAAAGGAAGTGGCTTAGGCTCTGTATAGCGTATTTAAAGCAAAGCTCTCCTAGTTTGCATGCATGGCTTCTGGTAGCTCTTAAAGCCTCAACTTCCTAATTATTCAGGTTAAGAGGGCATTGGCAGAGTGTTCTCCATTAACTAACAGTGATGTACAGTGAAGAAGCACAACAGGATAAATCATTCCCTTATTCTCATCATGTCCAGGAAGTTTTTGATGCAGCCCTTGGCTTTACCACCAAGCAGGATGCAAAGAGGATGTGAAAAGGGTAGGAGAGATCAATCCAGCGTAAAATCTCAAAAGAAAACATCCAAGACAAAGAAACAAAGGGTCCCTCGCACAATGAGCTGCAGGGTTTTGTTGGGCAACAATACGCAGCACCTATGTGACGGGAGGTCGCTGCCACGGGAGTAAAGGATCTCCACATCCCGGGCTGACCTGGGGTCGGGAGGTGAGGGAGGAAGGAAACGTGGGTCCGAGCTGAGCTGTATTGCTGCGGATCAAAGTTACAAATCAGAAATACAGGATGCAGCAGGCCAAGGGCACAGGCAGCCGTGGCTGCTCTAAGCGGCCTTGTCTGGAATCACGGAAAGTTTGGGCCAGGAGGTGCTGCTGGAATTGCGGGATGGATGTGTAATTAAAAATGGGGCGGTAGCGAGGGCACAGGAATGCTGGCTGAGTGACTGCAGGTGGCTTTTTGGAGTCCACCTGCCCCGTGGATGCAGTGGCACCAGATCTACCCCAGGGTACCCCTGGACAGGGCAGGTGACTCTTCCACCTCACAGCCTTCTGTCACGCACCCTGCTCCCTGCCTCGCATCCACCCCAGAGGCCACATTCCCCCTTCCCTCTGCGCCACACGGAGCAGTCGGTCCCTGCACATTTATACTGATGTGTGCAAGGAGAGGAGATGTGTGTGGTAAACACGTGTGTGCAGTGTAATTATCTTCCCAGTCTCTCTCTCTCTCACACAGGGGTCATTTGCAGAGATGAAAATGCAGGCAACCTCAGAACTCCCGGGCGTCGCTTGGCGCAGCCGGAGGTTTGCACATGCACAAACCACAGTCTGAGCACCTGAAACTGCCTGGCAGGTTCAAAGGGCTGGCACAGCCCGTGGTTTTGTTTGCAGGGCTGCAGGGATGAGGTGGACTCCAGGCTATGTTCCACATCTCTCCAGATCAGGCCCTCCTATCTGGGGATCTGCACGCAGCTGTTGAGCAGCGAGCCGCGTGTGCGCGGCCCAGTTGTTGTGTAAACACGAGCAGAGACTTCACCGCAGCTTTTCATGTAGTTTTATCTCGGCTACAATTTGTTTCCTACAGCTCCTAAAGGCTGTAGGAACATCCAGCCCTACTCCCCGGAGCCTGTTGCAGCCATTCCAGCCGCGTTCGCAGCGCCATTTGATTTCCTTTGAACTGTTCCAAAATTCCCGGAGAAAGGTGCGAGCGCTGCATCCCTCCTGGAGGGATTTGCTTTTCCACACGTGTAGGATGATTTGTAAGAGGTGTTCTGTGTGCTCTGCCCCAGGTGTGCTGTCCCTCCCTGCCTACTTCAGCCCCTACCACGACGGCTCGGTGTGCAGCGACGGACGGGCCGACGCCTACGCCCAGCTGGAACTCCGGACCCTGGAGCAGTCCCTGCTGGCCACGTGCGTCGGGAGCATCTCGGAACTGAGTGAGTTTGGGATATAATCAACCCCGGGGTTCTTCCAGCAGAGCAGGAGAACCCATCCTTCCTCCACTGCTGAGGGCAGCAGGAGCGCTGCCGCTGTTGGCAGCGCAAGCCGCGTTTAGTGTTGGGTGAGATTTAATTGTCTGGTGGTGCTGTTTATGAAAATCAGCTGGGTTCATTAGTCTGCTTTGTGTCTAATTCACCTGGAGAGGTGCAAGATGTGCCTTTTTGGTTTGTTTTGTTTTTTGGTAGAGATGCTACTGGCCAACTAAAGTTGGATGCTCTTTCCTAGAAGCCTCTGGAGGCTCTCCTGTGCATTTGTGGAGCACAGCAAAACTCCCTCAGACGGCAAAGAGGGTTCTCTTTGTTAGTGTTTCTAACAGTGGAAATGTCCAGGATATTCAAGGAAAAGCTTTTTGGTTACTTAAAAAACAAAAAGCGGAGGAAAAAGAAAATCTGAGAGCACTCTGGTAACAAAAACTTGTTCAACCCCCTTTTTTTTTTTTTCCCTAAAGCTGACCAAATGAAATGTTCCATTCCTAGAGTACTCACAAAGCCCCTTTAAAGTAAACAAAAATGATTTGTGTTTTCCTGGTCTACTTTTTTCCCTTGCAACGTTTCTGCTGGCATCACTTTCTTAGCCTGCACCATCTGAATGCTAATGAATGCCAGGGCCAGTAAGGAGCTTGTGGGTTTCACCATTTATTTTGCAACCTGCCTTAATTTGAGGTTTTCAAATTCCTTCAACACACCTCTATTTATCCTGGAACACAAGAGAACATTTGTAGCAAGGGCCTGAGATTGAATACAGCTTCCTCTCTCCCTCTTCCCCCCGTCCCTGCCCGGCCAACTTGGTCAGTACATCCAGTGAATGGATCTCCTGATACAGTTGCCTACATTTTTTTCTCTCTTTTTTTTTTTTTTTTTTTTTAAAACGTTGCTGCCCGTTGCCAGAAAAATAGAGTGAGTGTGCAAAGGAGAAGGAACGTTGTTCTGAGCTGAAAATTTGAATTCCAGATGCGTTTCTGCTATAAACTGAGCAGGCTTCTGTGTTAGCACCAGCGCTGGAGGATCCGTGATGCTCTCGTAAAACGTGCGGATCCTGGAGCTACTGAAGTGGAAAGGCAGAGTTGTTAGAAGGATTTTTTTATTATTCTGAAGTGGGTCCTTAAAGCTGAATGTGCTGTACAACAAAGGAGTGGCACGGCTTTAGACTGCAAACTGAGATTTTTAATACCCCGTTGGTCTGAACCACTAAAAATGTCATGTTTAGACATACAGTAGCTCTGTGGGGCTTTCTCCCGTGTAACAGTAGAACCCCAGGGGTTCTGGCTGGCAAATTCAGTGTACTGCTTTTAGATAGAAATGAACAAATAATAACTAGCCAGGAATTTCGGAGAGGGAGGTGTTGCTAGCACATGTGTGGCACTGCTAAACTCAGGGCGCTTTCCCAGGAGCCGGCTTTGTGATGGGGCGACTATTTCGGTTCCATCCTTTCCCAGTATTGTGGCTTTTGGACACAATAGAGCAATGTTTCCTGTGAGGGTTCGAGGGGACTGTAAAGCAGAAAGCAGCAGAGATTCTCCCAAGGAAAAAAACAGATCCTAGCTAAGTATAGTAATAATTCAGCTCACTGGTTGGTAGTCACACTGCTCAAACATGAAGCTTTTAAAGCCTTTTTTTGGAGTTTGTAATGCACTTCAGCACAAGGAGAGTAAACAGGGTTGTGCCTAAAGTAAGCTTGTTGCAAAAAGACCAGCTTTGGGGTCCTTGCTTTGGGAACTTTTTAAAAATCTGCCGTCCTGAAATTCTGAGTGCAGCTGTGTAATCCAGGTCGTCTTCTTCCAGGCCTCCTCAGGTCCACCCTGCTCCAACACAGAGGCAGCTTGGCTCGAGTTCAAAGACCAAGAGGACTGAGAAGCCCAGAGACCTCCTGGATTGAGCTTCTTAGAATGCTGAGGGACACATTTCTGGCACAGCTTGAGACAGCCAGCGTGATAAAGATTGGCTTTTTAATAAGAGAGTCAGGTCTTGCCGTTCTGGAGAAACCTGCAGCTAGAGTGAGAATGGGAGCAGCAGACCCCTAAAAGAACGGGGTTTCTGTCTTGAACATAATGTCCCTAATTTGTCTCAAGTTCCCGGGCAGGAGGGTAGAACAGCATGACCCAGTTGGAAGAAATGGGAGCAACCTCCTAACAAAAGTGAGAGTGAAGTATTGGTGCTACTGACTTTGCTTGTGAAACTGTCACTCCCAGGTTGGGCAGAGGACAATTTACAAAAAGACATCGGTAGTTTTTGTAGGCTGGCAAAAAAACCTTGGTATTTGTGGGCAGAAAGAGGAGAAAACCAGCAGTAAACCAGCAAACTCACTGCAAAGAACGTGTGGTGACTGAGAAGTGTTTAATTTCACGTTTTCTAACTGATAACCTTGAAAGAAAGTGCTGCCGAGTGGCAGCCCAAGGGACAGGACACCCTCTGCCTTTGCGGAGGAGGTTCTGTGCACGCAGCAAACATTCCTCTGAGCTGTGAGAGCTTAGATTGGTTCCAAAAGTGTGATTAAAAGCGCTGTGGATGACTAATAAAGAGATGGTTTTGTGTTTTCTCTGTGTGTGTGTGTGTGTGCGTGCAGGTGATTTGGTCTCGCGAGCCATGCACCACATGCAGTGCCTGAACACCATCCGGCCCGGCATGAGCCCCGTGCGGCAGACCCGGCAGCAGCAGCCCATCTCCTGGTCCCCTGATGCCCTCCACACCCTCTACTACTTCCTACGCTGCCCCCAGATGGAATCCATGGAGAATCCCAACCTGGACCCGCCGAGGATGACGCTGAGCAATGAGCGGTAGGTCGGTGGGCTGGGAGTGGGGCCGGAGCAGGCTGAAAGGGCTCCTTCTCTTGGGTTTCCAGGGCAGTTTTGTGGGATGCTACCTATGAGGCATCAGTTGTTCCTGCAGCCAGGCCAGATTAGGTTGTCAGCCCTGCCAAGTTTGCGAAGCCTTGGAATTGGAGCTGGAAAGTGAGCCGGTTTTTTCGTGCGATCTTTCCGAGCGAGGCATGGGGCTGTGTGCTGCCAACAGGGCTTGTCTGGAGACCTTGCCAAAAGTACATGTGGTTGCCTAAAGCAGGAAAGGCCTTCCCAAAGAAAATGTTACCTCCTGAATGGCGCCAATTAACAATTGTCATCGTTCTGGGAAAAAGCAACGCCGTTTGCTGCGGGGAGGGGGTTCGGGGGATTTATGGACATCCTACTTACGGATCACTTCAGTTGGTGCCGTGTGTCTGGAGTAGAAAGAAATTTCTCTAGGAAGCCAGGAAGTAACCAGGGAAGGCAGTGGGTCTCCTGCCTTCTGCCAGCTCCGTAACCGACTCTCAAAGTAGGGCCATTATTAGAGCGGTCAGAAATTTTCCAGCGGGATGTTTTTTCTCTTGGAAGCCTCCCTGGTTTCCTTCCTGCCCAGCTCCTTGGCAGGCTGCCTGACAGGCTGGTGGCACAGGAGAGCTGAGGAGCCCCCAAGAGCTGAGTTCCTGGGCAGGTCAGGCAGCTCCTGCTCCCCGGTTGCCTTCTGCAGGGACACCCCAGGCCACTCCAGGCTTGTTTCCCCACTTCCCAAGTGCTCATCCGAGTTTCTGTTCATTTCAGAAATCTTAAACGGGAAGTTCTGTTTTCTGGTTATCCATTATTTATTCTAGCTTGCTTTTTGGATGTCTTTTTAGCCTGCTGGACGTCAGGCTGAGGGAAGACTCTCTCCTGATCCCTTCCCAAAAGCAGCCTCTGGTTGGGGAGTTTCCCGATGCGTTGATGTGTTGAGGCCATGCTCACAAAACAAAAAAAGCAAAGTGCTTGCTGGGCAGGTGAGCAGGGAAAGGAGAACATCTCTGCAGCTTCGTAAATAATATGGTTTCTGCTTCCCACTTTGGGCTTTACTGTACTCAGCCCCAGCTTCTGCAATCACTATGAAGTGGCAGTAAAATAATAAAACAAAATAACAAAAATAATTAATTACTAAATGAAAAAAAGGTTGTCCTTCTGTTTGATCCTCCCCTGAAATCTTTTCAAAAAGAGCAGAACTCTACAGAGAGGGAACTGATGTACACCTATGAAGAATCACGAGGAATTAAGTTGAACAAAATAGGAACAGAAAGGGACATGGCTGCACAACTCAGCCCCACTGGCAGCTCACTTTTTTGGGCTCACTAACCTTAATCAAGGTTGCCCCTACCTAGTGCAAGGCTGTTTATTTTGCACAGTGTGAAAAAAAAAAAAAAGACTTTTTGTGAGGCCACATTGTATAAAGTTGTGCCACTGGTTCCCACAGTGGTACAGCTGAGGCTGCTGAACAGCTCGTATCAGAAATGTAGATTAGGCTTTCTATTTTGTGTTCTTTTCAGTGCTCTCAGTGTAATGATGTTACTGCAGCTACTTGTTTTGTACGCTGGGGATAATAAACGAGTTAAATCAGGAGAGCAGTTATCTCTCCAATTGCTCCCAAACAATGCTCTTCACATGGTTCACCGGAGTTTTTTTGGAATGCAGGCTGCAGCTCTATTCTGTTTTGAAATCCGCACTAGATCCTACAACAGCTGGGGTAAGGGAAATTTCTGCCATTTTTTTCTGACCAGTACTTAGCTGTAAAGGAAATTAAAGAGGATATATTAAAATGGAGCAAAACCTGACATTAAGGAAGGAAAAAAAAAAAAGAAGTAAAACAACCTGAGCGCTTAAAGGACTGGCTTTGAAAGATTTATGGAAGCTGGAAATGAAATTATTAATACTGCCCATCCAACCCTGCCTTTGGTTTGCTCCAGGATGTGTTTGTCTGCGTCTCACTGTCCCCAGCTCTGGGCACGTGTCTCGCCCTGGCAGCCCTTTGCAGAGGAGGTGCTTCGCTCTCTCCTGGCTGCAGAGGAGACGCCGGACTCGTGGCGTGAGAGACGAGGGCACTGATTCACCTAATGTGACTTGGCAAGGCTTGTGCAGCCCGGTTCTTTTATTCTTCCCCCGAGCTGTGCTAAATCAGCTGCGAACTGGGCACTGCTCTTTGTGTGTGTCTGCGCCGGCTTTCTGGAATGCACGTGTTCCGTGCGCTGCCATCCCAGCTCGCTTTCTGCTGGAAAAATCCCGGTCACAAGCAAGGACAATAGTGCTGACTTGTTCTGCCTTTGCTCGTGCTTCAGTCCCCACACTCCTGCCTGAATCTGTAAATCTGTTGATCTGAAATGGAGCAAAGAGAGGGGGGGTGTGTCCTGGTTTGAGACAAAAATTCGGGAGGAGCGCTCTGGGAGGAACGTCTCCTCTATAGAAGGCAGGTTACAGCCACCCCTCCCCACCAGGGTCGGGAAAAAATTCCTCGAAGGAAAGTGAAAGAAGGGGAAAAAACCCTAGTTATTTAACAAAATACACAGGAAAAGAATAATGCTAAATAATAAAACCTCTCGCTGTGGAGAGAAAACCTGGGAACGTTCTAGAGTCCTTTCCGTGGGTGTGGGCTCTCTCTCTCTCTCTTTCTCTCTCCTCTTCGGAGCTGGGTCGGCTCGGGCCCCTCCGGGCTGAGGTGTGAGGGCTCCCAGTGAGGTTCTGATGTTCTGGTGCTCTGAACAGCCCAGAAGAGAAGAAGGAAAAATCCAAAGTCCCAGGGAAACAAAGGAGTTTAACTCTGTGTCTCTCTCCTCCGAGAAAAGGAGCCCAGAGCCGGGAGAAGCAGGAAGGTGCTTTCCTCTGCTCTGCAGCAGCAGGAACACAGGGGAGTGAATGTCCTTGGAGCAAAACTGTTTTGAAAAGTTCGTCTGGCTTTTTTTTTCTTTCTCTCACACCCAATTTTAAAGACACAGAAAGGCACAGGAATCATGTCTGGGCATGGAGCAGGCGATAGGGGATACACATCATAAAGTCACCCCAAGTCAGGGTGGCTGTTAGAGCTGCAGACTTGGTAAGACCTGATTTTTGGGGAAGATCCCTGAGCCACGGAGATTCAGTGGAAGGAGCTGCAGTTGTTCATCCGCAGACCTGACAATCTGCTGTTCGTTCTGGCTTTCTGTGCCCTGCAGAGTGCCCTGAAAATCCTAACACTCTGGGGTCTGGAAGGGCTTCACTTGAGCACGAAGGCAAGCCTAGGATTCAGGTCTGAAACCGTGCCCTAATGGAGGCTGTCACGTGCCGTGAAGGGCTTTTAAAAGCCTGGCTGAGCTTCTGAACTTAGCCTGCAGCAAACTGCAGAAGGTATGAAAACAGACAGGCACACTTGCAGATTTGAGGCACCCCGGTGAACAGAGCCAGTTTCAACCCACACAAGTGGGTTTTTATCCATGCTAAACACCTTGGCAAAAGACCTGAGGTGAGGAAGCTGGAGAGCGCTGCAGCAGTGGGGTGGATGGAGTCACCTCCGGAGCTCTCTGGAGTATGGGCATGGTTTGGGATACCCAATAGGCTGAAACTCTGCAGGGTTTGTGGGATGGTGATGTTTGCTTCTGGCACGTTCAGGTGAAGATGTTGAAGCAGGAGGAGGAGGAGGAGAAGGGGCAGAATTAGAAAGCACTCGGGTGTCTTAGGCAAAACATGAAACATTTCCAAAGTGAACGCAGCTGCTCGCTGTGCAACCAAGCCGTGGCCCACTTCGAACCCCGGAGTGACCTTGTTTGCTGCACAGACAATAAACCATCTGCTCTCTGGGGTCAGACAGGACACCTGAGGAAGCGTTTTGCAAACACAGAGTGCCACTTGTGCAATATTTTGGCAAAGGAATTAGACCCTGAGGTGAGCACGAGCTCAGTGAGGATACACCTGAGTGCCCGGAGGCTCGGAGCTTTTCCGCGTCAGCAGAGTTCTGTCTGTGCTGCTGCAAACAAGGGCTCTGCTGGGCAATAAGATACTTTTATTTTCTCTGAGATCCTAGTCTGTGTTGTGTCAGGGGTCAGACGATGTGTTTTTGGACCAGACACGTGGCATTCCTGCTTCCTTCACTCCGTTCCTGCTCTGGGATTTCTCCCATTGCTTATGTCAGGCTGGCTGAGCTTGGGAGCACTCCTGCAGCCGTGAGCTCATGTCCCAGAGCGTGCTTGCTGGGATTGTTTGGGATGCTGTGACTTGAGAAGAGCCATTCAAAGGTAAACGAAGTTCCTTTCTCCTTTTTCACTTTTCCCCAAGTGGGATATAAAGCTTTTGTTTTATTTTTAACGGGTTCGTCAAGGCAGGAATGCTCTCGAAGTGATGCTTATCTTGGGGAGTATTTGTCAGCTCCCACAGAGCCCAGATCCAGGTCAATATTTAGGCTCATTTTACTGCTGAATGGACTGCTCTGCCCTGGGTTAATTACTTGGCCAGGATAGTGGTCCAGCCTTAAAGCTGGGAATAGACACCACTGACTGCCCTCATCCTGTCTCTTTTTGGTGTATCTTGGAAAGTCAGCATGATCTAATGCCTAAGAACAGGCAGAAAAGTTGGATCCTGCTTCCTTGTGTAGCTGATTGTCTGTGGGTTTGGGTAGGCTGGGCTTCCTCTGCCTCCAGCTGCTCTATTAAAAAAACTCCTAAATTTTTGTCTGTTGTTGGTCCTGTTGGTCTGGAGAACATTCCGGAGCTAATTCCAGGCTTGTCCATCAGTGCCTGTGGATCCAGCCATGGATCCAGGCCTTTCCAAGCTGTCCATGTTGCAGCAGTGCCAGGTTTTACATGTTGTCTGAGTTTGCTGGTGCATTATTTTATTCCAAACGTTAGGGAGTGTAAAACAATTTACATCAGCAGAAGCCCACAGACTGTACCCATCTCGAGCCCGTCAGTGAAAATCCAGCAGAACGCTGGGGAAATTCCAGAGCTGATGGAGGATTTGTCAGCTGCCAGCAGCGAAATTTTGGGGCCTGCCAATTTCAAGAGAATTCGCAGCTCTTCAGCTGGAGAACTGCAAGAAGCCAACTGCAGGGGCCACCTCGTGAGAAAAAGGTTCTGTTTGCCACGTGCAGGCTCCAGATTTGCTGCTTGTAAACAAACCTGGGCTCGCTCAGTTTCTCCCTTGTCACAGAAAATCCTTCAGGAAAAGGCTGCTGCTCATCCTGCTTTCGGCTCAGCTGCTGCTCTTACCTACCAGGCTCAAAAGTGACCTGAATTTGTGTTCTGCTTCCAACAGGAGTCTTCCCGTTGCATCTGTTACCTCTCATGATCCAGAGCCAAAGGATAAACATGCAAACCATATTTTTTCAGGAGGGTCAGGCAGGAAGAAAGGGCTCCTCTGTGCCACGTTAGCTGGGCAGAAGAGGAAAGAGCTGAGCTTGCCCACTTGGGTTTTCTCCGTGGAGTATTCCCAGCAATGCCTGCTCTGAGAGGTTATTTATTGGGAAAGGGTGAAAAATGCATCTGATTCTGAAGGAAGATGTATCAATGCTACAGAAGGAAATGTAGCCCTTCCATGCTGTTTTTCAGTGCTGTTTGCTCAAATGCTCTGTTCTTCCAACATCTGAGCTATTGATCTAAATCATCAGTGGCTGGAACACTTGAGAGTTTTTGTCTTGTGTGTCATCTGAACTTACTGTGGCTGGAACAGAAACCAGAGTTGGGTCTAAGTTCATTCTTCCTGATACAGTGTCAAAATCCTGCCCAAGCAGGATGGATGGATGGATGGATGGATGGATTGATTGATTTGCAGCAGTCAATGCAAATAAAGACCCCCTGTGCCGTGGCTGTTTCTGAATCCCCAGTGACCATCCAACGGTCTCTTCATCATATTTCCTAAATTCCATGTTTTGACTTTGATCTTACTCAGTTCCTTTTTCACTCGAGGATTTCTAGGTGCATCATTAAGAGTAATTAGAGCCTCCAGCTCCTTCCCTCATGGCTGGCCGGGCTCTTCCCCCGTGTTCAGAAAATGCCTGCCACAACGCAACGTTCCTTCTGGAATTGCTTGAGACAGGAGGGATTCGGTCACACGGATCACATTTATGCAAAGACACCAGTTCAGATTAAAGAGAATATGAATAGCCCAGTTATTAATGGGAATTGTCTCCAAAAAGTCTTGCTTGGCATAGCATGGGCATCCGACTGGCAGGAAAGGAAGGAAAATCAGGAATAACCTGCGGAGCCTGCTGCTGAGACCTGTGTTTGCTTGAGCTGCATCCTCAACATCCCTGAGAGGAATCCCTGCTTTCAGAGCTGGTTGAGGCTTTTCAGGACAAATCTCTTCTCCAGATGGATCATTCCAGACTCTCACTGATCTGTCGTGAGGCTTTTTTCCCCTCTGCTCCTTTTAACTGCAGGTTTATGGAATTTTATTAAGTGCAATAGCTACATCATTGCCTGTCTTTTAGATTTATCTGCGGCCTAGTCTTTCCTAATTCCAGTTTAATGTATTTATGTCTGAATTCTTTTATTTTACAGCCATACCCTATTGTTTCCATGCGGTATCAGGAGCAGAACTTGATACACTGAGTTCCTTTGAAAAGGTCTGCAATAAAACAAGTTCTGGGGTCTCTCGTCTGAGAGGTCTGAGTATCTTTCCGTTCTGTCTGCAGCTGCCTCGCCGCTCAAAAATAGGTGTACAGGAATAATAAAAGTAGACCCTGATCCAGTCATTTGCCTTGAGAGAGCGAAATGCTGTGATCGTGCAGAATTTAACAGCACTTAAATCAGCTCAGAGTATCCCTGAAGTCAACAGAAAGACATGTCCACATATTCCAGCCCCATCCCCATGCCACAGTCCATTGATTTTATTTTTTTTTCCCCCAGAGCTGTTTGGATAGGAATATAGTGATTAAATAGAGGGAAAGAGAAGGCAGCCTTCCATTGAACTGTGCCATTAGGGCATTGCTTGTGCAGAGGGGGCACATAAAAATGTGCCCCACTTTTTAAAGGGAAAAAAAAGCGCTATTTGCTATCCATGAGAGCTTAGTCTGGTGGATTTCTTAGAAGAATAAAAAGGTTATAAACAGATAAGATCAACTTCCTTCACCAACACGGGGAGAGAGGCTGTTACCCTGCATTTTTCAGACCTTGACCAGTTAATGTCAGCCTTAATTGTGATTTTGAGGTGCTCGTTCACAAGGAGAGGGCACGAATAGCCCTCTGTTTCAGAGGCCAGTAAGCTGCAGCCCACATGCACCTATTGACTGAAATTAACTGTTCAGTGGCAGTACTGTTGCTGACCTTAGGCTGGATCATTTATTTGCTGAGTCCACACTGATTAGTTCCAAACATTGAATATATTCAACAACCTTGAGGTCTGAGAACATCTTCTATCATTTTAAAAAGAGGAGCCAGTAGCTGTAGCACGTTCGTGGTGAGCAGCTTTCACCTTCCTGCTGTTTATGGGACATCTCAGCACACATTCAGCAGTAACTTCTGGATCAAAATGACAAAAAGATGACATTTTGCCAGAGTCAGAGCCCGTGGAAGTGGCACTCCTGCATGTGTGCTCCTGGTGTTTTAACTGAAAGGCTGAAGAGAGACCCAGGCTGAAGTGTTTATGGAATATGAAAGGGAAAGGAATTAGGAGGAGTCTGGCTAAAGTCAGTGGGTGACAGACACCAGTTATGCTTCCTTTCCTGGAATATTCCTCCCTGTGCCTGGCATCACCTCTTGAGGTATTTTTACATCTCCTCTTTTTTTTTTTTTTTATTTTAAATTGTTCATTTCTTTATAGTTCAAAGATTGCAGAACTGGAATGTGAGCGATGACCTTGGCAGTGGTGAAGGGAATTAATTGCAAACCCTGAGGATCGAATCCATCCAAGTGTAACTGCTGAAGCTGGCAGTGCTCTCTGCTCTCAATTAGATACTTTCCCCCTTCTCTTTTATGTTGTTTGCATAAACAAACACGGCTCAGTTTTATTTATTTCTCTTTTTCCAACCCTACGTATCTCACACCTGGGGCAGGCCAGCCTTTCTTCCACGTTGCTGGCTGTAAGCAATTTGTAGTGTTATTGTAGTGCTTCCAAAGGAGCTCCCTGCACCTTCTGATCTTTCTGTTTTGGAGCAGGGGTGTGGTACAAACACAGATTATTTAAATTCTCTGCAAAATTGTGAGGAGGAGGAGAATCTCAGTGTGTGTGAAATGGAGCAGCACAGAGCAGGCCGTGTGGAGAGTAAAGAGACAGGGGAAATACTACAGGTACAAAAATCTGATGATAAAAGCTGTGTGTGAAGCTGTGGGGCAAAAAGTCAGGTTTTGGGCTGTCCTGAGAGACCTTGCTGCTGGTTTTTTCATGGTTTGAGATGTCTCAAATGTCACTGGGACAGGACGCCTGAAAAATCACCCATTCTGTGTGGTCAGCTGACCCTGGTTTTGAGCGAGGGGTTTGGACTGAATCATCTCCAAAAGTGCCTCCCAAGCCCAGCTGTCCTGTGCTGCTGCGGTTCTAATTTCAGTACTCACCCTCAAGAGCTGTTTAACATCTCTCCACCTGGTGATTTCCCACTCGACAGGAATCAATACCTTGTTCCCCAGAACTGGTTCCTCCGCAGGCAGTGGTTGATCCTCACCACCTGCCTGGAGAAGTGTGAGGTGTCTGACAGTCTTTGTGCTCTCAGTTACAAAACGTTTGTTTGAAAAACACCATTTTCTGCTCCGACAGTGGTTTTACCCCGGCGCTGGGTGGAAATCCCCAGAAAGGCCATCGCTGACCGAAGCCACTTCTGGTGAAAGTCCCTGTTTGTAAAAGTGTTGAGCAGTGGAGAGATGATCTCTGGCTGTCTCGTTTAGCAGTGAAGAGACACTGCTTATGTTTGTGTGTGCTACCACCCTGCAATTACAGCTCCAGTAATTGCTCTGACTACTGCAGAGATGCCCACGTCGAGCTCTTGGCTTCTGCTCTCAAGTTTCCATCTGCTGAGATAAAAAAGAAGGTGCAAGGAGATGAGAGCCTGGCAACTCAGCTGCCTGGAATCTCGGCGCTGGTGCAGCCAGGAATCTCCAGTGCCTGTGGGCAGCCTGGGTTGTGCGTTGTTTGTTGTTTGCTCTTCACGATGAGCAGCAAACCAGCGTTAAAGATTGAAAGGCAAATAGTCCAGGGAGACCTAAAACAAAGCTGTTAAAGTGTTACAGAAAGGCAGGAGTGAGTAAGGCAAGGTCTCCTGGCTGCTTTTCCCACCTTTTAGACAGTGCCTGTGGAAATAGCAGAGGGCTGACTGAGAGGCTGCATCTCTCTGCTTGACTCCTGCAGCTTTCCTGCCTTTCCTGTCTCTGTCTTTCCTAGACACAGATCCTTAGGGACAATCTCCTGATACCAGCATAGTGCTCTTGTAACTGATAGGACTGAAAGTCAGTAATTCTGGGGGTGAAAAGTTCTGGGCACGTTGCAATGAACGGTGATGGTAACAAGCCAACAAGTTTCTCCTTTTTCAGTAATTGCTGTTTCCAATTGAAGTTAATATTGTTTCCTATTGGAGTAAATTGCAGCCCTTCCCTTGCAGAACTCGCCTGTTTCCTGAGGAAGGAGTTAGCTGGTGCTTTAACAAAGGCCACACTAAATAAATACAATGCTGAGCCTTGGCTGTGCGGCAGCCAGGGCTGGCAGGTTGTTGGGGGTTTTGCTGTTATTGTTCCTGATATCTTTGTAACACATTGCTAAGAGCAAAGCTCCGCTGTGGAGTAAACATTTCTGGCTATAATTTATGATAATGGCAACAATCATTCTCTCTCTGTGACCTTGTGGAGATTAGACCTAAGCTTTCCCTGGGGTAGTCCTAGGTTGGTTTGTCTCTGCTCAGTTTCCTTTTTCGAGGCAGTTTGCACTTCCCCATCCCATCCCTGTGCTGCCCTGACCTCGTGGTCACTTACAGGGCTCAACTGCACCATTTTAATCACGGGGGTTTTACAGCAGCTGCTGAACTGTGTGCTTGAAAAAGCACCTCTGCTCTGCAAGACAAATCCTATTCAAATGAGCTGCATGTCTGAGCTGATTCAGCCCTGGTTGTAGATTCTTCTGGGGCTGAAGCACCTGGTGTTGATCCCATGGGTGCTGGTCTGACGCGTTTGCCGAGAGAGGAGGGACCGGGCTGTGCTTTGCTGGCGATGCTGCTGGAAGGGGCACTTCCAGCCTGGAGTCAAACCACTGGCAGCTCGAGTTCCACTGCAGAGTTTGTACCTGCAGGTCTTCCTTCCCTGGAAAGATTGGGAAGTCTGTCAAAATGGCTAGAGAATAGAAGGGGGATGCAGAAGCTGGAAGGTTTTATTCCTAGGCTTGCTGGAAAACTCTCTGCTGCTGGAAGGAATTTGGTTAACGATTCCCGACCCCTTTGGCTTTGTTCAGAAATGGAAAAGATCCTTCCAGAGAAACATGAGGCTCTTCTTGGACAGGTGCTGCAGCACTGGGGACCTTTTCAGTGGGAAAGGATGAGTTGTGTGTGATGCAGTTCCAGAAGATGGTTAAGAGGAATAGGAGCATGTTAGCATGAAATTACAACAGGGCTAACATAACCTGCTCAGAACTTAGCTGCTTGTAATTATCCTGCTCCCAGCAGCCAGACTGGGTGATTAAGAGTTCCCTCTGTCAGCTCTGCACTGTGCCAGGTAGCCAGTGCTCAGTTCCCTGTTGGGGCTGCCAAAATTCTTCAGGAAGGATCTCTCTGAAGAGTTGGTGCAGTGGAACATCACAGAAACATATGTGCCTTAAGTGACTTTCCATCTGGGCATCTCATTCTTCCTTGTACAAGAAGTTACAATAGTTTAATTAACACACTTTGGGGCCGCTTTTGGTCTGCTAAACTGTCTGTGCTCAGACACTCAAAATACCTAAAGATAAGTGGCCAAACTGGCTTAATCTGAGAGCCCAGTTTGCCCCAGTGTAGCGACAGAGTTTTGGCTCTGTACAGCTTCATTCACAGTCAGGGCTCAGAGGTACCTGCTGCAAAGAAAGGCAAATGAAAACCAGTTTATTTCTCAAAAACTGTTGTTTCTTCAGGGTTTTTTTTTTTGAGGTAGAAACCCTGGGAAGAGAGGTGTGTCCCATGTCTTGTAACCATTTTATTGGTTACTCTGTTTTTTGGTGTTTGGAATGCAGAGCACTGGGTGCTGGGAGAACAGTTTATTCAAGCAACAGGTACTGAAGTGTAGGGCAGGATTTTAGAATGCTGATATTTTCCTCAACAACCTGAAAAAGAATAATTGTGCACATTGAGTGCAGTGGTGTTAGAATAGATTCATGTTTAGCTTTGTCATTGTTATCATATCAATCACTGATGCTCCTGTAGCTTCAGATCTGCTTTTTTGGCAGCAGCATTTTAATGGGGCTGAAAAGAAAAAAAAAAATCCTTGCAATTTGGCATTAGAAACAAAAATCAGTGTTTTTTCATGCTGGTCATTAGCTGAGTGGGCAGCTGGAGCTTGAAATTCCTCCGTGTTCCTGTAAGAACCACAGTGCTGCACCCTCAGCCGTGGCCAGCATGAACCAGGCTGGGCCTGTTGCAAGAACAGGTTTTATCTGTGCAGAAGAAAACTTCATTCTCTTGTCCCTATTAGAATGTTTATCTCATCTATTAATATGAGACCATTTGAGTGTGGCTTTTCAGAGAGAGAGGGAGATGGGGTAGCAGATAACCTTGATAGGGAGACTTGAGTGACAATTGGGTTTTTTCATCTCCCTGCGCTGCAGGTGTCAGGGTGTAAACAAACATTGCCGGTGTCTTACTCAGTCATTTGCCATCTGGGCATAAAATCTGCAACTCTGTACTTCACAGTCCATGAGAAATAAATAGAAAGCTTTGGTAATTTGACAGGTTGCTTTGTAGGAGGGTATTGGTTATGCCTCTGGCCTCCCGTTTGTGATGGTATTTGCCCACAGCGTCCTGAGGGTGTCAAGGTAAGAGCTTTTTTTCCATGTGTCCTGTCAGCATTGCTCTTGGTTAGGCCAAGCTGTGACCTGCTGAAAGATGTCCTGCATCCATATATTGAGGTATTTTTATTATTTTAATTGCTCTCATTTGAAATTCAGTGGAAGTTCCTACGCCGTAGCAGGCAAAGCAAGAGGCTGCTCAGCAGCAGTGCTGGCACTAAAAGCAGACTTAATAGCTGGAATTTGTGGCATCTGCTGAGAAGCTCCAAATGTTGAAATGTAGTGCATGAGTGCTCTAAATTTAGGATATTTGAAAACTGGAAGAATTTGAGCTTGGCCAATTAAATCCACCTACCAGAATCCCAGAGTTAGGCTGTTGTGTCTGCCGTTCCCAGTGCTGTTTAGGTTCAGTGATGCCCATTGATGGGACCACGAAAATCCCAGGGACAGAACCATAGAAAGAGTTTGGAATTGGGAGATTTCACAGTCTTAAACACAGAATGGAAGAATGAGGTGATTTCTAGTCTGGCATAGAAAGACTTCATTGCAACAGTTGTTTTCTTTAAATTCGGGACGCTTCTGTTGCTTGCATTTCTCATATCTGTGCCCTCACATGGCACTCTCTACTCAGTTATTTAAGGCAAAATGCAAACGTGGAACTCTTTGTGCTTTCCAGTAAAAAGCAGAAACAAATCCATTCACCACTGGAACTTTCTCTTCGTTGTGCACAGCAGCTCCTTCGGTGTTTTAAGACAAGGGCTGAGGAGCGGAGCAGAAGCTCCTTGAAGATTTAGGTGAAATAATGTTCATTGAGCAGTTTGCCATTAGGACAGAGCGATGTCCTCCTGCAAAATAATAATTTAAAAACCTCTAAAAACGCCACACTGGCATCTATTTGATCCAGCAGCGATGTTACTCCTCCTTCTGAACTTTGATTAGTGGCAGATTTTGTGTCTGCCCCGTTAGAGAGAAAAGTGCTGTCTGTTCATTCACAAATGCTACACCCCCGTGGGCTTTGCATGTCCTTTATTTAAGCAAATGGACTCTTAAATTGCATTATCGGGTGGAGTGGGTACCTGATTTTAGAGCACACATTGCATTATTGTGCCTAAGAGAGCTCCAAACCCGCATGTGTTGGTGTGTTCCTAGAGCCTTCGTGCTAAATTAATTCCGGGAACATCTCAGATTCCAGGAATGTGAAAAGCCAAAAGAGCCTTTGGATTTTCGTGAAGAAAGCACTGACATCAGCAGCAGGGCGACTGACGACACACAGCGTCCCTGCTCACAGGAGTGTGACATGGCACAGGAGTGACACATCAGTCAAGTCATTAGAAAAACAGGAGTTTCGTCAACTTTTTCCTAGTCCTGAAAGGGAAAGAATCATCTCAGAATCATCTTCTTAACCCTGAGATGTTTTGCCTCTAGATACCAGTGTTCTGTGTTTTAAAATGTCCTATTTGAAACACTAATTAGGTTTTGGCTTGTGCCGGGATGTAAATGGGGAACGTTTCCCTGTTTATTGTGAAAACCCCTTTGCCTCGGTAAGAATTGTCTTTGTTTAACTGAACAAACTTTCCCAGCTATAATTAATTGAACAGCTCTCAGTATTCCAGAACGGCAGGAAAAAAAAAAACATTTCTCTTCCTGGCTCTTTGCTCGCACAGCTTTAACTTGGGAGCTCCGGGCAGTTTTCATGAGCGTGGCAACGCTCCGTGTCAGGATTTTACAACTGGGCCCTGAAAACGAGTTCAGTGATTGAATCTGGCAGATTGGTTTTGGCTCCAGAGCCAGCATATGCTTTAAACATATGCACGTTGGCAAATCAGATTGAAGTCAGAACTAAAAGGGCTGCTGTCTCAATCCTGCTCCTGCTGTTGGGAATTATGTGTAATGGGCAGAAAAAAAGTGGGGAAGGAGGAATCTCGGCCCTGGGTAGGGAAGAACCACGCTGACCCCTGATAAATCTGCTTGCAGATAGCATGGGAATTTTTTTTTGTTTGCTTTATTTCTGTTAGTTTGCCAGCGTAGCTGCTGGAATGCACCGTAGGAGTTACCTCTTGGTTTTCCTGCCCACAGGATCAAGGCTGATCCAAGAACAGCAGACACCCCACTCTGGCTCTCTGCCCGTGTTTATCTCTGACTATCACCTAACGTGCTGTTACAGGCTCATTCCTTTCATGCATGTAAATTGTGCCCGTGTCCTGCTCCAAAATGTACCCGTGTTTTCCTTTGCTGCTGGAATTGTCGGGCACGGCAGGGTTTCCCTGGGTCGGTCTCCTCAGGGTGGGTCCTGGGTACCAGGACTTCACACACGTTGGACCGGTTGGGTCTCGTCTGGAAAGCGTCTTGTGCTTGCAAACCAGGGCAGTCACCTTTTTGTGAGAGTTGGGAAAGGCTTGGATCTGGTGTAGGTGGCCTGGCCAGAGCCGCTGTTGGAATCGTGGAGTCAGGATCATGGAATGGTTTGGGTTAGAAGGGGCTTTAAAGATGATCTCGTCCCACCCCACTGCCATGGGCAGTGACACTTTCCACTAGCCCAGGTTGCTCCAAGCCCTGTCCAACCTGGCCTTGGAAAAATTCCAGGGATGAGGCAGCCACAGCTTCTCTGGGAAACCTGTGCCAGGGCCTTCCCACCTTCACAGGGAACAATTCCTTCCCAATATCCCATCTCTCCCTGCCCTCTGTCATTGGGAAGCCATTCCCCCTTGTCCTGTCACTCCAGGCTCTTGTCCAAAGTGCCTCTCCAGCTCTCCTGGAGCCCCTTTAGGGTCTGATAAGTTCTCCCTGGATCCTTCTCTTCTCCAGGCTGAACAACCCCAGCTCTCCCAGCCTGGCTCCAGAGCTGAGGTGTTCCAGACCTCAGAGCATCTCCATGGCCTCCACTGGACTCGCTCCACATTAATTGAGGTCAGGACTGCAATTAGGTCCAGGCTCACGGAAGAACAGTTCATCTCCCAAATCGTTGGCAGTAGCTTTCACCTTGCAGAGAGTTTTAGGTCACCGAGGAGTTGGGAGCAGCAGCAGGAGCAGGACTGGTGGTTTCCCTTCCTCCGTGTTTCCTCCGTGTCCATCAGGGACCCAGCAGCTCCGTGTGGGGCTGGGGGGACAGATGGAAATCAGTCACATCCTTGACCCCATAACTGTGACCAGATTGTCATAGTTAATCTATCATGTATATTTATCTGCCTCTTATCAGCAACTGTATACACTTCAAGTTGGCTTTCATTATTCTCTGCCTCTCTAGAAACCTTCCTCCTGCCCCGGCTTTGCAGATGTTGCAAATATGTTTTTCTAATGAGACACACGGCACATTCCAGAGCAGCACCAGTGCTTCTTGTTTTCCAGCCTGAAAATGGAACCTTTTCCCTGTTGGTAAAGTAAAGTTTGTGAAATGTGATTACAGTAAATAAACCACAGACTTGAGAGCTCTTTTTAAGTTTCACAGTGAGTTCCCAACGATTACTTCACGTTATTTGTTTTAGTGAGCTCAAATTTAGTTTTTCCTTTGGTTCGTAGTAGCATGAAGTAAAACCTGTCTGCTGCTGCACCTTATTTTTCAGCGTGGCTTGCACAGGATGGAAAAGGTGTTATTTCTGTCTGTGGCAAGAAGGATCGGAGCTGCCAGCTCTAGATTGAAACTGCTCTTGTACCATTTTACATTCTCTAAGCAGAGGAAACTCTGAAGGCAGATTCAGTGGAGAAAGGATCCCAATAAATATAATATTATCCAGATGGCTTTCATTCCATTAGTGTCTGACTGCAGGATAACTCTCCAAGCTCAGGGCACAGCCAAGCCAAGCCCTCAGTAACTTGATAACGATCCGCTAAAATTTGAGAGCTCTTATCTTCTGAGATGTGAGCCAGTCATTGTTTTAAGGGAATTCAGAAGAACACTTTTTTGGGGTCAGTTGGATGTGATTAAATTTCTTCTTCCTTTTTCTGTGAGGCTCTGGACTGTCTGCCTTGAAAGATGTTGCACATGTTGAGATGATCCTTGAACAGGGCCCAGCATGGTAATTCCTATTTTTCCTGCTGTAAATGTGGGAAGTTCTTGAAATTCTGTAAAATATTTTTGAATCTGTGAGGAATGGCTCCTGTCTGAAGCCGGTTGCATTTTGGAACAGCAATTTTGTGTTTCTTCTAAATCAACATCTCTGTTGTTATTTTATTCACATATAATTACATACTCTGAGATATATTTTTTCTCCCTGCTGCTTGAAGAGGGGGGGTTTAGTGTTTGAGAGTCCAGATTGTAAATATGCCACTGTTTTCCACATCAGCATGACATGGTTGGGGTTTTGGATGCTCTGTCTTGCCTCAGAGTCTTTTCCCTTCTCCAAGTAATGAGACTTCACTCTGATTTCTTTTTGACTCTGTTGCCATCCTTGGGATTTTTCCATCGTAGTGACTTCGAGCCACAGGGTTTGGTTCCAGCAATAAATTCAAACATTAGCTCACTGCACTGAAAACCTTTCCTTTTTATTTTTCAGTCCCTTGCAAAAAACCCCACACTGATCTTTAAAGATTTGGGATTCTTCTCTCCAGGAGCCTCTGTGTGGTTCCTGTAAGTCAAATATGGGGGGTTACCATGGGCTGCCCCACTCTGACCATAAATACTATGACATTTCCACGTGTTTTAGTTCACCCAGACCGTTTAGAAGGCCTGGGGACAGGCAGGATGGGAGAGGCTGTGGCTGTGCCTGTGTGGCTCAGTCTGCCAGGAGGGAGGTGAATTTTGCCATTCCCACCTGCTTCCATTAGGACAGGATTTTCTTTCCCGCTTTAGAAGAAGGAGAGCCTTGTTTAGAAGAACAAGGTTTTTCTTTCTTGCTGTTGCTGTCACTGTTGGCTCCCGCTTTGTTTTGCTGTAGCAGAGCAGAAGGCAATGAAAAACAGCAGAGAAGAGGTGGGTCAGCAGGGAAAAAACTTTTTTTTTCCTCCTTTTCTCTTTTTTCCCTCCAGGTTGGAAGAGGCTCTGAGCAGCCTGGGCTAGTGGAAGGCATCCCTGCCCATGGCAGGGGGGTTGGAACAAGATGGGCTTTTTCCACCCCAAACCATTCTATGGTTCTGTGATTTTTTCAGCAGTCTTGTCACTGGATCCTCCTGGGGACACAGGCAGAAGGAGGAATGTGGTAGAATGGCTGGCTTTTTGTGGGAAACCCCACTGTCTTCACCTGAGTTAGCAGGTGCTGAAAGCAGAGGAAGGATGACATGATTTTCTAACTCCTCTGGAGGGCTCTCCTGTTTGCGTGCAGTTAACTTCCCTTTGCCAAAAACATCCCGATCCCAGTGCTCTTAGAAATCCTCAGAAGAGCCCACTTGGGGGAATGATTTCTTTGTGATGGATATCCCTGAAAATTTGTGATCCCACAGCTTCTCCTCGAGATGCTGCACGTGCTCTCCCCGTGCCAGTCACGTCCAAAGCCATTCTAATGAACGTACCTTTTCCAGGAAAGAGTTACCCTAAAACTTGCTGTAAATTCTCTGCTGAGTGCTGCTTGGCCCCCTCGCTTCATGTCTAAATCAAACAGCACGGTTTAGCTCAAAGGAGGGGGGAAAGCCCATGATAAAGTCTGTTCTTCCTGAGAGCACTCTCACACCCAGCTCCAACGGGATCCCCTCGGGAATGGAGTGGGATTCCAGATGGAGAGAATTGCAGAGAACTCGTGGGTGGAGTACTGACAGCACGTGACAGTATCAGTGTGATTCTTCTCAAGGTGTGCAGAAGAGGAGCAGTTCCCATTTCACTTCCCAGTTTAAGTGTGGCACCGCTCCGAGACAACTCCATGGCAAAAACCTGGGCAAAGCCGTGGTGGCATCGCTCTTCCGAGACAACTGAGGGTCTGCGTCCCCAACGAGCTGCTGCTGGAATATGACAGCTTCCCAAGGCTGGATCGCTTCATGTGTGGAATTTAATGAGCTGCCAAATGCTTCTAAATGTCAGGAAGACCAGAGGAAAATGGCAGCGTGCAGAACGTGGCACGGGCAGGAGCGCAGAGACAGAAATTAATTCTTTAGCTCGCAGCGTCTCCCAGTTAATTTTCCATGAAGGTTTCTCCCCTTCCCCTCCTGCAGTGTTTCTCAGACTGTGAAATGATCGGTGATTCCTCGGAGGCAGATGGATGCCCAGGTTAAGGGCCAGGGGGATGAGAACGATGTTTTATTTTCTAGGAAATGAATGATTTCATTTATTTTCTTAGTGCGACGTGACCCGGTGTTGGTGTTTCAGTTGAACTGCACCTCTTCTTTCTGCTGCAGTCCTGGGATAACGCTGCTTATCTGGTGGAGTGTCAGTGAGCAGAGGAAGATAAAGCTGTTCCCAGAGCGTGGCCAGGTTGGGAGAAAGGAAATAGTTGGATAAAAGCAGGGCGGAGGGAAGAGTTAAAAAGCCCATCCTCAAGCTAGGAATTTTGCAGAGAAACCAAGTTTTTTCAGCAAAAATAGCAATTGAAGGCATTATAGTGACCCTTGCTAGAATAATGAATAATTTATCCAATTTGCACGGCAATGCCTGTGGTGGGGTTTGGAAAATCGGGACAGCAGGATGAGAACATCCTTCCTGACACTGCTGTTTGCATTCCAAAGACTGCTCCCCTTTGGACACAGGGGAACCAGGCAGTCTGAGCTGTCACTTTTAAAGCCTTTGGCAAAATCTGTTGAGATTAAAAAAAGAAACAGAAGGGGAAAAAAAAAAAATCCTCTTTCTCCTTGCCATTCCTCCCAAAGCAAGTTTTCCACATCCAAGGCCTGCTTGTGTGGAAGCCGTTTATAACCCTGGCACATGTGGATTTTTTTTGCAGAGTGGAAATTCCTTCAGGATAGGTGTTATTTCTGGTGCAGACTCCGTGGCATTTGCTGCTGGCTGACCACAGGCTCTGGCTGCCCGGGGCCTTGAGTCAGTCACCAGGGTTCGGTCTGGGACGTGGTTCCCTGTCCAGCATCATTCCCACTCTCAGGGAAGCTGGGATGTGGCCTCAGTCTTTATTTACCACAAAAGGTGGCAGATGGAATCGCTTGTAAGGTGAGCTCTTCCAGTGCTCCTGAGCGTTCCCAATCGAAATTTAATTTAATTCTGTATTTAGTTTTGGTTCTTTTAGCCTCCCCGGCCTGCCTCTGTGCCCTCACCACCTCTGTGGAGCCTCGAATCCTGTGCTAGAGGCTCTGCAGAGTACATAGAAAAGAGAAATGATTAATTTGGGCTCCTCCCTTAAGTACCTGCATTTAAAAAGTGTGAACGACTCTTTTCCAGGCCAGATAAGAGTTGAAATTCTCTGGAGCAGAGAATTTGCTGAAAGGCATCTCCCAAATGCCTGTTGACAATTGCTGCTCTTCCCTCGGGGAGGGGGAGTCAATCAGCTCCGAACTGGATGAGCTGGAATGGTTCATCCCGTCCCTTTCAGAAAGTCTTTGGGAGGATGAGCTGCTGGGTGATTTTCAAAGTGGTGATTGTAGCAACTCTGATATTCTGATTCTTTGATTTAAACTGGTAACAGGAGAAAGTCAATGTCCTGTTAAAAACACCCCGGCCCTGGCGATCCGGGATGGATCAGGTGCTTAAAACCCCTCGGGTTCTGTAGATGCTGCTTCTCAACTCAGAAGAAAAGGCGAAGAGGGGAAGGTGGTGCTGTGTGTTTGTAGAGCGATCATGGCAGCGTTTCAGGGTGCACCTCGCAGCTGGGAAAATGGGAACAGCGCAGTGTTTTTACCAGAGTGGAGTTATTCCAGCCCGAAGGGTGCTCGGAGCCGTGACAAAGGGAGTTGCTTGCAGATCCCATTATGGATAAATGGTTTCTGACGGGATCGGTGCAGCTCACCCTTCCTGCGCTCACCCATCCACACAGGCACAGCTTTGAAAATGCCTTCCACGGCTTCAGCTGCTTTCATTAATGCCCCAATCGGTTCATATTCCCTCACACGTATCTTTTTCTCTCTGAACTTTGTGAAGGAATTGATCCTTTCTCCCCTCAGTTGTTTTCTTTTGAATGGTTATATGGAAAAGGCTTTTTTTTTTTATTTTTCCACAGCGCTAATGAAGTCATTACTGGGAATGGGAGAGGTGTTTTCATTACAGCTGGCACTTCCAAGCCTTCCACTGGGGTGGCAGGTATCCTTGGGGAAAAATCAAGCAAAATAGACCAGTCTGGCTGTATATTGAGAGGGTGGATGAGATATGGTGTGTGTGAGAGTATTATGGTACCTTTACATTAATGTGTAATCTCAGTGCTGTGCTCATTCTTACAGCAGGAGCGAGGGGAGGCTAATCACGAGCTGGTGCTGCTGTTATTACCCTATTTATATTCCTTTATTGCCTTGCAAACCCTTTTTAGCGAGCAAAACCTCACTGCTCCACCAGTTCTGTGGTCTGGAGGCTCAGGGGGGGAAAGAACCGAGGGTCAGGTGGGCAAAACTGAGCTCTGCATGAGAAAGGCAAAATGTAAAAAGCCACGGGGATGGTGGTGAGGTAAAGATTAACGGAGGCAGGGCTGAATTAGCAAGGTTTGGTTGAAGTTGTGAACAGCCAAGGATATTTTTAGTGTTCCCCAGCGGAGGGGCGTAAAAATAATAATAAATAATAAATAATCCTGTACCTGTGGGTTATTTAGAACAGCAGACATCGTCATTACAAAAGCTGTTCACGTGGCCCAGGCTGAGCAGCTCCTTCCCTCTGCCGTGACCTTCCAGTCCCGCTTCCCTCCTCCCTCAGGTGGGATTTATCCGTGCCAGGCTCCCCCTTGAGCCGCTCGGGGTCCCCCTGCCTCAGCCAGCGTTCAGTAATGGATTTCTCCCCTCGTTCCACAGCCCCTTCATGCTGCTGCCGCCGCTGATGGAGTGGATGCGGGTGGCCATCACCTACGCCGAGCACCGGCGCAGCCTGACCGTGGACAGCGATGACATCAGGCAGACGGCCAGGCTGCTCCTGCCGGGGCTGGACTGCGAGCCACGCCAGCTCAAGTACGTGGGCCAAGCTTTGGAGAGCTGCCCCCAGTCCTTGGGGCTGCTTAAAAACGTTCTTTCACTGCCATTTTACAGAATCCAGGTCTCGCTGTGCCCCTACGGGAGGTACACGTTTAACCTTCTGGTACTTGGGGAGAGAAAGGAACTTTGGCCAAACTCTGCAGCTGGGGCACAAAGATTTCTGTCTTTCCAAAAGTTAAATACAAAATACAAGTATTTGGGTTTGGAGTTTTTTTATGCCTTAATTACAATTAATTAATTAATTAATTATTCTTTGCTTTTTAAGATGGCTTGAATGAAAGATCTAAACTAGCAAAAACCTCATTGTTTCCGAAGCATATTATTTGAGCCTTTAAAACAGTCATTTTGTATCCAGCATGTTCAGGGGGAAAGGAGGTCTTGGAACTGGTTTATTTATTTATTTGTTTGTTTGTTTAGTTAGTTAGTTATTCCTGGCTTGCTGTGGGATAGGGACAATGTGCAAAGACAAGTACCATCCCTTCAAAAACTTCTCATTTTTCTGAGGTTCGCTGGATTTCAAGTGGAGTCATTTTATTTTACTTTTTTTTTTTTCAGAATTCCTCTTTTTCTCTTTCTCTTTACAATTACATAAAAATCTGCATCACATTCTGTGTAATATTGTAGCTTATGATACCAGTTAGAACAAGGTCGTGATAGCCCAGCTGTAGGGTTTTATGTGAGGTCCATCCCGAATCTTCAGTGCGAGGTGATGAGTGGTTTGCTCCTCTGGCAGGCTGTGCAGGCTCTCCAGAGGAGGATGGCTGTGCTGAAAGCATCTCATTTATCACAGGAACTTGGCAGGCTGATATCTCACTCCCTGAGAGTTTGCTCAAGAGCCTGTGCTGGAAACCAGATGGGTACTGGGGAAGGCATTCACCCCAAAATAACATCAAAGGGGCTGAGCCTGCCCGTGCCCAGCGGAGATAGGAAACCTCCAGTTGGGAAGTGATCCTTCAGTGAAGGAGACACACTTCCAGGTCTGGAATTCAGGAGAGTCTGAGCAGACAGCCAGAGGATTTACAGTAATCCCTGGGCTCCTTCCAGATGACATAAAGGTTGTCTTGATAGTCATCTAAAGGATAAGGATTTAGTAGATCCTTGTAGAAATGTTAAAGCACTTCCTTTAATTGAGTTGCTGGAAAAACATTGAGGGTGTTCCCTTGCCTAAATTGGATTTCTATTTCATACTTTTTAAAAATTTCGATATTTTTTGCCCAGAAAAGACTTAAGGATCCATATCTTTTTTTTTTATGGTATGGGCACCATCCAGGAGTTCTTTTGTCTTTCACAGACCTGAATGCTGCTTCAGTTCCTTCCGGAGGCTGGATGCTAAAGCTGCTACTGAGAAATTCCAGCAGGATCTGGGCTTCCGGATGCTGAACTGCGGGAGGACGGATCTGATCAACCAAGCCATCGATGCACTGGGCCCCGACGGGGTGAACACCATGGATGATCAGGTGTGCCACAGAACACACACTCACAGCCCCAAAACTCCCTGTATCAGCAGCTCTCTCCTTCCTTTCCACGTGGCAAATCAATATCAGGTCGTGTTTGTTGCCTCTCCGAGGGTTTTCTATTCTAGCTTGTGTTTTAGGCTGAAAGTGCATCCCTGAAAACACAAAAAAAATACTTCCCCCACCACACTCTCGTGCCACTCCTTCAAAAAATCCCACCAGAGCCTGGAGTGGATTGTTTATCAGCTGGAATGTCTGTTCCTTGGATGGGCTGTCTCAGGCACGGATGGCAGGCAGGTTAACGCTGGGGCAGTGAATGGAAAGTCTGATAAAGCAGAGTGGTTTCTTTTCCAGTGACACTCCCCTCTGGCTCGACAGCCCAAATCCAGGCTGGGTCAGTGAGGAGTGACCACAAGGTGTTACTGTTTCATGTCCTTTGGGCTTGGAGCAGTTTGGAATAAAAGAAGCAGCACTGAGAACCCCACCCCAGTGGCCTGGTGTCCGTCAGTGTTAGATTTGCTCCAAGTCCATCCTGCTGATGTGTCTGTTTATCCTTTTTTTTAGCTGTTCCCTGCTCAGCTACACTGAGCCATAGGGATTTGGTGGTCCTGGGAGTCTCGGGCTGCTTCTGCTTGTGCTGTCAGTCCCATCAAGTAACAGCAGAGCCTGTCCTCTGGGGCATCATTCAATGCATGGAATTAGCTTTTAATTTAAAAAGGGGGGGGGAAAAAGCCACCTCTCCTAAATAAACACTCGTTATAGCTGTCACAGCAGGGAGAATGAGCTGTCAGGTCTCTGGAACAAGAGGATATTGAGCAGTGGGAAGGGTTTACGTTCAGGTAGAAAGGTTTTCTCACAGGCAGCATTTTACTGCAGTAGCATTTCAGACCCAGCTCTGAACCTGGCACGTCTTCCACGGCACTTCCCACCTTCCTGCAGTGTTAAGGGAAGTGTGAGTGTATACACAAAGAGCAGAAACTGCTCCTGGACATACCTGGGTCTGCAGTTGCCTTATTTACAAATCCAGTAGCAGGAGCTTTGTGGTCACTGGGGTGGGCTATCATACCATAGATACTCACTTTACTAAAGTGGCTGAGGTGGCAGGTTTGTATTATGAAGGTTTCCCACTTCCTCTGTTATATTTTTTTAAATAAGTTTTTGCAGTTCCTGTTCCTGTGGCCCAGAGGCCTCTTGTTCTCTCAGAGATCATTTCGTGGTTTGCATTGTGAGCCCACTGTGCCCCAACACCACAGACACTGGTGCCAGGACTGTCACTTCTCGCTGCAGGATGTTCCCTACCTCTCATCCAGCCAGCAGACTGGGAGCTGTCTGGCTTTTGTCAGCGTGGAGACCCCTGTGGGCAGCTCCTTGGGAAGTTTGAGGAGTTCCTGCTGTCACTTTCTGATGTCTCATCCTGTGGGTGTGATCCTCGTGCCAGCCCTACTGTGAGCAGGGCAGCTCTGTCATCTTTGCCCCTCAGAGAGGGTTTTGGCACCAACGAAAAGGGCAGGACGGGCCCCCTCTGGAGACTTTGTTGCTTGGAAATTCTCCACTTGACTCTGGAGCAACTCGGCTTTGTGTCCAAGCAAGTGCCTGCATGGCACTGCCAACCCCAGGCAGAGTTAAAATCCGAGTTCTGGGAATGAGCTCTGCCATAGCTGGGGTAGGAAACCAAAGCTGGACTTTGCCACCAGCTTGTCTTGCCCCTCCTGGAAAGGAATAAGGCAAAGCCAGATGCCCAAACTTGGGAAAACTGGCTTAGGCATGACAGAACTGCTGGACTAATTTAATACAAAGGCTTTAGAGCCAGGTTTGGATTTCGACCACTCCCAGGGTTGTGAGCGTGTCCAGGATGTTCAGACCCACCTCTCCTTCTGTGTGCATGGAGGTTTGTGGGAAAGACCTCAGAGCATCCCCTCAGAAGCCTGGGTTTGGGGCAGGTCCCTGTATTCAGTTCTGGTGGGGACCAACCAGCACCCTGGTTCCACGAGATTTGAGATGTTTGGGAAATCAATCTCTTCTTCCCTTTGCAGGGAGCAAGCAAAGAGTGCAAAACTAACATTAGACATTTTTAAAAGGACAATGTAAGTCTATGCAAGCCTGCAGTTTCAGAACCCTGACTGGGGCTCGTGCCCACAGGCCTGAGTTTTGAATTCTCAGTTTGCTTGTGTCTGTAATGAGCGTGGAACCCCCCAAGCCCCCACAAAAGCCAAAATATCTCACCCAGAGAGAATCTCACCCAGAAATATCTTTACAAATGGAGCTGCCCCAAAGCAGGAAGCTTGGAGTTGTGGCTGCTTTGAAAAGACACCTTTGCAGAGCCAAGAGCAGAGCTCCTGTGTGCGAGCTGTAATTCCATTTTACAGTACAAGTCCCATTAAGGATGAAGCTCTGTCATTGCACGCTGAGCAGCGGAGATGCTGCCTGTAAAACATTCAAATGCCTGCAGTAATTAAGGGGAGGGGGCAGGAGAGCTGTGGGATGTGAGCAGGAATGGATTTTACCAGGCCATTTCCTTTCTGTCCTTGGCCACTTTGGGAATGAACTCCGTAAGTAAGGCTCATTTTTCTCATAATTCATCTCTGAGCCGTCACGGTTTGCTGGTTAAGTAGAGGGAGAGAGATTTATGGGATTGAAATGCTGAAATATTGTGGCAAATAGGATTTTAGCAATGGGGAGAAGTTGCCAAATAAATTCATCTTCTGTATTTTTGTGTTGCTTTCTGCCTTCAGTTCATTTGGCTACAAATGAGCCAAGAAATGGCGTTTCTTCGTTGGCAGCCTCGGGAAGGCTCCAGAATTGTGGACAATGCAGGGCTGGCATTTGCAGTGATCCTTTCTGTGTTCTTTCAGCCTTGTCCAGTGATGTTTGGTCCGGGTCATTTTCCAATATCAGTTGTGCCACTCTGCACAGAAATCAAGAAGGCTTTGCAAACATACGTGTGCTGTCCCCACACACACTTTGTAAATTAAGATTCAGACTCGCTGTGTCCATAACAGAGTCACCGTTGACAGGCATAAAAAGATAACTTCATTTTTATTTTTCTTCTCCTTTCCGAAGGGTATGACCCCCCTCATGTACGCCTGTGCTGCTGGCGATGAAGCCATGGTCCAAATGCTTATAGATGCTGGAGCAAATTTAGATGTAGCGGTGAGTAACCCTCTGGCCCATAATTATCCAGCTGTAAACTAACAGGAGGAGCTCTGAATTCTCTCCTGGCAGCTGAAGGCTTCAGTTCTGCAAGCTTCAAGCGAGGCGTTTCTCTCAGAAACTGTCGCTTCGGGGGTTCGGGAGGGGGGGAGAAAACCTTCAAAACCTCTTGGAGCACTCAGTGGCTCCAATTAGGATTGGCACTGGCAAGTCTAACAGGCACGGGGAGGGGGAGGGAAGGAGCTGCCACGGGGAGAAACCAGTGAGCCCATTAAAGAGTCCCGGGGGACGGGGCAGAGTGAGTGGTGGCAGCAGCGCTCTCTAAGTGGCCCAAGTCCCCGTTCCCTGGGGTTGTCACTCACAGAGGAAGAAGCTGGTTGTGCACGAGGCCGGGGATGGAGGCAGAGAGGCTGCAGTGGGTGATTTTTGCCTGGTTCCCTTCTCCCCAGGTGCCCAGTACCTCTCCACGATACCCCTCGGTCCATCCCGACAGCCGGCACTGGACTGCCCTCACCTTTGCGGTGTTGCACGGGCACATCTCGGTGGTTCAGGTGAGATTCCGGCCGGGAATCCTCCCGGGAGACGTGGGGGGATTGAAATGCAGCTCTGTGAGCCCTCGCTCTCTGCCTTCCTGAGCTCCTGAGCCTCCTACAAACCAGGGGAGAAACTGGGTGATTTTTATAACGAGGGGAATGAAAATGGGCGACATAATTCCTTGCAGGGCCTTGACAACAAAACACAGCGTGTTCCCATATTTGTCTTTGGTTTCAGTGTTGGTCCCAGGCTCACTGCTTCCAAAACAGTGCTGCACAGTCATTTCTTTGGTTTTAGATAAACTAGTGCTCCTCCTGGAGTGGTTACAGGTTGGCTTGGTGACGGTAGATATTAATTGGTTTATAAATTTACATGTGCAAAAAAACCCAGAGTGTGCTGATTTCTGCTCTAATGGCAGCAAATCATCTGTAACTTCCTTCATAATCCTTGAGAACTGCAGGAACGAGGCTTAAGCTGTCGTGGGATTTGAGCCTGTGGCATCCTCCCTGCTGCCTCTTCTGCGGAATTATCGCAGGGGGCAGCAGGTTGGGGTGGAGCCCCAGAAATGCTACCCAGACTTCCAAGGGAATGAAGAACTGATCACAGCAGATAATCAATTGCTGTTGAATTTAATTTCCCTTCTGCTCAAAGGGAAGGAGGGAAAAAAAAAAAAAAAGATGTAAGTAAATGGAGGCTGCACGCTCTCATCTTTTGTTTGTGTACATTTGTACATAATTATAAAGATTAGATTCCACCTGGCAAACTGCCCGGGCAGCCTTTGGTATTCCAGAGGTTGGGCAGCCTTAATTTATGTGTAAGATACGAGTTTGATTCTCCCAGGAGATGAAGCCAAGTGTAGCAAAGCTCCTGTTGTGTACTGCAGTGCCCATGGAAGCACGGAATATCCCGGTGGATGCACACGCACGGGGCTGATCCTCCCTGCCCGCCCCTGCCAGCGGTGTTCTGGGTGCTCCAGTGCCTTCTGCCAGCCCCACCTGGCCATGAAACATCCCCCTCGCCCTGTAACCCTCTCCCCTTCACCTGGGAGGGGGTTCTTTCCCCCACAGCAGCTCAGTGAAAGCAGGTTCTGTGGGACAAATCCCTGCCGCTGCCAGACCTCCTTGCACAGGCTCCACGAGGTGTGAATCCTCCAGGGCTGATTCCCTGGGGGAATTCCTGCTTCCTGTGCGCAGCACGGAGCTGAGATGGACTTCCTGCTCTGATTGCAGAGCCCCTTGGAGCTGGGAGGTTCCAGCTGCACAGCCACGACCGTAAAGGAGGTTAAAAAAGGAGGTGGTGCCCTCCAGATGGGCCCTCCTCACTCTGAACCCACTGGTTCTCCTTTCCAGCACACGGCCCTGGCTGTTCTGTCCTTCTGAATTGCTCTTTTCCCACCTCCCTGTCTTTCCTGTGCCCCTTGCAGCTGCTCCTGGATGCTGGTGCCCACGTGGAGGGCTCTGCTGTGAACACCGGCGAGGACAACTACGCCGAGACCCCCCTCCAGCTGGCCTCAGCCGCAGGTGAGCTCCTTGTGGCCTCAGCACGCTCCATCTCTTCCTGCCACCAGCCTGAGGGGCCCCGAGTATCTGTTTTCCAGCTTGTCCCACACTTGCCTCCTCCCCAGAGCCCCCACAGCAGAGCTGATGGCACCAGCTCCTTCACAAAGCCCTGTCAAGGAACATAAACCAGCCCCTGTCTAGTCTGGGGCATGTCTGTGGGCCTGAGCGACACCCAGATGTGAAAAATTAACAAGTTTCCATTCAGCCTGGGGAAAAATAACTGTTCTATGAAGAAATTTGGGTTATTAATTTGTTAAATGCAAGTAAAAGTTCTGCATTTCTTCTGGCGGGCTGTCAGGAGTTGAGCATTCTGTGAACGAGTCTGTGCTGGCCTTGTTTGTCAACACTTCTCACCTCAAAGTGCTTTTAGTTTTTGTCCTTAATTTCTCCCTGCACTATTTTTGTGCATTTATGAGTGTCTGGCTTGCTCTGCTCCAATCTTTATGGAAGGGATAAAAAAAGGCCTCCTCCCCTCCTAGTGAGACCCAGGCTCTCCTGCACCACTCCCTGCTCCATCTAATGGGAACGGAGCAGGCGAGTCCTGCCTGCTGCCAGCCCTGTGTCTGATGCTTCCAAAGAGGGAACCATCCTGATGTTCCCCTCCTTTTTTCCCCAGGGAATTACGAGCTGGTCAGCTTGCTGCTCAGCAGGGGCGCCGATCCGCTCCTGAGCATGCTGGAAGTCAACGGGATGTCCTCGTCCCTCCACGAGGACATGAACTGCTTCAGCCACTCGGCAGCACACGGGCACAGGTAATGCTCTGTTCCTGCTCAGGACAGGGGGGGTTTTTTGCACTCCACGTGTTGCTGTGTGACTTTGTGACCCAAATCCCTGCGTGTGCAGTTCGGCAGGCGGGGTTAAGACTCTCCTGACAACAAACAAATAAGAGCAAAGATCTCTGTTGGCTATTTCTTATTCTCACTTGGCTGGTCTGGCTCTGCAGCACTGAGAGTGAGCTGGTTCTAGGCCCTGCATCAGCAGACCAAGGCACACCTAAGGGTAGGTTGTGAGATCAGGGTTATGAGATCCTGGTTCGTGTTCTGAGATGGAATCTGATTGGGTCGAAGTGGCCTGGTTTCCTGCACCTCTTGGTTTTTGGATGGCCAGCCAAGAGGTGAATCATTAAACCAGCCAGCCTGGGCTCTCCAACCCTGTTTTCAGGGTAGTTGCTCAGAAATAAGACATTACTTGCAAGCTCCTCCAGAAATCCCTGTGTTCCCAGGAAAGAACGTTCGTGAGACTCGAAGCTTGTTCTGCTATTGGATAGGATGGGGTGATCCTAAAACCTGAAATAAGCTGGATTTAGCCCCAGGGAGCGGTGTGGGTGCCAGGAGAGCACCAGCTGGTGGCAATGCAGCAGCAGGGCCGAGTGCTGGGTGGCCCTGCTGGGCTGGGGAGGGTGTGGAGCAGCTGTCCCCAGCTGGCCGAGGGACACCAGTGATGCAAACTCCCCGGAGCGGCCGGACACAAACAAGAAAGTCTCTTTCTTGCAGCTGCCGTGTGAAATCCCAAACAAACCCCCCAGATGGGGAGTGCAGGCCGTGTTTCTGCCCTCGCTGCCGGGGCACCAGTTTCTAGAACGTGGGGCAGGAAAAGGACGAGTGGTTTCAGTGCTGCTGCTCCACAGTGCCAGCTGTCTGTGGGAAGGAAATTGCTGTTTCCTGAGCAGGATCCCTGACCCCAGATCCCCACAGTCCTGTCCAAATCATCGATATTTCATTTGTTAATGAGCGAAACCTCTGCTCCCCGCTCAGGAACGTCCTGCGCAAGCTCCTGACCCAGCCCCAGCAGGCCAAGGGGGATGTGCTGTCCCTGGAGGAGATCCTGGCCGAGGGGGTGGAGAGCGACACCTCCAGCCAGGGCAGCTCCAGCGAGGGCCAGGTGCGGCTGTGCAAGACGCGGATGAAGGCCCTGCAGGAGGCCATGTACTACAGCGCCGAGCACGGCTACGTGGACATCACCATGGAGCTCAGGGCACTGGGTGAGCCCTTCCCGCTGAGCACCGTGCACATCTAAGACACAAAAGTCTCCTTTTTCTGCCCCTCTCACTTAGAGGGGTAACCCTGACTAATAACCCCAACTGCAAAGCTGTGTAATTTAAATCAAAAAAAGTGTTTAAGGCTCCTCACGAGCTTTTTTTGTTGCAAATTCCTGCTGCTCTGGGATGTCCCTCATTCTTGGCTGGGTCCTGTGTTCCCACATATCAAAAGCAAGGGGCATCTCTCCCTGTCAGATACCTCAAATTCAGTGTTTATTCAATGGTTTAAGGTGAAGGAACAAACCTGATCTCAAGGTAGGAGAGAGAAAAGCTTTGAAGCTTGTGTGTAACCGGGAGAAGAGACCTCACACCACATTTGTGTGGGGTTACGTATTCTCTTACAACTTCAGATTTATTTTGTGGTTCTGACTAAGCTCAGAACAAAACAGGGAGTCTCTGATCCCTAACAATCAGCAGGAATTTCCAATTTATGATCCTGGTACCAATCCTTTGTCACTTAATCTGTCAATGACCCAGTTCAGTCACCTTCAATATCAAGATAAAAACCTATCTGCTGTTAGGATGTAGGTAGAGCTCCTTCAGTGCTGCCAAGCGTTCGTAATAGGAGCAGGATAATCTCCTCACAGGCACTTGGGGAAATCACCTTCCACTGTCCCTTTTTCCTGTGGCTGCAGGAGTGCCCTGGAAGCTCCACGTGTGGATCGAGTCCCTACGGACAACCTTCTACCAGTCCCGCTACTCTGTGGTGCAGACCCTGCTGCGGGAGTTCGTCACCATCAAAGAGGAGGATTACAACGAGGAGCTGGTCAGTGAGGGGCTGCAGCTCATGTTTGACATCCTCAAAACCAGCAAAGTAAGTCAGAGTTTTGTAGCTGTGTCAGAGCTGAGCCTTCTGGGGCTTTTTTTGTCATCGTGCACAACAGGAGCGAGGGAATGCCTGGGCCAAAAATGGCCCTGAGACCGTCTACCCAAATTCATACACAGCCCCAAAACAGTCCTCAAACACACACCCGGGGGAAGCTCTGCAGCTCCTTATGACTCCACAGATACTGTAATTCCTTCCAATCCGAGCTTGTCCCTCTGTGGGGAGGTTGCTCCTGTGGGATGCAGTCGCTGGAGGCCCCGGGTGAGCCCTTGCAGCACGTTTGGAATGTGCTCCATGTCGAGTTGCTGATCCCTGTCCCATCCTCCTCACAGAACGATTCCATCAACCAGCAGCTCGCGTCCATCTTCACCCACTGCTACGGCAGCAGCCCCATTCCCAGCATTCCCGAAATCCGGAAGACTCTGCCAGCTCGGCTGGGTAAGGTGCTCACCTGAGCAGTGAGCTGCTTTTGACTGCTGCTGGGTTTGTTTTGGGTTTTTTATTTGTTTGTTTGGATTTTTATTTTTTTCTGGAAAGCGTGCACAGTTTTTGGGTGCGGAAAAGTCACCTTTTTTTTTTTGTCCCCTTACCCAACAGATCCTCACTTCCTGAACAACAAAGAAATGTCTGATGTAACTTTCTTAGTGGAAGGAAAGCTCTTTTATGCACACAAAGTCCTGCTGGTTACTGCATCTAACAGGTGAGTCAAAATCCAGCCATGATTATCCCTGAAATGGTGTGTGGTAGTCGGAGTGTCCACATCCAGCCATTCCCTGCCTTCCCATTCCTTCTCCCAGAGTTTGCAGGGAGAGCTGCACTCGCTTCAGCTTTCCTGGACTCTCACACTGGCCTGGTGCACTCACAGTTAGTTTTTTTCTCTGTTCTTGGCGTAGTAACAGGGTTTTCCAGCTGTCACAGGGTGGGATTAGATCAGATCCAAGCAATTTACAGGTTAAATTGTCCCTGAACTAATCTTCATTAAATGGGAAGAAATGTTTCGATTTTCAACTTGCAAAGAACAAGGAAAGGGTCTTTGTTTTCCCCTTGCTGTTGGTGATGTGTGTGTGACACACTGCTGCAGTTAAGTGAAATCTGTTAAATTAAATCTCTTAAAACCATTCCCAGGTTCAAGACATTGATGACCAATAAAACAGAGCACGATGGCCACGGCAGCAAGACTGTTGAAATCAGCGATATGAAGTACAACATTTTCAAGGTATGGGACTTACTCCACTGTTTCTTTATTCTTTTTCATCTTCTCACCCACTTGGAAAGTCACACAAACCCGAGGAGTAACATCATAAGTAGATAATAGGTAATATCATAAGTAGATAATATTACAGGGAGAAATGGAGGACCTTTCAACGCACCTGAATTTCAGAGGAGTGTTCTGAAATACCCTTTTTCCAAGGCTCCAGCCTTAAAACAGAATCCTCCAGTCTATATTCTTATTTTCTTACTAGGCAGCTGACTCCTCCATAAAGCAGGAGAAACCAGTCTTCTACTGAAAAGTAGTTTTTATACTTTTAACACACCATTTTCATACTTTTTTTTCCTTTTTACTCTTTACATTTTCGTGCTTTGCTAAGCAAAAAGTAACTTATTTACAGCAGCTGCTTTGCCAGGCTTCATATCAATTCAAATCAATTGATCAGAGATCAGCAGTGTCCCTGTCAAGAAAGACTCAGAACTGAGAACTGTGCTTTGCTTTTATGACATCTCCATGTTTAGAGGAGGAACAGGGAGATGTGAAGTGCAGAACAGGTCAACGGAGCTGTTTCACTGAAGGGTTGAGGCTTTTCCTTTTTTCTCTTTTTATAAGCAAACAGACCTGATCTGTTGGTCAGCAGTGGTGTTATCTCAGTAGAGGGAAGTAAGCTGACCATGAGAACATCTTTGTTCTGTGTGTAAGGGGCTGTGCAAGTTTTGTGTTGGAGAGGTGGCATCCAAATTTTGCAGCTCAGGCCACGACAGAGAAGAAAATGTAACTGAGTGTTGAAAGAAGCCTCCTTAACAGCATTTGTACATCAAATGGTTTCTGAAGATAAACTTGTGCTTCAGTGGAGAGAGAGAGACAAATCAGAAAGAACTGAACCAGTGAAATAGTTGACAGTTTGATGGTAAATGCAGTCAGATGGGTTAAGGAGAGGCACTCCCAGGTGGGGTGGAGGACGCTGAGCCACCAGAGATGTGTGTCCTGCTCAAGGCTCTGCTGCGGAGCTCCCCTGTAACTCTGTTATGCAGATGAGGCAATCTTACAAGCAGCAGCTCAGTTTTGTTGCCAGCCCTGTCAGAAATGGCAAGCAGAGCTCGGGAGCCCCACACAACACCCAGGACACTTCTGATCCAGCCCCAGATCCGCTCCCTCCCCTGACACGGCGGCACCGCTCGGGCTGGGGGTGGGCACACGCGGATCAAAGAGCAGGAGCTGCGTCTCGCTCTCCCTGCAAACAATTAATGCCTTTTCCTCCGGGCCTGGTGGGGGGCTGCGAGCTGATTAGGAGCCCAGCGGGGGAGGCAAGTGGCTGGGAGGTCCCCGGGACACACACGCTGGGCTCGCTGGCAGCTCCGGCCGGACAAGGACAGCGGTGTTGCTCAGAGACACGCTGTCACCCTCGGCCCAAAGTCCCCAGCAGGGCCCTTTTCAGGGCCCAAGAGAGAAAGGACTGTTAGAAAGCAGCAGATTTGCCACGCTAGGGAGTGGGAAAAAAGCCACCAGTGGAGGTGAGAGCCAGTGCAGGACACGATTCCCGTCTGCTCAGGAAGGGGAGCACAGCCATCAACAGCCCCTTGTGACTGCAGTGATAACTTCGTGCCTGGCCTTCTTCCCATTCCAGATGCTGATGCAGTATTTATACTATGGAGGGACAGAATCCATGGAAATTCCCACCACTGATATCTTAGAGGTGAGAGAGCTTTTTCTTCCAAGTCTTGCCAAGTGGGCTGGGGCATAAAACGGAGTTGAAAGGCGAAATCCAGGGGCTAACAGCAAGCTCCCGTTCAGTCCAGGAGCATAATGAGCACTTGGAAATGAGCTTAAAAGTTTCAAAACATCACTGCCTGGTGTTTCTGTGTCTCGGTGACAGAAAGGAGTGCAGATAGGCTTGTGGGAGGAGCTTGTGCTAGGAGGGGAAATGTGTCCGTCTGTCACCTCGGCACGGAGCGGCCCTTCTGCTGCTCCGTGAGGACTTGCCCATTAAAACGGGGAGTCAGAGACTCTTCAGAGAGGAAATCATCCGTCCTGTTTGCCTTCCCCGGGCCTTTCAAGCCTCATGATCTCAAATGGCTTCTCTCTTGTCCCCATAGCTGCTGTCGGCTGCCAGCCTGTTCCAGCTGGACGGCCTCCAGAGACACTGTGAAATCCTCTGTGCCCAGACCATCAGCATGGACAACTCTGTCAGCATCTATAAATACGCAAAGGTAGATCCAACCCTCCCTGGTTTAAGAATCCCAGCGAGCAGCCTGTGTGCTCCTGGTGGTAACTAAAAACCCCAGGTGGGCACCCTCTCTGCAGGTAACTCTCCCCCAGCCACAACACGAGCGAGATGATTCCCAGCTCCAGGCTGGAAGGTCCAGCACGGCCCCGGTGTGTTTTCTTGTCTGAAGCAATCATGGATGAAATGGATGGGGGATCCCTGCAGAGTAGGGGAGAGCTGTCTTTAGCTGGCTGATACAGCAACATCAGCACATCCCAAGAGATTCAAATCCTGGGAGCAGCGGGGGCAATTGATCACAGCACAGCAGCTACAGAATAAACCCTTTCCTAGCACCCCTGCTGCTAGAAAATATTCTTTTCAGCTCCAAAATGAGCATAAACTCTGTTGTGTGACAGATATGCACCTCTGTAGCAAATAGCCTAAATCACAGAGAAATACTCTGCCCTTCCTGGAATTGTGCAGGATCAGATCCCTTAAAGACAAGGAGAAAACTGAACAGAGGGCTGGTAATGATTTTTTTTGGTTTTACTTTGTGTATAATGTCCCACTGATGCTTTTCAGTTTCTCTCACTCGGGGCTGGTTTCTTTCAGACCTAAAATTTAACAGCTTGCAGTGGTAAAAAAGGGGAAACAGCATTCCCTACTGGCCTTTATGTACTTTTCCTTAAATTATTCTTTGCACAAAGTTCCCGGGAAGAGGCTGTGTGTGCACAGAGCTCCTTAATATTGAACTTGAGTTTCCTTGTTCTCGTTACTGACCTTCCCCCACCGATCCTGAAGCAAAAGGAGCCAGATCCCAGCCAGAAGCCGCCCCACGGTGGTTCAGGAGTGCAGCATCCCTGTTCTCCTGCCTTCAGCCCCTTGTGTAGGGCTCAGGCTCCCATCCCTCCCATCCTGTGACCCGTAGCCTGATTGCCCCGAGCCGTGCTCGCCATCTGCCAGCGCGGCGGCGGCGGCGTGTCGTGGCTCAGCCAAACAGGTACCTTGGCCACCTCATCGGCCAGCTGCTCTGCTGCAGGAAGGGAAGGAGCTGCAGGGCAGCAGCCCTGCCAACAGCAGGCCAGCAGGGGAAGGGATTAAAAAAGCCTGGATGCCTCCCCGCTCGCACCCGTGCCTGCGAAAAGCACCGGGAGAAATGATCGGACACCAGAGTCCTGCCTGCAGTGCCTTTGCACCGTTACTCCTGTCTTTTTTCTGTCTTAGGAAGTATTAAAAGGGGAGAAGCATTAGGGAGGAGAGGCCCAGGGATGTCGTGTGGATCTGTGGTGTACAGAAGGGGTTAACAATCCTGCTGTCTTCCGCAGATTCACAACGCACCAGAACTGGCCTCCTTCTGCGAGGGCTTCTTCCTCAAGCACATGAGCTCCCTGCTGGAGCAGGACTCGTTCAAGCAGCTCATCTACGGCAGGAACAGCAAAGTGCAGGGCCTGGACCCGCTGAGGGACCTGCAGGCAGCCCTGGCCGGCCGCCTGCACTCCGTGTACGTCACGTCCAGGGTGTGAGGCCGGACCGGCGCTGGCAAACCGCGGCGGAGGCGTCGCTGGGGCTGTGTTCGCCTTCTGCATCTTCCCGAAAGTGCCCTGGAGCAGGCACCCCCGGGTGCTGAGGGAGGGGGAGCTGGCTTCTCTGTGCTGCTGCTGCCGCCACAGGAACAACACTGTCACACAAACCACACTGCCACGGCCCAAACACGAGCTGGGGGTGCGAGGGGAGAGCCCGAGCCGCGGAGATCCGCGCTGCCCTTCCCACGAGCGCGGGGCCGTGGAGAAAGAGGCAATTGAACTAAGCCCAGCGCTAATACGTGGGCTTAAGTTCATCCACACAGATGTTTTCCGTGTAAAAAGGCTGCCTAGGAGGAGTTTCCTGATCCTAAAGCCCATCCCACGAGCCATCTGTCTGCACACAAAGTGCTTCCCCTCAGCAGTACCGGCGTCTGTGCATCGCGACGGACCGACAGAAACTTCCCCCAGAACTGTTTGCACCTTGAGAGAGAGGTTTTGTATGTTCAAAGCTGAGTAGAAACTAATACTAACACTGAAATTACTCACTCTTTAAGCCTAATGTGAAGAGCTGAGCTGGGGCAGGGAGGGGAGAGTTGGGGGTTTGCGTGTTTTTAAATACAGTTTCACTGTGCCAGTTGTTAATCTGGATCCGTATCGAGGAGAAAGAAAATGACTCTCTGCCTTTTTTGTCTGATAGTGTCAGTCACTTTCACCTTAAAAACCTGTTTCTGAACAGTGCCTGTGAGACCTGACACCACAAAAGACACTTTGTAGAAGGCTCAGGTGTAGCTGGAGCAGGCCCTAGGCTGAAAAACTGCCCAGTTGCAAAAATAGCAATAAAAGCCTCCCCAGGCCTCCAAAGAGCATCCAGCTCAGTGGTTTGTTCTCTCTCTGGAGCTGGTTGGGATTAAGGAAAGACCTCCAGCTGTTCCCACTGAGCTTTGCTAAGCACCCACCAAAAAAATCATTCGCCAGGACGCTTCCGTTCGTTGTAGGTGGGTGAACAAGAGGAAGCCAAGTTTTGAGTGCAGAACTATTCATTCCTCATCAGAAACCCAACCAATTTATTCCTGTTGGATCTAAACACACCGGCAGGAGGAGGCTCAGCTGGGCCCGGGCTCCAAAGCACAACACAGGCACAGTTCAGATAAAGAGAAGGAGAAGGAACCGCCAGCATCTCCCAGCAAATCCATCAAAACCTGACGTGGCCTTGCTCCTAAAGGATTTACACGGAGGCAAATTGCATGCATGGATAGGGATCTTTAGCCAGCTGACAGACAGGTTGGTCAGGGCACGCTCCCTCTGTGCTTTAGGTACACATCTGCTGAGCATCACCAGCTCCAATAACCCTATTTATTACCAGAAAGCCATACAAGGGGGGGGGGCAAAAATTATCACTGAGAAACGCCACAGGAGGCTTTATTTTGGAAAGTATTTTCGAGTAGCTGCTCCGGCTATCTGTACAAATATGTAGGTCCTCTTTTGTTGCTGTAATATTACAATGCTCTGTTTAATTGTACATTAATGTTGTCATTTATGTAAATGTACCGGGATTTTATTAACAACGTTAATTTTAAAATACGCAGCTGCTGTTATTTATTCTGCTCCTCTGGCAGAAAGGAGGTAAAAAAAAAGATTTAAAGACACTTATGTGGAAAAGGCTGTTGCAGTTGAAGCATCTTAAATTGGTTTTGGTGTAAATATACCTAATTTTAGGGACACAGAGGCATTCCTTTCCCCTTCCTAGGCTGATTGTGAAGTTAAACAGTTTAAACTTGCCTTTTTCCCTAGCTGGAGTAAGATTACCTGCTTCCCATCAGCAAGCAGCAGATGGTAGTGTCCAAAAAAACTCCTAATTCCAGGATTCTTCTCTGCAGCAGGAGGAACAGTGAGGGTTAAAGCAACTCTTATGCCAGAGGTATTAAAAAAAAAAAAAAAGCAGGTGATCCTTCCCTTCCCTGTCACCTCAGGATCCCAGAGGCCAGAAGGGCTCTGGTTGGAGCTCTGGGGGAGGATTGATGGCAGAGCACAGGACTCAGCTACAAGGTAAGAAGTATAAAAGTTTAAGAGCAAGAATTTGACCCAGAAGTATCCTTTTTTTCTTCTTCTTTATTTGGAAACCTGCCAGCATAAACAGCGAGTCGCTCTCGAGAATCATGGAATACAAACACCTCGGATTCCCTTTGGAGCACTTTAATAAGTAGGCTAAACAGAAATTCCTTGTGAAACCAGTTGCACGCTGCCTGTGTTTTATAGAGTGCTGCCCGTGGAGCCTGAGAAAGCACCAGAGCAGCTTGCCCAGCTTTGGGGAAGCACAAAACTTGGCTGGCCATAATGACATCATTCCAGGGAGCAGAGGAAATAAACATCTGCCTGAACAGGCTCGGTGACTTCCAGCCTAAAAGAAAGCCCTTTCTGCTCTCTAATAAGGCTTTGCACAGCAGGCAGGCCCTGGCTAATGCAGCAGCACCGCTCACGGGCCCTTTGCCCTCGCCAAATGCTGCCCAGGCAGCCAGACCCTGCTTCCTGCACCTGCCGCAGCGACGCGGCCGGGGGGACGCGCGGGGAGCAGGCGGGAGACTCCCCTGAGGAATGGGGCAGCAGGCTGCTGCCCGTGGCAGGGGAGAGGGCTCCAGAGCTGGGTCTGCCTCCCCAAAGGACGGGGTTTGAGCCTGAGGGATCCATGAATCCACCGAATGTTGCGCTTGGCGTTATTTGCTCAAGAAAAAGAAGGGGCAGAAAAAAGGTGTCGTGACAGCGATGAAAAATCACAGCAGAGCGGGGGTAAAGGAGCAACACAGCCCAGAGCTGGAGCCGTCTCAGTGCTGTCCCTGTTCCCGCTGTTCCAGGAACAGGATTTCACCTGGTGATCCTCTCTCCATGCTTAGGTCAGGCAGGAGAAGGTTTCCCACGTCCCTTTCCACCTCTCTCCATCCACAGGGAGCCCTGCCCAGAAATCACACCCCAGGGCCCTCACCAAGACAGGCCTGTGATCCCCAGGTTCACGGGCAAACAAAAATCCAGCTCTGGACGTTAAAAACTCCCAAGGGAATATCACAACAGCCAAACGGAAAGGGCAGGAGGAAGGACTGCCTTATCCAGTGTTTCCCAGACAGCTCCCTTCTCCCTCGTGCTGCTCTGGGATGCGAGAGCTCTCCCGGCAGCGCTCCCAGCTCGCGGCAGCCTCAGCATCCCTGGCTCTGCTTCCTCCCAGGCCATGGCAGGGGTCGGCTGGCTCCAGCTGTCAGAAGAGCTCAGGGCTCTCCGAGCAGGCGGGATGATTCCAGTGACAAGTAGGTCACATCTCGCCGCCACCTGCAGGGAGCTGCTCAGCCAGACGTGGCTGCCACATTTGCCTCCAATTAGCCACAGGACCCCGTCACTGCGGGCACTGCTGGGCGCGGGAGAGGCAGGAGAGATCCTGCTGCAACGAGACCGGCGATCCGGGATGGCCACACGCCGGCCTGGAGGGTGTGGGACGGGCCAGGGAGCGATGCACCTGGGTGCTGGGATGTGCAGAGACCTGTCCCGGCCCCGCACAGCTGAGCTGGCTTAGCCCGGGATTAAAGGCACGCTCTGCAATTAGAGGCACACCCGGCTCCTTCCGGCATTCCCAGCCCCATCTGCGCAGGGTTCGGAGAGAGGGAAGGGTGAGGGTGTTCATCCCTAGTCCTCTGCTTGTCGTTCCTTGGAATAACAAAAATATCCTTTCCCCAATGCATCAGGATGTTTCCAGCCCTTTTTTTGGGGCGGGGGGGCAATACAGCTAGAAACTGTAGGATCATAACCTTTTCCAGGAGAGAAAAACAAGGGCAGAGATGAGGGAATAGGCTTCCAATTTATAATGGTTTGATGGACGTAGGAATGATTCTTGTTTGTTTTACAACTCCCCTTTTTATTCCTGGAATAGTTTTCGGGTTTTTCTCCTTTAACAAATCATCTGAATTTGAGAGGAAACGATGCAAAATTAATGCAGGTAGAGATCATGGAATCATCATGGAATGGTTGGGGTTGGAAGCCTCATCTCTGAGCCTGTTCCGGGCAGGCTCCTCCACATCGGCCACTCTTTGCAGGTGGACGTGGAAGTGATGGAGGCGTTCAGGGAATGCCGATTGTTTTTCCCTTGCTTTGGCAATCTGGTCAATAAAAAGACTAATTGACCTCTTCCAGTGGGGAGACATTTAAACAAGAGGTGCCAAAAAGAATTGGAGCTTCTGCACAATGAAATCTGCAAGTATCCAACTTAAAATCCCCCCTGGATTGTCACCGGTCCGACTTCCATGGACTGGTCACCTTGGCCAGGAGTGTCCAATCCTGCTGTAAATGCCTTGGACCGGGACGTCATTTTCATTCATACTGGTAAAGACCCTTTGGGTGACCCCCAGTCACTGGAGGGACCGGACTGGGCTCGCAGGGCACTAATTCCAGGTGTTCTCTTCATGGGAATAGCACAGGAGCATTTCCCTCGCCCAAAGGAGTTGCAGCGTTTCCCTGCCTGGGACAAAGGAGGCGGAAAACACTCTGGGTCAGTGCGAGGGCTCGTAGGGAGAGGGGAATCCATGGGGATGGGAGACTTCCCGCTGCAGTTCCCATCTCCCTGCCGGCACGGACAGGTGACGCCGAGCCAGGACAAAGCGATGGTGGCGGCGCATCCCGGGACGGGCGGCCCCAAACGGGGCAGGGCGGGGCCGGCTCAGGTGCGAAGGGCGGGACCGAGGGGATTTAAACCCCGGGAATCGCCCCCGGCCTGTCGCTCCTTCAGCGCTCAGTGCGGGCGGCAGCGGCCGGGCCGGGCCGGGCTCCCCCAGCGGGGCCCCGGTGAGGCGCGGGGGCCTGGGGGTCCCATCCTGTACTTCCCTCTACCCCTCTGTCCTCCTGCCCCTATTCCCTCTTTCCTACCCCCTCCTCCACATCCCCCTCATTCCCCCCTTTCCCCGCAGCCGCGGGGCTCGGGGCGCCGGAGGATAAAGCCCAGAGAGCCGGAGCCCGGCGCCCCCGCCCTCCCTGGAGCCCCACACGGGGCCGGGCCCGCCCGGCGGGTCCCCCCATGCAGTTCACAAGCACCGCCCGACACCGCCGGGGCTCCGGCTGTGCGCACATCACACCGGGGGTTCCCGGGGGGGTCGGGCGAGTCCTGCGAGTCCGAGCTCAGAAATAAAGCCCGAGGTTTTTTCTGGGACCAAANGAGCCCCAGGAGCAGCGCGGCCGGGCTGAGGGCAGTGGGAGAGGCTGCTCCGGGCTCGGAGGTGAGCGGGGAACGGGGACAGCCCCGAGCGGGCGGCGGGGGCCGCGGGGGATCGGTGTCCCGGCATACGGCTGGGTATTCCGGCATAGAATTGGGTGTCCCGGCACAGGGATGG
>VZTA01028673.1:0-13033 GCA_013398855.1 Mohoua ochrocephala
CCTCCCGCAGCCGCCCCCCGTGCTCCGGGGGTTCGGCACCGTTTGGGGGGTTAAAAACCACCTCGGCCGAGCCGCTGTCGGGGGCTGGGCCGTGGTCCCGCTGCCTCGTTCCGTGCGGATCTGGGTTAAATCCGGCTGCTCTGCGCGTGACAGTTTCCTTTTACCGTGTTTTGGTGCGTGCGGGGCGGGCNGGGCTGGGGGCTGGGGCTGCGGGCTCCAGGTGGTCCCGGATCGCACCTGGGCGGCCGGGAGTGGCCGGAGCTGTCGGGAGTGGTGGCGGTGGCAAGGTCAGGGGTCAGGTCACCCTTCCTGGGGCTCAGATCCCCCTCTCGGGGCTCGGAGCGCACTCGCGAGGGTCTGGTCACCCTCCGGGGGTCCCCTGCCCGGGGCTCACATCACCCCCCTGGGGGTCTGCTCCCTTTCCCGAGGGTCAGGTCCCCCTCTCGAGGTTCTTGTCCCTTTCCTGGGGGTCAGGTCAGTCCCGAGGTCAGGTCGGTGCCGGAGGTCAGGTCCCCCTCCTGGCGGTCAGATCCCCCTTCTGAGGGTCCCCCTTCCTGGGGGTCTGGTTCCCCTCCTGTGGGTCAGGTTCCTCTCGGCTGTCTGCTCCCCTCCCGGAGGGTCAGATCCCCCCTCCCAGGGGTCTGGTCGTCTTCCCGAGGGTCAGATCCCCTTCCCGGGGGTCTGGTCCCCTTCCCGAGGGTCTGGCCCGTTCTCCGGGGTTCCAGTCCCGTTCCCGGGGGTCGGGTCCCTCCCGGGGGTAAGAGGAGGGGGATCAGTGGTCAGGGTCCCTCTCCCGAGGGTCTGGTCCCTTCCCGGGGTCAGGTTCCTCCCGGGGGTCACAGGAGGGGGATCAGCCTCCCACGGGTGTCACCCTCCCGGGGACCTGCCAGCCTCGGGGTGCAGAATTTGGCCCGAAATGTCACCGTGCTGGTTTTATGAACGACCAGAAACCGGGGTAGGAGTGGAGGCCCCCGCTGGAATCACCACCACAAGATTGATCTGACAGGAAAGCGGCTCCTGGCAGAGGCTGGGAGGGCCCTGCTCAATTTGAGGGCCTTGTTTTGCACCAGCTTAAAAAAAAAAAACCAAACTAGGAAGTGAAAAAGAGAAACTGAGAGAACTCGGAGGGGCCTGAGAGGTTTTTCCTCGCTGGATCCCCCACTTGGATATTCACGTTTTAAGAACTTGGAGGTTGTTTTCATCGTTTATTTTGGTGTCTCAGAAAGGAGAAGGTGGTGATTCCAGCCCTGCCCAGCCCCACAGGTTTGAACCAAGCTCTTAGGAGCAGATTTGGGTTATAAAGCTCCGTTTAAAGCCTGATGAGAGAAGAAACATTTATGTTTTCCTCTTATTACTCTGACACTTAAAAGCGAACATGCTGCCAAAATACTTCAGTGGTAAAAAAAAACCCCTTGGTGGATGGTAGTATAGGGATTTCCATGGCAACCAATGGTGATCTCATGGCAAGCAAAGTTAAATTTTGGGCTGTCAGTGGGAGCACATCGTGGCCTGGGCTGGCCCGGGTGACATTTGCTCGGCAGAAGGTGATGAGGGCCGGGTAGGAACAAACCGGTGTGAGACTAAGGCTCGTTCTCTGCGTGTGCACAGATATTCCTGGTGGGTTTTGCGCTTTCTTTGGATTAATGCTGGCATGCAGGGATGTGGGGCAGCGTCCTGGCTGGCACCTGGCTGGCACCGGTGGCACATTGGCACATTGGTGCTGCGGCAGGTGCCCGTCGGGCGGGCGGTGCGGGAAAGGCTCCTGCAGAACCTCTCTCCGAGGGGGGAAGGTTTGTTGTGGGATGCGGGAGCTGTGGAGCATCTCCTGCTCAGCCTGGTGTTCCAGGAGCTCTGCGTGTGCTGTGGGAGGGACAGGGTGGATTTCTGACTTCACAAATTGGAAACTGTCAAAAATAATAACGAAGAGGCAGCGCTGTGTGAGAGCTGCTGCTCGGGGGTTTGTTACCAGGAGAAGAGCGCTCTGTGGGCTTACAGGATTCTTGGGAAGCTCCAGGCCGCTGTTGGCAGAGCTTCCCTGGGGAACGGGGAGCTGGGGGGCCCAGCCGCGTTCCAGAGCGGGATCCCCCCGTCCTGATCACAGTTTGCTGGTTGGATTGGGAGGCAGCTGGAGGGAATCCCATCCCTGCTGTCCCCACACAGGGAGATCCTGAGCGAGAAGGGGGGGTTGGTTTGTCAATGCTTCCTCTCCTCTTTGGTAGGGAGATATCCCAGTGCTTTCCCGTGGTGGTTTTCCAAAACTTCTCTTCCCTGAGCCCAGCAGTGGTGTAGAGGAATTCCAGCATCACAGAGCCATGGAATCTCCTGAGTGGGAGGGGACCTGCAGGGATCATGGATCCAGCTCCTGTCCCTGCCCAGACCCCCCCAACAACCCCACCCTGGGCATCCCTGGCAGCGCTGCCCAAACGCTCCTGGAGCTCTGGCAGCCTCGGGGCCGTGCCTATTCCCTGGGGAGCCTGGGCAGTGCCAGCACCCTCTGGGGGAAGCACCTTTCCCTGATGCCCAGCCTGACCCTCCCTGGCCCAGCTCCAGCCGTTCCCTGGGTGCTGTCCCTGGTCACCAGAGTGTGGGGAGAGCTCAGGGGACAGGGGGATGAGCCTTCCCGCTCTCCTCGCTGCCAGCCGGGTGTGCGGGTGCAGGTGGGAGAGCCGTGGGTTCTGTGCTGGGGATCACGACTCCAGCAGGATGGTTTAACAGGGGCTGCGAGTCAGAGTGCCCGAAGGGCAGGAGCCGCAGCTCAGCCGTAAAAACGGGCAAACTGGAATGCCAGGAAGTAGGAGAGTCTCTCGTTGGAGTAAATCTTGGTTTTGGAACAGGAGAAGAACAAGAATAACTGGGAAATTTGGGTGCAAATGGTGCAGGAGAAACGGGTGAGGTCGGTGAGCTGAGAGCAAAGGAGGAGCTGGGAGCTTCAATCGTAGGATCAAGGAATAGGCTGAGTCGGAAGGGACCCACAGGGATCATCGAGCCCAGCTCCTGGCCCTGCCCAGGACCCCCCGAATCCCAGCCCGGGCATCCCTGGGAGCGTTGTCCAAATGCTCCTGGGGCTCTGGGAGCCTCCGGGCTGGGACCATTCCCTGGGGAGAGCCTATGCCAGGTTGACAGAACTTCAGAGAACTTTACAGGGAGGAAGGTTTGTGGGAGGTCTTGTTTTGCTGGCTGCAGAATTGCTGAAGAACTAATTGAGGAGTTAATAGAGTGAGTTAATGAGTGACGGCAGCGCTCGGGCCGGGCTGTCGGACACGGAGCCTCGGCCGGGAGCAGCAGTCCCTCACTCCTGGCCCTATTTATAGGGAACACAGCCCCGCTCCCAATTACATTTATGGGCTGCCGTGGTTTTACCTCCTTTTCACGGAAAATCCGCAGATGTCGGGGGTTTATGGGAGGCTCGGGGAAGGAATGTGGCCTCTGTGTGACCAGGAGTAGCAACAAAGGCTCTTAAGTGTCTCCTTTGATTCAATATTATTGGAAGCAGGAGTGTGTTGTCTTTCCTGGCCGCTGCTGTGTTTCTCTACTCGAGCTTTTCTCTTTCCCTCTCCGGTCCCTGTTCCTCCCACCATCCTCCCCTCTCTCCTGATGGGCTTCCCTGCTCCTTGTTTTGATCCTCCCCGGCCGCCAGCACTGCAATAACCAATATTGACATTATTGTCACCACCTGGACTATTTTTACCTGCTCCTTAACTCTGGTTTGGAGGGGAACTTGGGCAAATAAATATCGGTTATCTCATGAAATGAAGCTTTTGCAGCCAAACTTGAAAATCTCAGACGAGAAAGGCTCGGATTTAGCTGGAATTTGAGTGCCACACGTATTGGTGTTGGACGAGGTGTGGAAGTGGGAAGTTCCATCTTTGTGTTTCTGAGTGCCTGTTAGTCCCAGATGAAGCAGAGGCACCTCGAGAGCGACAATAACAAACATCTGCAGGGCCTGAGGCCTGACCAAAATTGTCATTTTTGCCAGGGGCCCCTTTAAACCAAGCCCCACGTGGCACCGAGCCGTGACCGGGGGCTGTCACCACAGCCAGGGTGAGCTGATGTCAGGAGGAAGTGCAGCTCCTCAGCCTGAGCTGGCAGCTCTGCAGCTGCTGGGCTGGGATTGCTCCTCATTGTCCCTCTCAGTTTCTCTTTCCCGTGTCCACCTGTCTGTTACCTGAGAGCCGCGGGGTGGCCGTCCCCGGTGTCACAGCACCCACACGCCCCATTCCTTCCCCTGGAGTCAGCCCGGGGTGCCTGAGGACACGGGGCCGATCTGGGCAGGAGGGGAAGCCGGAAGGCGTGAGAAAAAAACCTCCTGGTGCGATGGCAAAGGGCAGGGAGTCACTGGGGGAGGCAGAGCTCAGAGCTCTTCCCTGCCCGGGGCAGAGGGAAAAACTTCTCTGGCACAGCTTTCCACAGAACATCCCGAGCTGGGAGGGACCCGCAGGGATCGGGGATCCAGCTCCTGGCCCTGCACAGACACACCAACACCCCCACCCTGGGCATCCCTGGCAGCGCAGCTCTGGCAGCCTCGGGGCCGTGCCCATTCCCTGGGGAGCCCGGGCAGTGCCCGGCACCCTCTGGGGGAAGAACCTTTCCTGATGCCCAGCCTGACCCTCCCTGGCCCAGCTCCAGCCCTTCCCTGGGTCCTGTCCCTGCTCACAGGGAGCAGAGACCGGAGCTGCCCCTCGGGATGAAGCTGCAGCCCCTGGGGACGTCTGAGCTCAGTCTCCTCTTTTCCAGCTGGACATTCCAAGTGCCCTCAGGTGCCCCTCATGTGGCCCCTCCAGCCCCTTCCCCATCCCCTTGTCCCTCCTTTGGATGCTCTCCAACAGCTTTAGGTTTTTTTACCATTGAGGTGCTCAGTGCCAGGACTGGGGGTGAGGCCTCCCCAGTGCAGAGCAGAGCAGGACAATTCCCTCCCTCCGTGCTGTCCCCGATGCCCCCCAGGACAGGGATGTCCCTCCTGGCTCCAGGGCACGGCCGACTCAGCTCCACCAGGAGCCGCAGGTCCCCTCCCAGAGCTGCTCTGCAGCCTCTCCATGGCAGCAGCGGGTGCAGCCAGGGCTGCCCCGGCCCCGGTGCAGAATCCGGCACCTGCCTGTGTTAAACCTCGCTCAGCTGGGGATTCCCAGCCCTCGCATTTGTCCAGGTCTCTCTGCAGGGCCTCTCTGCCTTTGGGGAGCCAGCAGCTCCTCCCAGTTTTGTACCATCTGCGCTTCCCTGGTGTCCCTTCGAGCTGCATCCAGGTCATCTCTGGAGGTGCTTGAGCTGGAGCCCTGTGGAACTGTGGCTTTGCAGGGAAAACTTCCCAAACATCTGGATTGCTCAGCCCAGGGTTTGTGTGGGGCTGGCAGTGCCCCTGCTGCACTTCCAGGGTGCCTGTGCTGGCAGCCTGGGGTTGGAATGGGATTTCAGTCCTGCGGTTTGCTGCTGCTCAGAGCTCTGTGGCCTGGAGTGACACTGATGGCTCTGGAGTCACTTTGATTCTGATTTCCCTGGGCAGCTTTCGGAGCTGTGGCAGCAGAGCTGAGCCTGGCACTGGGAGAGGCACAAACCTGCAGGAGTGGGGATGGTCTGGCTGCTGCAGCCACAGGAAGGAAGGAGGAAATAGAGCACAAGAAGCTGCTTCAGTTTCAGTTTTGCCTTTGATTCCTTGCGAGGATTGAGTTCTGTCACACCTCGGAGAAGGCACCGGTGGCTCTGCTGTGACATTTGGGGTTCTGTTCCATGTGGCAGTTTCTTCCTTTCCTCACATTCCTCGCAGCCTCGCACAGCCTGCAAGGCTCGTTCCAGCTCCTCGCTTGGCCGTGCAGCGGGGTGGGATGAGAAGGTTGTGTTTCCTGAGCTGTTTGTTTGTGTTTTCTTCCCTCGGCAGATCCCCCGGGACGCCGTTTAATTGAATTCTTTTATGTTAAGATGGATTTCTTTTCTTTGAGAAGGATAATTGAGCCTGTGAGCTCACAGGTTGAAAACTGTCCCCGTGTCCCCGAGGCAGAGGACGAAGGGCAGAGTTGCACAGCGCCAGGAGCGGGCGCCAGGCCAGGCTGCCCTGTGCTGGCACCGCGGCCGTGCGGGATGGCAGCGGCAGAGCCGCGGGCGCGGGGCCAGCGCCGGGAGCTCCGCAGCTGGAGCGGCACGGCAGCGCTGGCACCGGGGAGGACACGGGGACGTGGGACCCAGGAAGGAGCAGAGTGACGGGGCCAGGGCTGTCCTGGGGATTTAACCAGGGCGTGGTTGGATGGCACCGGCAGCGTTGTGGTGCAACGTGTTCCTGGTGTGGCCGTGCCGGTGCCGGGCTCACGGGGAGCAGGGCTCAGCACCTCCCCTTCCTGGAACTTCTGCTGCTTCAGCTAGGAGTCTGCAGCTCCTGACAGAGGGACATGGAGCTGCTGGAGGGAACCCAGAGGGGCCATGGAGGTGCTGGAGCCCCTCTGGAGCCAGGCTGGGAGAGCTGGGGGTGCTCCCCTGGAGAGGAGAAGGCTCCAGGGAGAGCTCCGAGCCCCTCCCAGGGCCTAAAGGGGCTCCAGGAGAGCTGGAGAGGGACTGGGGCCAAGGGCTGGAGGGCCAGGAGGCAGGGAATGGCTTCCCCCTGGCAGAGGGCAGGGCTGGATGGGATGTTGGGAAGGAATTGCTGGCTGGGCTGGAATTGCCAGAGCAGCTGTGGCTGCCCCTGGATCCCTGGCAGTGGCCAAGGCCAGGCTGGCCATTGGGGCTGGGAGCAGCCTGGGGCAGTGGGAGGTGTCCCTGCCATGGCAGGGCTGGCACTGGAGGGGCTCTGAGCTCCCTTCCCACCCATCCATTCCCTGACTCTCCGTTTCTGTTTCACTGAACACGTGTCCCACTGCTGGAAGTTCTGCCGGGCAGTTGGAATATGGGGTTGGAATGTGACGGGGTTGCAGCAGTGGGGCTGCAGTGGGGCTGCAGTGGGGCTGGTGACAGCCATGACTCCGTGTTAGGTTAAATCAAGCTCAGCCCAGGGAATGGAATATCCGGGTCATGCTGGGAGCCCTCAGCCCCCGAGCCAGGACACCCCATTCCTGCTGAGCAGGTGCTCAGTCTGCACCATTTAGCAAATTAGAAAACACTGAAGGATGTTTTTTCAGCTTAGCTCTGTGGCTTGTTTCCTTTTTATTTTTCTGTTGGAAGATTGTTTTTCTTTGTGCTCAGTTGTTGTTTACTACTTCTGCATTCTCCTAGTCCTTGTTCCCTGCCATGGTTGGAATGAGATGGTCTTTAAAGTCCCTTCCCACCCAAACCATTCCAGGATTCCCTGATTTACTGTATCACTCTTTACCATTGCACTGTCCATGGTGTATCCTCAATTTTCTTCCATGACTTTCTAAGTATTTCCCCTCCCCACAGCAATGCGTTTCAGGCTCTGCCTTGGCTTTCCAGGGGCTGGAACCTCTCCCAAAGTTCACACCTGCGTGATGTAAATCCCTCCTTCTGAGGGAACCATTCAGGGTTCCTTTTTCAGTCAGCGGAGGAGCCAGACGCTCATTCCATGTGCGTGCAGGGGTCTGGAGTAAAGCTGAGTTGTGCTGGAGAAGTGCTCGCTCCTCTCCCGCTGCTCAGGGAATCGGGGTGGCTGGCTGGGATCAGTCACCCTCAGTGTGAATATCGGCACCTGGGGGGACACCCAGCCCGGGGCAGGGGGCACCTGCAGGGCTGGGACAGGCACCTCCTCACCTGGGTCAGGCACCTCCTCACCCAGGTCAGGCACCTCCTCACCTGGGACAGGGACCTCCTCACCCGGGTCAGGGGGGACCTCCTCACCTGGGACAGGCCCCTCCTCACCCAGGTCAGGGACCTCCTCACCTGGGACAGGGACCTCCTCACCTGGGTCAGGGGGGACCTCCTCACCTGGGTCAGGGACCTCCTCACCTGGGACAGGGACCTCCTCACCTGGGACAGGGACCTTACCTGGGTCAGGCACCTCCTCACCTGGGACAGGGACCTTACCTGGGACAGGGACCTCACCTGGGACAGGCACCTCCTCACCTAGGACAGGCACCTCCTCACCCGGGTCAGGCGGCCTGGGAGCTGCTTGAGACAAGAGATTGGACCGGGTGCTCTCGGGGGCTTTTCCACCTGAACGATTCCGTGATTGTGAGACACCGATGTTTTGTCCCGTCCAAACCCCGAGCTCTGCTTGGGGAACCTTCTCCCCCTTCCCCAGCGGGTGGATGAGTTTGATGCTGGAAGCAGGAGGGGATTCAGAACCATGGAGATCTCTCTGAGACCAAAGCACCGAACCCAGTTTAAGTCGTTGTCATGCACGTGCCCAGCACGGTTGGATTTCAGTTGTGAGAGGAGCGCGGGGCACAGCTCTGCTGCTCCCGGCATCAGGGGGACGTGGAGCTGCTGGAGCAGGTCCAGAGGAGCCCAGCACGTTCACACAGAGACTGGGGCACCTCCAGAGACAGGCTGGGAGAGTTGGGAATGTTCAGCCTAGGGAAGGGAAGGTCGTGTGGAGACCTCACAGCACCTTCCAGGATCTGAAGGCATCTGAGAGAGCCAGAGAGGGAGCCTGAATCAGGCACTGGAGTGCCAGGACACAGGGAATGGCTTCCCCCGCCCGAGGGCAGGGTTAGATGAGTTTAGATGGGATCTTGGGAAGGAATTCCTGGCTGGGAGGGTGGGGAGGCCCTGGCATAGGGTGCCCAGAGCAGCTGTGGCTGCCCCTGGATCCCTGGCAGTGCCCAAGGCCAGGCTGGCCATTGGGGCTGGGAGCAGCCTGGCCCAGTGGGAGGTGTCCCTGCCATGGCAGGGCTGGCACTGGAGGGGCTCTGAGCTCCTGAAGGCAGGGGACAGCGTTTCCCCACCTCCTGCAGTGCTTGGCATGGGGAGGACCCGAAGCTCAGAAGAAGTTTATCAGTATTTTACTGAGTTTTTTCCTTCTGCTTTAGAGGGAGTTCATTTAATTGTGGCTGGTCCCAGACTGCTGCGTGTGAGTGAGGGCTCTGAAGGCTCAAGGATGAAGCAGCAGAGGAGTTTCCAAAAGCTGGGAAGGGGCTGTAGGATGCCAGATGTCGGTGTGGGGGTTTGGGATGTGGTGCCAGCAGTAACTGCACACCCGGTTTCATGGCTGTTGCGCCGTAACTTCCTCTTGCAAAACAGGCAATTTCAGGCCTTCTGTTTTTCCTTCCCTTCCGTCACCTTTGTTCTGACACGTGAAATAACTGGTACAGGGCGTTGGTGTTAACGTGGGGAGTGCTCCCAGTGTGTCCATGGCCTCCCTGCTCCTGCTGTTCCCTCCGTTTCCAACAGCAGCTCTGCTGAGGAATGTTGTGTCTTGCAGGAAAAAAATGGCCACTTGAGATTCATTCTTCATTTCAGGTGAATTTTGGGCATCAGCAGGAATTTCTTTGTGGAAAGGGCACTCAGGCCTTGGCAGGGGCTGCCCAGGGAGGTTTGGAGTGCCCATCCCTGGAGGTGTCCAGGGAATTGCTGGAGGTGGCACTCAGGGCTCTGGGCTGGGGACAAGGTGGGGGTCGGGCACATCTTGGGCTGGATGGGCCAGGAGGGCTTTTCCAACCTCAGGGATCCCAGGATTCTTTGAGCTTCTCCGTGCTGTTTGCTCAGATACCTGGAAGCAAATGCTGGTGCAGTTCCCAAGAACAAACCCATGGAGTTATTTTCAGTTTTGGAAGAGAAAAGCAAGGAAAAGTATTGAGTGTATCCTTGGGGTTTGGATCCGTGCTGGAGTTTTCCGAGGAGCAGCGAAGTGAGGCGGGATCGCCTGGTGGGCACGGGAGACTTTGGCCGTGTGGGGAAAATCCTGTTGTGTAATCCCAGTTTGTTTGGAGCTGTGGACTGTGCCCTGGTCGGGAATGTGTTATTTTGGGAAAAGCAGGTGGGATCACCAGCAGCCAACCAGCAGAGCCAGCGCTGGGAGAAGCAGGAGGACCTCAGGGCCCTGGCTAAAAGGAGCAGTGCCCCACTGGGTTTGGGTTTTAATGCTTGAGAGGCGATTCCTGCTGAGGAAATCACTGCAATTCCTGTGGGTTGGCCCATTCAGACTCCTGGGGGGAATCATGGAATCCCAGGATGGTTTGGGGCCTTAAAGCCCATCTGATTCCAACCCCTGCCAAGGGCAGGGACACCTTCGCTGTCCCAGGTGACTCCAAGCCCCTCCCAAACCATTCCATGCTTCCATGACCAAGAGAACTGTTGGTGATCCTTTGTGCAGGGTGGATATTTTCAGTTATTTTCCTAATGTTGATATAATCCTTAGGATTCTTTATTAAGCTTGGAAAAATAAATGTCATCCCTCTCAGTCTTTTGAAACGTTCACCTTACAGATTCCATGGGTTTTGTGAGCGGTTTTGGTTATGATGAAGGGAATTCAGTCACAGTGTGGGTGACCCCTTGGAATTAGGGCTCCAAGCCGGAGCTGGATGGGCATTTCAGCCGGAACGCTGTCCCCTTCCTGCTGCTCCATCCTTCCCCACCTCCCTGCCCTCCCTCCCTGCTCAGACATTCCTGCAGCAGTGTTGGAAGCCAGGTTGGGGGAATGATCCGGCTGATTGTTTTTTTCCTGCTAAGAGTGCGTGGCAAAGGAAACGCATTTTTTCCCCGGCAGTGCAGGTTTAAAATACCCAGCAAGCCGTGGCCTCAGGTCAGCAGTGTGTCCTGCTGCCTTGGGATTCCCAGAGCAGGCTGAGCTTTGATGTCTCTTTGTCCAGGTAAAACCTACGGAGCTCCTCAGGGTGGGTCTGAGAGTTCCCAGGGATTGTTTTCCTTTTGGGATGTTTTATGATGGATGAAGCCTGGCCCATACACAGAGGTTAAGCGGTGCCACGCAGGGAGAACAGGCTGGTGGTGCCTTGTCCTGGGAAAGATGTTTTACCCAATTCTGAGGAATTTCCTCCTGGAAAGGACGCTCAGGCCTTGGCAGGGGCTGCCCAGGGAGGTTTGGGGTCCCCATCCCTGGAGGTGTCCAGGGAATTGCTGGAGGTGGCACTCAGGGCTCTGGGCTGGGGACAAGGTGGGGGTCGGGCACAGCTTGGGCTGGATGCTCTTTTCCAACCTCAGCCATTCTGAGCTCCTTCTGCAGCGTCTTTATTTCTTTTAACTGCAGAACTACTTTAACTTTGCATGGACCGTGTCTGGAATGCCCTGAGAGCTCGAGGCAATGAAAATGCATTTATTGAGTGTCCCGTGCGAGGGCTCTGCTTCGCCGGGGCCTCGGTTCCGGCTCCGCCGGGTGGAGGAAGGTTGGATATTCTGGTAGAAGCTGCAGCGTGTGACAGGCTGGGCTGTTCTAGCGCAGGTACAGACACAAGCTCACCTTGGAAGCTTTGAACTGGGATGAAGGACCAGGAAAGGGGCACAGCAGTTGTTTTTCTGGCTCACTCGAGGCCGTGTGCTGATCAAATAGGTGTCTGTGGAACGGGCAGCTCTTGATCTCCTCCCCGTGGGGTGCAGCAGGAAATCTCAGTTTGCAAATGCTGGCCCTCGGTGTGAGCACAAAGAGGTGTCTTTTGTGGCATTGCCTTATTCGGTGTGGGCAGCAACGATGAAAACATCCAAGGTCCATGGAAGGACTTGGACGAAGCGGGATTTCTGTGAAACGCTGCTCGTGCACCCCAGTAAAAACCAACCCCCTGCTCTGAGCTCCCAGTCCGGTTATGAGCAGTGATTTCTGAGGGACTCGGCTGCGGTGGTGACCCAGGAAAAAATGTCACTTGTTGCTTGGAGCAGACAGAGTAACCAGCCCTGAGCGGCATCAAAGCGATCCAGGCAGGCAGGAGAGGGAGGGAGGAGCCTGGAGTCCTGCGAGGGATGGAAATCAGCACTTCAAGCACCCCAGGACTTTGTTTTGCTGGTTTAATATTCAAATGCAGTTGCAAATCTCACACTCAAAGGTTAATGTTTAATGGGAAGCCCAGAATCCCCCCGGGGTTCCTTGGGGCTGCTGTTGCTTCCGTGGTGGGGCCGTGGGCACAGAGGAGCAGCTGGAAATACCAATCCCGCTGAATTACTGCTGAATACAGGTCACAGGCTGGGAGATTCCTCTGCCCTCGGAGCTGACGTGAGCCCAGCAGCCCGCGGAGGTGAATGTTGGGGATGTGTCGAGCTCCATGTGCGCTGGCTGAGCTGTTAAAAAAGGCCTTTTTTGTGCTGTTCCGTTCCCAGGGCGTTGGGGATCCTTTTTCTGCAGCTTTTTCCTGCAGCTTTTGAAGCGCTGCGGTTTCTTCTTCGTGTCTGGGTGTGGAGCAGTTAATTAAAAAAGTAACATTTACATCAAGAAGCTGTGCAAATTCTGTCCTTAGCATGGGGTAGGGCAGCAATTAGGAGGCTGCTTAACGAGATACTGGGTGAGGATAAGGTTGATGATCAAAACAAAGTACTCCTGATACCATCTCTTTCTTTGGGAGCTTCAGAGGCCGGGAAGGATTAGAAGGAGCTCTTCATTTCAGGTGCGCGTTTGTCCAACACAGAGAGGCCTTCAAGGGTTTATTGCCAGGGGCAGTTTTTTAATAGAGAAAAAACCCAAGGCAGCCCCTTTCCCTGCCGAGCAGCATCCCACAGCGCCTGGGATTGACTGCTGGGAATGGCCAGGGAGCGTCGGGTGGCACCGAGCTGGGTGGGATGTGGGAGCTCTGCAGAGGGATGGGGACAGGCTGGAGCCGTGGGGCGAGGGACAACCAGGCCAAGTGCCAGGTGCTGCCCTCGGGTCACCCCGAGCCCCCGGAGCGCTCCAGGCTGGGCCAGAGGGGCCGGAAAGCCGGGAAAGGCCCTGGGGGTGCCGTGCCAGCGGCCGGACACGAGCCCAGGGGTGCCCAGGGGGGCGGGAGGCCGATGGCCCCTGGGCTGTGGCAGCCCCAGTGTGGGCACAGCCCCGGGGCAGGGACCGTCCCCTGTGCTGGCCCTGCCGAGGGACCCCCTGGAACCCCGGGGGCAGCTCCGGGCCCCTGCGGGCAGGAGAGCCCTGGAGGGGCTGGAGCGAGTCCAGGGCAGGGAACGGAGCTGGGAAGGGGCTGGAGCCCCAGGAGGGGCTGAGGGAGCTGGGAAGGGGCTGGAGCCCCAGGAG
>VZTA01028675.1:0-28640 GCA_013398855.1 Mohoua ochrocephala
CAGTATATTCTATGATTTTATGACCCATAAGAGTTCATTTACATCTATGTCAGAACAATAAGGAGCCAGATCTCTCTTTTGTAGATACAATTGCACAGCTTTGTGGACTGTGAAGGATAATTTCAGTTTAGGTATCACGGTGGTCCAAAGCTACATACTGTTTGAATATTCTAGATGGAAAAAAATACTGAATCTCATTCAAATTAATGTCTGTGATTCAGTGCATTATCAGCACTTCTAGCATCAGAGGCTGCAAATGAGTTAATTATGTTTACACTTTTCTGATACTATTTTCTGTAGTGGAAGTCCTTGCTTAGATCATGATAGATAATGCTCTTAAATGAAAATTCAGCTTCAGCCCCACTGGTTTACTCATACACAGAAATCTATGGGTGACTGAGAAAAGCATATGCCGCCTCAGACTGCATGGAAAAAAAGATATCCATTAGCGTGTCCTATTTGTTTGTGTTCAGTTGGCACACTAGTGATGGAGCTAATTAAGCACTTTGCTGCATGGTGCAGCTTCTGTCCAGAATGGAATTGCACATTTTAATAGGAAACATATGGCTTTTGACGTCCTACACTGGTTTCATGTAACCAACCCACTGCTGAGCTGCATTACCTCCTGGCTGCCTCTTTCTGTTGAGTCAGGTTGACTCTTGAGGAATGAGCCTCTTCATTTGTGTTTTAATAAGATCCTCCCATGAAGCAATTTTTCAGAACACCAGTAGAGGTTCATTACAGTCAGATTCCCCTCAGCTGGCATGGGGAGCTACAAGCTGCATCCCCTCTGCTAGCCTGGTACCCTGCGAGGTGGGAAAAATGCAATTTTGGAATTGTGATTTTGTGTACTTCTAGTTTTGCTCTCCTAAAAAGAGAGGAGTTTCTCCCCTCTTGGCAGGGCAGTTACAGTGTCACCATCAGTCTACACAGTGAACAGGACATGCCAAGATCAGAGCAGTTCAACCAGCCCTTCTTCTAGGGTAGCCTTAGTTTCCCCCAGTCTAATGAAGGAATTGAAATATTTACTGGCTTGCTGCTGTTCCCCTTCCCATCCATAGATGGATGATTTACTCTCTGGGTGAACAACAATAAAAAGAAATGGGCTGTAATTACCTAAAAGAGCTCCAAGATAAGCAAATAAATGTAAGGAGTGTAAGTGTTCTGTCATATGTTGGACATTATGGAAATATGTGAGAATGTCCTGGATGAAATTTGGTACAGTTATTTGGAATCAGTGTTACTCTCAAGTAGTATACACTAGTAGCTTAGAAATCTTATAAAAGCTAGAATTGGTTTTGGGTAATTTGCTTCATCTACTCTTAAAGTACCAGCTTAATGAAATGTAAATGGTTTTGGACATGATTCTGCTCATATGAAATAAAATTTCACACATGGACCTCTATACAAGTTTCATAAGTATCCTGGTGACAGATCTCTTGTTACTTTTTTACAGTATTCTCTGATGGATTTGTTATCCAAAATGGTTGTTGGCCAGCCTCATTTTGTCAGGTGCATCAAGCCAAACAACGACCGGCAGGCAAACAAGTTTGACAAAGAAAAAGTATTGGTTCAGCTGCGTTACACGGGAATTCTGGAGACAGCAAGGATTCGAAGGCAGGGTTATTCACATCGTATACTCTTCGCTAACTTCATAAAACGGTAACATCAACGCGACGAAGCTCTTTTCTCTCCTATGATTGCTGTCCTGTGCTTGGTAAACACCAGCAGTGGTTTTGGCATGGTCTTTGAAAAAAAATACAAAGATATTTCCTGTGACAAAGAAGGTTATAGACTGGATTACCATGAGTAGTTCAGGCACAAGATTAGTGACCAGTTTTCAATGGGTAGGGAAAGATGATGCATCTCAGGATGATTTTTCAGGCTCCCTGAGCATTTGGGTAAAAATTTACTTGCTTATACTCTGCAAGTTTCTTCAAGGACTTGAGTTTTAGAAATGTAATACTTCAAATTAAAGCCAAGAATTTGGAACACCACAGTTTCTCTAGCTCTCAGCCTTCAGCACTGTGCAGCATTTGCTTGTGCAGGGTAGATGATAATTTGGGATTCCTAATCTAGGGCTGAAAAGTTCATTGAGTGCATAGGGTTGTTTAAAATAGTGTTCCTAAGTGGTAGTCACTTATTAAGGAGCAGAGTAAGGAACTCAGTGTGGTTTTATAATTCCTTTAACTACCTTCCTCCTCCATGCCAAAAATCTGTACTTTTCTCTTACAAATGAAGGCCCTGAGTATTTGCCTCAGTCAGAACAGAGATGTGTGGAATGGAGATCAAAACTGGGAAGAAGCAAGCACCACCTATTCAGACAGAAGCACTTGAAAGTTATAGTGCACTAGAAACAGAGAGCTAGCAGCAGAGTGCTGCAGGTGCATGACATGAGAGGGGAACAGCAGAGGGATGTTTTTATAGCACTGTTTCTGGAAAAAATAATCCTAGGACTGTCGCTGTTTTGGAAGAGTGCAGCATGGGAAAAGACAGTTATCGCTACAAGATGTGCTGCAGCTTTTGGTGACAGCTTTTTATAAAAAAACCCCAAACTTAACTGTTCAGGTAAAAGAGATAAAAGCAGTGAACATAATGAGGTAGCTCTCAAGGGAGCATGCCTCTGATTACGGTGAGGTTGTGCAGATCTCTGGCACTGAGGACACGGCCTCAAATGAAAAGGGATTTTTATTAAATATCTGTCTTATTTTGAGGTTGGGATTTTTTAATAGTTGAGAGTTACAAGTAGACCTGAGATAATGGCAACATTATTTTGTTGTAATAAAAATAAGCCAATTCATTGTGTTTTACAAAAAGAGAAGAAAAAAGAGGAACTGTAAGTGATAATGGAGAAATCAACATTGTCTCTTTCTTTATTATTCCATGAGTAAACTGTTACCATCATTTAAAGCTGGTAAACCCAGGCTTTGTGTTTAAAGGCTGAATAACAAGAAAAAAAGCAGAATGTACTGTCAGAAAGCACATATAATTCATGTAATTTTCTTAAATTAAAAAACCCAAGATAGATAGTTATAGAACATTTTGAAAAGTCCTGGAACAAACAAGAACTTTTCCATCCAGCAGCTGAACTGGTGTATTACAGGTAATTTTTATGAGTGAGCATTGTGACCTCTTTTCCTAGTCAAAATTAATTCTGAGTAATGAGTTTGCCAGATTAAATGCTTACAGATGATATGTCACAATGGTACTTTCATGTTCCAAAAGGATCTGCAAAGCTGATTCCAAAGAGGTAACAAGAGCTGAGATGCATCTCAGATCATATTAAGTATTTCAAATGTAGGTGGTCTAGCACATGACATAAGATAGGAAAATTTCATGACATTTCTAAGTATGAAATAATATAATTTAGGCAGAAAAGCTTTTAAAATATTTTTATTTTATTTCATTTTTATATTGCTGCTGAATCACTTTCACAGAATGTAGAGGGCAGGAAAGAAATGGTGCACTACTCTACTTGGGTTGAAGTAGACTCTTTTTAAAAACCTTCTGGTGTTGATATAGAATTTAAAAACCCTCCAGGGTGTGCAATATGTCACTCATCCAGTTTTGATTGAGTTTCTCAGTACCATGTATAAATGACTGCACTTTCTTTCATGCTGTTTTGGTTTTTTCAGTGCTATGTTTTCTTTCATGCGACTTCTTTTATTATTTAAAAGAATGGTTTGAATGTATTTACATGTATTATCCTCCATTAATCAAATAAAGAATCATGCATTTGTCTTTAGGTATTACCTCATCTGTTACAAAACAAATGATGATCCTCCAGTCAGCCCAGAAACCTGTGCTGCCATCTTGGAAAAAGCCCACCTTGACAACTGGGTTCTTGGAAAAACTAAAGTAATTTTTTAATATACTGTATCTTCATCATTGCAGCATGCCATTGTTAACATATTGAACAATTTGTTTTCTCACCCATTTGGGTGGAGTAGCTCTTGGTCTCTACTTTTTTTAAAAAGCAAACTCCTTAATATACACCAGGAATGTGTTGGCAACCCTTGTGCTGGACTCATTTTTCAGGACCTATGTGAGTTTCATGCTCGATAAAAGCAATTTAGTAAATAAACAATGCTTTAGGTTTAAAATTGGAAAGCGGAGAAATTGAAGGTTCCAGATTTGGATCACGTTTATGTAACGTACATTGGATTTGTGTGGTAAACTGTCAGCCTTGTAGTCTTGAAAACAGATTTATAGTTACAGACTGCAGGTCTGCACTGGAACTTTAAAATGTCTTCCCATAAAAACATTAATAAGCAAGGACTGACTAAAGATACTGAAGAGAAGAGTGAGGTAAACTAATATCCCAAACAATGAAAATGCTATCTCTAAGAATGATCCCTACTACAGCTGAAGGGTCTGTTCACCATTCGAAATCAACCCGTAACTCTTGTTGATATTAAATGGATTGAGCAAATAAGGGGCCTGGGAGGGTAACTAAAACTTTTGTCTGTTTCTCTTTTTAAGGTATTCCTCAAATACTATCACGTGGAGCAGCTCAATTTAATGCGGAAGGAGACAGTTGACATGATTATTTTGATTCAAGCTTATGTCAGAGGGTGGCTGGGTTCGAGAAGATACAAAAAGATAAAGGAACAAAGGGAACAAAGTGCTACTAAAATACAGTCAGGTAATAGCTTTAAAACATTTAACATTTTGCTTAAAGCTAGTGCATGTGTACAGTTGATAGATGAATGCGCATGCTGGATGTGGATTTTGCTCTTTTCCTGCTGTTACATGTGACAAAATATCTTATACTTGGTCGTATCTGTTCTCATGCAGAAAAATTTCTTTTAACCAGGTTATGACAATCTCTTTACTGAAATTGCATTTATCAATGTTACATTTAAAAGGCAATTTTAAGAATGGAAGGGTGTGATTGCGCAGATGATACTCTTGTTAATAATATTCTGGCATGCACTGACAAGGTTGTATAATGTAATAATGAAATTAAAATATATTAACTGTCCTAGATAATAAGGCAAATTACCCTGTTGATGGAGGCATCAACTGAATTTTTTAATACTTTCAAACATCATCTTATTTTACATTCTGGTTATCTTGTGTTTTGTATTCATTTAATTCATAATTACTTTACTCACCAGAAAATGTAGTTTTTATGTAGATTTACTACTGGTGCTTATTTGCCATGTTTTTTGAAAGATAAAGCCTGCAAAATATTTATGACTATTTTAAGAGAGGTCTGTAATTCCAGATTTTTTTTTATTCTTTTTTGTACCTAGTGGATTATCTAATTTTTAACGATTCTTTTCAGCTTACAGGGGGTTTGTTGCTCGTAAGGAATACAAAAATGCAAAACATATGAAAAAAGTGGAAGAATATATTACCAAATTTCAAGCAAGTAAGAAACTGTTTTCTTTCTTGGCTTTTAATGTGCTATCCATACACAATATGTTGACCCAGATTCTGGCTGCACTGATTGACTATGCTCATTTGCATGTTCTGAGGTATAATTTATCTATTATATGTCTATATACAGTGGTTGTCTATGTATAGGGTCACTGTATTCTGTTACCTGTACCTCAGAGTGGTTTGGGGCCCTTCCCACTGCTGTGAAGTGGGATGCTGAAATGCCATAGCAAACCTCATCACTCCCAGTCTGAGATGTTGAAGTACTACAGCTACCCAGCTGTGGGTATTGTTGGAACCCACACGACACTGTCTGCATATCGTGTGTGTATGTGTGCTGCTCGAGCAGGAATAGGGTTTGTTATGGATCAGTTATGGTTATATTTGGGAAGACTGCAAGGTGTAGTTTTATTGATGTCTCTTTTTCTTTTTTGCCATCGCTTTGTTTCTCTCTTGCGGCCATAATGACCCTGGGCCCAGGTGTTGCTATGGGGCATCCCTTTTTCCTCCCTGTGCTTTGGTCTCTCCTGTCCCTGCAGAGACATCCCCAAGCCAGACATAGTCTAGGCAGCTCTGAAATCAGGAGCAGAGCAGCTGGAGAGACACGGGACCAAAGGCCAGGTTGGATGGGGCTCTGAGCAACCTGGTCTAGTGGAAGGTGTCCCTGCCCATGGCAGGGGGGTTGGAACTGGATGACCTTTAGGATCCCTTCCAACCCAAACTGTTCTGTGATTTTATGATTCTATAAAAACAGCTGGCACAAATCTGCACAGCCTTTTTAGTAATTAAAAAGGTGGCAACCCAAGTATAAGCTAGTGTTGCCAGTACCTAGGCTATCTAGATTTAAACGACCTCAGATATGCCTTCATGAGTATATACCACCACCAGTGCTGGTTTTAATCATTGTCAGATGCATCTGTTAATTGCACTGGGCCAGTGTGTACTGAAGATCACTTCACTGCAGTTGGTAGAACTTCGTTAGTGTAGAAATCAATCTAAAACCAGCATAAAATCAGTAATGTGCCAAAAATTATTACACATCTGAATGCTGTCAATTATATTAGGATATTTAGCAAATGCAAAAGTATAAATTTACCACTTCACTGTGTTGATGTCTTGAATGTTTCTTTTTGTCCACCTTCTCTGTCACGTCTGCAGTTTCATTTCAACGTTTTCAGTGCAAAAGTAGCCAAAACTAAAATAAAGTCCATTTTTACTTAGCTCTCTCCATTTTTCCACCATTTCTAAAGCAATACAAAACTGCTCTTCTAGTTTGAAAATAAAGCTTAGACAGCTACTATCTCATAAAAAACTTCTCAGAAAACGTCAAAGGTGAACCAGAGTAGTCTAAAAAGACCAGATGCAGCTTATATTGCCATGTCCATTGACAACATAATTTGATTTGTTTCAAAATAACTCCTGTTGAGTTGCTTTTCTATGAAAATGGAAAGAGAATTGGCTCAGAAATCTAAGAAACTCAAGAGGTATTCCAAGTGCTTTACAATTTCCACTTTTCTAAAGACCCTGTCAGACTGCAATGTAAAATCTAATTGTACTACTTCCAAAAAGTACTTGTGTTTCTTTATCCTATATCCAGTTATCAAGATGTAATTTATGCCCATTTTATATGGTGCTTCTTACACTGAATGACTGCACCTAGTGGAGCCCAACCTGTCTAAGTTATGAGTGGGGAATGCTAAAGCACATAAAACTTAGCACTAAGTTATATGAATGTGTTGGAACAGGCTGCTTATGCTCCCTTCTCATTTTGAAGTGAGCTTGGCCTTTTCTCTGTGATGCAAAATACTCTCAGCAGAGTTGAAGAAAGAGTCCCAAATCTACCATGTCCACAGGGTATTTAAATCACCTGAATCCACTCTTCCCATACTCTTGGTACTGCATTTGGAGTTAAAGTTCAACAGAAATATTTTGACAAAACACCATGTTCTTTTTATTTTGCCAGGGATTAGCGGATTTCTGCTGAGTCCCTAGAATTGCAGATTTGTCCAAATCACAGCAATGTGGAGACTGTGCCAGTTCCCATTAGGAAATTATTTGCAAGTTCAAAAATTTTTGAAACAACATTCTGAATACAATTCAGTTTCTGATTAAGACACTTCACTGTAGATATCTAAAGGTGATCTAGGTATCTAAACTGCTGTTGTAGTCAGTAGAGCCTAGGGTTTGATTAATTTTATTCAAAATCAGCAAATGCTCAGCTCATTTGCCCTCATACTGGTATCTAGTGTCATTCGAGGTGCCCTGGTTATCTTGTCTGGCCTCCAGCTTTCTTTCACGTGATGTACCCAACTTTTCCTCTCCACAAAGTCCCATCTGTCCTGTTCTTTCCGCCAGCTCCATGTAGATGCCTTGCTATCCTGGAGCGCTTCAGACGGCACCAGATACCAACGTGCCGGCAATGGCATCAAGGCCCCAGTGACCCATCAGCACCTACATGGCTCCGGGAAGGCCCTTGTTTGAGTCCTTATTTCTGTTCAGACCAGAAACTTTAACTTGTGCCTCCCACAGAGCACAAGTAGGGAGTTTCCCTGCCACAGTGTACCTGATTGCTGTGGAGCTTAGCACATCTTTCATGCTGAGCTTTTTCCTTTTGAATAATAAGTCTTTGCAGAAGGAGCATGAGTTAAGTCTTCTGTGACTGCTGAGCTATAAAATTTTCAGTTTCTCTCTGATCTATTGAATGTTCAGCTAATTCCAAGCTTGTGTCAGTTGACAGCCTGGTAATCTCTATAGGCTGATAATAAGGCATTTCCCAGGGAAATGAAAGACAGAGTCAAATCAATTGCCTGAATCAGGCGAAGCAGGTTCATGAAGCTCAGAGTACTGTGTTCTAGAGGCACTTCTATGGCTCTGTGCTTCTGTTTTATTCTGCATCTTCCTGTATTTCCTTGAGTCCAATAAAATATGAAGAAAGAGCTTGTTTGTATCCTCATGTAGAATGGGTACAGCTTTTCGAAATCTCAAAAAAGTTTCATGGGAATAATTTCAGGTAAAACATAATCATAACAGGCACCCTGGTCTGTATTTCCTTATTAGCTTTTGTTTAATGCTGTTAGCATTTGACTGTCTGAAATGTGTATGACACCCATTGCTTGTCACCTAAGGTTGTTTTGCATTACAATTTGTATCAGTTGCCAGAGGATACTTGCTCAGGAAGAAGAGAAAAGAACTAACTGAAACAAGCAACAAAGCAGCAATAACAATTCAGTCTCACTACAGGGGATATAAGGAGAGGAAGATCTTCAAAAGCAGGAGGTAGTGTTATTTTCTCTTGTGTCACTCAAATGTGTCCCTTTCCAGTAATTACAGTACTGAATAACAACATTATAAACTAAGAGTGAAGCAAATTAGGATTATTCTAGATATGTATGCAGAAGTAATGTATATTTATGTGGAGGTTTTTAATGGCAGTAGCCAATTTTCTCATCTTTTCAAGCCCAAGGAAAAAAGGCACATTTAGGAGAAAGATCAAGAATACTGTACCTACCTGTAATGTTCATGTAATCCATAGATGAGTCTCTTTTTGGAATTAGCTCATAATAAAAAGTGTTCAGACAAAAGTGAGACAGATGTCTGCAAGGAACTGTTCTCATCTTAAGTCACTGTTCGAAATAAGCAAAGGTGATGACAGAGGAAACACCGAATACCTTTAGGATCGTGTGTATTTATACATTCTTGAGATGCTAAAAGGTTTATGCCTTATGTTTTTGTTAATATTTAAATTAATTCTTTACTGTTTTATCAGCCCTCACACAGCCTACATTGTCTTCCTGGAAATTTTCCATGAAGTTTAACAGAGATGTCCCTTTTCCCTTTAAGAGATAATAATAATAATAATAACAATAATAATAAAAAATAATAACAATAATAATAATAACAACAACAGAAATTGCTATCTTTAATTCCAGCTATAGGCACTAAATTTTTCCCATGTTGCAATGTATCGAATTGCCAGTTAGTACACAAAGACCACCGAAGGTAGTCGTAAAATTTTCTCTATTCTTCATCTCCTTCAGCTGTAATTTTTGCCCAAAACTCTGTTCCATTCAGGGAATCCCTTAGAAAGCAAGAAATTGAAAATGCAGCATCCATTAGCAAGAAGGAAAATGATGAAGAACTTCAAGATCCCGAGGAAAGTCCAACTGAAGTGAAGAGTGCCCTCCCTAGAACAGAAGAAGAAGCAGCTGCCGTAACAGAAGATGAATTATCTGCTGTGGAATTCCTTGAAGCACAACTGCAGCCAGCTCAAAATGAGACAATGGAAGAAGTGGCAAGCGAGGAGACTGAAGATGAAGCTGATGATGTCACTGACAGCAAGTGCTGTGGGTATAGTGACATGGGGATTGTAGAGGAGCAACAGCAAACATCTTCTGAAGGAGAGGCGCCTTCTGTGAAGCAGAACCCGGCAGTAGAAGAGGTCAGTGAAAGCGAAGAACAGGACTCTTTGGAAGAGTTACCCAACAAATCTTCTGTCAAAATCTCAGCTGAACCTAGACCGCAGCAAGAGCAAGACAGTCAAGACACACTCAGTGCAGACTGGCAAAAACAAGAATCTGCTGTGGTCCAGCCCAGGACCAACAGGGATGTGGAAAGAAACCACCTAAAGCGCGAAGCAGGGATGCCTACAGGAGGTAAAGGAATCACAAGAAAAGAGTCACTAAGAAGAGGCTCGTGGAAGCAAGCTGAGGCAGAAAAACAAGGTTCAGAAGACAAAGAGAAGGCAGCAGTGGTAATTCAGAGCAATTACCGGGGTTACAGAAGGAGGGGACAACTCAGAAAAGAAGGAAAACTACCTTGCAAAAGTCAAGAGAAAACAGTGAAGGAGCCAACAGAAGCAATACACGTTCAAAATAACAATCCTCAAACAACAAAAGGTAGGGAAAGTGCCAGTACAGAGGCTGAAGACTCTAAGACACTGAAGGGAGACCCAGAGAAAGAGGCTTGTGATTTGGCAGCCTTTTCACGACAGGTAAGAAGCTTGTAAGCAATGTATGTTGAGCATAATACTCTGAGCAGTGACAGAATGGCAAAGTTATTTTACTGACTTCAACGGCACCAAGGTTTTGCTCTCTAAACTAAGACGGAGATTTTGTAATGTGTGTTCTATGAAAATGCATATTTTGGTTTGCAAGAGAAAACAGCCTTTTCAGGAAGGAGGAAAAGGCAAAGAGTACTGGCAAAAATAGTGTTAATCTGATTTACGTTAAATGCAGAAGCTTTGCCTTTGTTGAAATGTTTGTTTACCCATCAAGGTCCCTAATTCAGTAAACTTGTGAAATGTCCCTGTAAAAGAAACTAAAGTTGCTGTGCCAATGTCAGAGACTTGCACATGTGCAGAGAAGTATGCCTACAGCTGTAGCAGCAATCTTGCATCAGCAAGGCACCATCTGCTCACATGTGTGAACCAAAAAGAAGTAGATGTAGGACTGGACTGCAGTGTGGAGTTTCCTATGGGTCTTTTTTTTCCTGTCTTCATTTTTTTCAAGAGATGAGGAGGTAAATGTGGTAGGGGTGTACACTGCAGTAGGTGGAGCAATACCTTTTAAATTAATTCTCTAGTCCACTATTTTACCTTTGATTACTTTGGAACGTGTATCCTTATTTCTATAATAACGTAAAAATGTATTTTTCAGATATCAAAATTATCTGAAGATTACTTAGCATTGCAGCAAAAACTGAATGAAATGATATTGTCCCATCAGCTGAGACCCGTGATGATGTCCAAAGATAAGCAAGCTAATGGTCGGCTTTCTTCTCATGTTTGTCAGTCAGGTAATGTTTAACCTTGCTGCTAGCAGAATTTTCATTTGTAAACAGGACTGACAAGAAGCTACTCCTGGTCATGTTTTGAAAGGCCAGGGAACCGGTAGATGAGTTAACTCCAGCTGCTCATATTACCCAGGCTGTATATTTTTGTACTAAGCCCCATATCAGTACATGGCAGGAACACAGTTTCCAAAGAAATATCCAAGCCTGGTTGGGATTTATGTAGTTACCATTTTTCTTGGTGTTTTGTTTCAGTGCTGCTTAGGATTGCTGAATGTGTCTTTGTGAGACCTAGACACAGAATCTCTAGGAATACTTTTATTTAGTAAAAATTCCATATTGGCTCTTTTTAACTCATGTGTCACTCAACTGTGTGTGCTATTGGTAGGATATGGGACTATGCTTTAAAAACAAAACCGTTTTTTAGGTAATACGTCAAACAATTTACTAAAGTTTATCACATATATGCTGAGTGAATTTTTAGCTATCCACAGATGCAGTTTAGGTTATTCAAAACCTGTAAGTCCTGCCCATGTTGGTGGGTATGCCCTTAAAATTGCAAGTAAAGTTTTATTAATATTTGGCATCCATTTAGCTCACACATTTTAAGAGGGCATGATCTCTAGAAATACCCTCCGGAGTTATTTATATTCCAGTTAACATGGGCAGCAAAGGTTCCCAAAATGCAAGCATGCTTGGAGCAGCTTGGGTGGCAGTGGGGAAGAGTACTGGGAGAATAGAGGACGCGGGATTTTGAGCATGCAGATCATTAAGACTTGTGCCCCCACCAAAAGGACCACAAAGAACTGATTGAGCTGCTCAAACCTCTTCTGTTGGAATAGGTGTAACAGGGAATTTCCTCAGCTCATGTCCTGGGCTGTGGATGCGGAGGAAGATGAGGGCAGGTGTAGCAGGCTGTGTCTCCATTTGTGTGGCAGGGCTTGTGCAAGCCCGCTGCACTGCCTCTGGGGAAGAGCTGGGATAAGATCTGGGACTGTCTCTCGCTGCCCAGAGACAGTCGTGCTGTTTTCATTATAACACTGTGGACTCAGTTGTCATGTGTGATGAAACTTCTTTCTGTTCCTATGACTACATTGAAAAGATCTTAAAAGGACTTCAATCCTGCTTTGGAGTCCTCTCAAATGGGCAAGCTGCTAAAATGAGGGCTTGGCATTTACACCTCTAAGCGTAAAATGGCTGCTGGTAGGTAATCTGTGTAGTTCAGCCTGTTTCCAAGACCAAAGTCTGTAAGAGAAAAGAACTGGGAAATGGAAAACTAAGTGCCATGACCTTTCATTAAAGACAGAGCAAGGTTTGTGGTTGTCATTAATGGGTTTGTATTGAGTTCTCTATTAAATACTGTGGATTTTGACAAGATAAACCTGAGAAATTAAAAATGCATGCTTTGGGAAATAACTCTTGGTTCTAACACATTTTCCAACAGAAGCTAGAGAAAAGAGGTAGATAGAGGGAAAGGGAATATACAAATCCCTGTTTTATCAGTTAAAGATCTCATCACCTGCACGAGTGAACCAGGTGAAAATGAACCATTATGTTCCTGCTATGTGCAAAATGCAGTGTAGTCTACCCTTCGCACTGCTGTTAATTTAAGTAGCTTTACAGGAGACAAAAGCTTGCCAGGGTTTGTCACCTGCGCATCCAATCCTGCCTGAAGGACCGGTCAGCCACTTCACTTCCCTTTATCTCTGAAAATGTCGTGGTGCTATGAAACCCTGCGGTGTCACAGTGCAGAAGTTTTCCAGTGGTAAAGTGTGCAAACCTGTCCACTGAAAAACCTTTCTTGGGGTGGAATGTGAACTTTCTTTTTCTACACTTGAATGTAATTCACATGACAGGAAAGCTCTTACTTTTCCGGCTATGACCAATGTACCAGATAGTGAAGACAATACACTGCAGTAATTCCACAGTTTGCCTTTAAGCCAGTTGGAAACGGCTTTATCACAAAGCTGCTGCATTGTCTGAAGTAGATATTTATTATAGTGATCTAACTAGATGTAGAGAGTGTTTAAGTAACAATATACCTGTGCTCAGTTCATTTAAGTTGTACTCTCTAAAACACAGGAGTTACCAGCATTCTGGATATCATACTTTCCTCCTGTATGCAATGTAGTAAAATAACTACAAAACCCCCAAAGACTTGAGGTAATATCCTGCAGACGGTCATGCTAAAGTGAAGCAGGTAGACGTGGTGATGCACTGCCTTATTAACAGGGAGGAACCTTCCTGTCTTCCTGCCTACATTGTGTGTTACAGTACGATTTGTACACACACATTTACAGAAGGATATGCTTTTACTGCAGCTTTCCCTCTGTGGCTGCTTTTCCTGTCTTACTCTTATGAAGGCAGGGATTGTTGAGCTTTAGGTGTTCTTTAAATCATGTGGTATTTACCTATTTGTCATTACTTCGGTCATTTACATTTATTCACACTTTTTCATCAGCTTCACTAGTTTTATATGTTGTTTTACAGCTATAGCATGTGAATTGTATTTTATAGCTAGATAGGAGAGCTTGGCTGCCTTTGTCTGTGGGTAAGTGGCCATTGTGCAATAAGAGAACTTACCACTTCTTCTGATAAAATATTTTATTACATTGCTACCCACAGAAGGGGAGGAACTGAGGGACAGCTGATGGCATACTGTGACAAATGTTCACATTTCTGAAACCGTTTGTTTGTTTGTTTGTTTTTAATAAAAATGCAAAGCTTGCAGTTCAAAGAACATCTGAACAAAAGGTTAAATTAATCTTAAATCCACAAGGTTAAGTTGTTCTTAAATGAGTTTCTTCCTATTTATAAAATGCATAAAGCAAGCTGCACAAGGTTCCTGGAATAAACAAAATTCCCTGTGGCTAGAATCTCTGAGTAGGTTCTATTTGCTTGCTTACATGCTTTCAGCCAAATGTAATGGCTGCACCCCAGAACTGCACCTTTGGACTGCTAGTGAGCCTTGGGTTGCTGTGGTGTCAGAAGAGATGCACAAATGGCTGCTGTCATGTTTTTTTGAGATCAAAGCCTGAAGTGAGGGGAATTTGATCATTATGGGAACAAATATTTTTTCTTTTTTTTCCAGATGAATCATAGTGCTCACCCTTCTACTTATTAAATGACAATTCAAGTACAAAATCTCAGGAAGAGAATTTTCTATATTTAGAATGAAATTTACGTAGTATGAGGAACCCCAGTGCAGCTGAGGACCTTTTCAGCTAAATGAGGCAATGAGACACGCAGGGTTTTTATCCAGGATTCCTCCTGCTGTAGGCTGTCAAAGCACTATTTACGGGAATTTAATGGGCAGGCTTTGCAAGGAAAAGGGAGCCTGTGCAGCACCGGGTGAGCAGAGCAGTATTCACCAGCCAGACTTTCTTCTTTGCAAGTGAGTGGTCAGCCAGGGAGCGCTGAGGTGTGGGACTGGAGAAAAACAGGGTGGGTCAAGCACTGCTGGCTGGTGGTTCTTGGCTACAGGAGTGGCCCTTTGGGCACCATAATACCAAATTATGTGGATGTGGAAGATCTGTGTTGGGACTTGCTCAGATCCATGGCAGAGAATAAGATCTGGGAGGTCATGGAAGTGGAGTACAGCCATTTTCCTTAAATATCCTCTCTAAAAAGCAGTAATCCCAGGTCACCAGACTCTGAGAAATGAGAGGTGCTGGAGTGAGTCCAGAGAAGGGCAAAAGAAAGCTGGGGAAGGGTCTGGAGCACAAGTCCAATGAGGAGCAGCTGAGGCACCTGGGGGTGTTTAGCCTGAAGAAAAGGAGGCCCAGGTGTGACCTTATCGCTCTCTACAACTGCCTGAAAGGAGGGTGCAGCCCAGTGGGGGTCAGCCTCTTCTCCCAGGCAATCAGTGACAGGGTGAGAGGACATGGCCTCAAGCTGCACCAGGGGAGGTTCAGGCTGGACATCAGGAGGAATTTCTTCACCAAAAGGGTCGTTAAGCATTGGCATGGACTTCCCAGGGAAGTGGTGGAGTCACCATGCTTGGAGGTGTTTAAGAAACAGCTGGACGTGGCACTTCATGCCATGGTCTAACTGGCAAGGTGGTCAAGGCTGGACCTGATGATCTTAGAGGTCTTTTCCAATGTTTATGATTCTGTGATTCTGTGTTAGTGTCAGCCAGAGACTGAAACTGCTTCCCTCAGTGGGGCTGTGGGACTTAGGCGTGAGAGATCGAGTGCTCTCAATCTCTGCCGTATGCAATTGGAAAGTTCTCGGTCTCTTGCAGTTTCAACTTCTAGGTCTGTGCCAGAGTAATCCCTCTGGTTTTTTCCAGATTGCTAAGAATTTGCAGCCATCAGCCATAATTTCCAAATCTGGCTGTGTTAAACATCCCATGAATTAAAAATACCTAAGAGTTACTAACCAGAATGTTGAAGAGCAAGTGCTTTTCTCTGTGCAAATTCCAAACTCGAGTAGTTAAATCCTCATGCTGTGTACAATTAAAACAGTAAAAAGGTATGCACATAAACGTTGTAAGCAGTAAAACCCGTTAGCTTCTTATTATCGAGTCCTGGAATTCCAGTTGCTATATTTCCATTTTTTCCAATTATTTTCAACTGCCTCTACAAAATCTATACAATTATTGCTTTTCCTCTTGTTTTCCTTCCTGCTTAATTCTGAGCCTGGCTTTATACTTCTGTCTCCATAAGATGTGGAACAGCTCTAAATCAAACATGTAACATTTCACTTAAATGACCTGAAGATGGTTTCGTCTGTTTCTCCAGGTGGCTTAATAAATAGAGACCTTTTGTCCCTTAGATGTTTATCACAGCTGTAAGCACACTATTTCTCCAGTCTTCAGTATAAAATCTGTTGTAAGTCATAGTTAATTTACATTAGCCTCCATGGATGTTGATTCCTCGAGATTGCTGTCTTCCAAGCTTATCATTGTATGTCACAATGTGCAGACACAGTTCAACCTAAAGGGCTGTTGATACTGACTCATCTTTATTCAAACATTTCTTGCTCATCCTTGAACGTTTCAAGCACATGCAGCTCTCCTCAGTTCCTGTAGTTTGTGGTGGTATTCAGGATACACATACATGTTGTATACACATTTCAGCGTGTTTGGAGCTTTCAGTGAGGCTGAGGATGAAACTGAGTATGTAGAATTGAGTGTGTGTGCAGCTTGGGTAGGAACCTTTGTGGTGGTGCTAAATGAGCTAGCTGAGATACTGATAGGAGTAAAGAATTTTCCTTAGATTTGCTAAACCTTCTTGAATGTTATCTGGCAGTCACACTGTTGACTTGCCTCTCCTGACCCTTAACTCTGTATTTCATTTGTTCTCATGGAGAACAACGTTAATGTTTATTATCATCACTGGACCAACCGCTTTTTTTTTTTTTTTTTCTAACCAAGTACTGACTGGATACACTTGAGAAGTCTGAGGAGGAAAATCCTCTCATTTCAACCTGTTATTCAATCTGTCTTCCTTCTGGTAAACCCTTTAAAAAGGAATGTCTGTGTTGCATAAAAGTTTCCAGTTTCTCCTACACGTTGCTCCTAAGGCGTGTCCCAGCACTGCCAGCACCTCTGCAGGCAGATACAACAGCAAGGTGTGGGCTGGCTGCAGAGATGGGAGTCTCAGCACAGTCCTCCATCCAGCTCCTTAGCTCTGCTAATGACTAACTGTGATGTAACCTTAAGCAAGTCTCGATGTGTCTCTTTGCATCTTATTTACCCTTCTGGTAGGATAGGGATGATAGTGCCAGCCTGGCACTTCCAAAGCGCTTCGGCAGCTACCGCGTGAATGGGTTTTGTACCAGTGTTGTAAAATACCTATTTAAATGGCTCTTAGAGGGGAAACATCAGTTCCCCTTCTGCATGTAAAGCACATGGCCAGATCTTGCTAAAGATACTTGAAGTTTTAAGGAAAAATAAGCTACAAGAGACTTTACTATGGAGAGACTGGACTTCAATAAAAGCCTTTTCTTTGTAATGGAATACAGAGGCAACATAATTGCCCTGTTAATAAATTAATTATTTCACTCCTCCTTTCTGCTTCATTGTCTCCTGCAGAAAGGTATAGGCCATCTGGAAAACAAGCACATCAAACTCACCATTGATCAGACTTGTGTATTTAATTTGCACCCCCAACCTTTAATTTTACTAAGTAAATTGTTTCTTTATTTATCAGAAACTAATAAAAAAGGAAATTTTACTTTGTTTTAACCAATACAAATAATTACCACGTGCTGAATTTTGGTAGCAGTGAACACAAATCTAAGTGCAAAACGAAATCACAGTTTCACTTTCTGGTGAAACAAAGAAAGCAAAACCATACTGTGTAATTTGGAGGCAAAACTCAGAAATGCATTTTCAGCCCTATATTTAATTTTAAAAAGGTCCAAGCTTAGAAGGCTGCCTGCCCCAACATGGTATTTCTGTCCCCTCAATTCTTTTGCACAGCTTATACATATGTACAACACAAGAGCTGAGCTGAAAAGCTTTTTTTTTAACTGAAACGTTTATCATTGTCAAAATGGTATTTTTTTGAATGTAAAAAGCAGTCTTCTTTGGAGAGCACACACACAAGAAGTATACAAGTCATTTCAGTTAGAATAATTGTAATCTAGAATACAATAATGCTTTATCTGTTTGACATTGATTAATTAAATAATGTAACAGCATACACAGTGGTGAATTCTTAGGGGACAGTAAAAAATCTTCAGGCATTATGAGAGCCTTTTCATTGGGATTTTCCTAGAGCCCCCAAATTGGCTTCATTTCTTTTTTCAGACTTTCATGATCTTTGACAAAATTTTTGAAAATATCCTACAGACAGGGTTAGGTGTTAGGTGTTTCTATTCAACAGCACAGAATTTTAAGGGATTTTTTTTTAAGGTAGTGTTTCCACTTTGGACTCCTGTTGTGTTTAAAAATAAAATGGGAAGAGATGCCTCTTCTCTCTCACAAATGGAAAGTCAGATAACTCCAGGTGGCCCATTTGAAATGCAGCAAGGTAGCAACAGCCTACATTAAGAGCACAGTCAAGCCTGCCATACCTATTGAAATCAAAGAATGTCACTTATATTTAACACAGGTTACTGAAATGAATTTATTGCATCTAAAATACATGGTTTAACATGAATTGTCTGTAACCTGGCTTAGAAAAACACCATTGTTCTCTTAAGTGCAAAATGTTAAAAAGATACTTGTTCATTCATTACAGAAGAAGCAGTCTGCGTTTCAGATAAGAAACTAAAACAATAAATGTAATCATTATCCAACTACAGTTTAAATTAACATTATTCATTCTGGCTCCTCTATATACCCATGACCTTTACAAGCCTTTATTTATCACACATAACAAAAAACTTAAACAGCTAATTTTGCAGGAGTCAACACTGATGTATTACTGATCATTTCTCATTTTAAATGATTGTACTACCTGCTTAATTAAAAAAATGTCTGCTGTACATGGGAGAGTTTTTATTTTTATCATGTAAAAGGGTTTCTGATGGTCATAGGGGAACAAAATGCATTCGTCCATCTAAGACTCAATCACATGCCAAACACATCTGGGTTATGGTGTTAAAGTCACTTCATGTGAAAGAGGATTATATCAGCAAAACACAATTTAGTAATTCACTGGAATCTAGATCCCCATTCCAACCTCATGCTATATGCATTTATGAATAAGGAGATGTTTTTTCTCATGGACGGTCCTTAGTATATCTGTGATGGGACAAGGGCAAGATCAAACCTCACTGGATAATGCAAGGTACCTTAGACACTCGGTTCACTGTGCTGTGACTTCATTCACCACCCATATGTGTCCCTATGACCCATTTCTGTCGTTGGCGTTCTGCTCTGTGCAACCCCCTTCTCCTTCATCATGAAGGAATTGTTGTCACCCCATTAACTTTTCCTATAGCTGAAGCTGAAGGGAAGGAGACCGGGCTCACCAGGCTGTGCATTTGTGGTCCCTTGTCCCTCCAGGGACAGTTCTGTGGTCTCCAAGGAGTTGTGTGGTCTTCCTAGGCATTAGGAACCCTGCATTCTGTGTTGTCTCTGTGACAAACAGCCTATGAACCCAAGCAGCCCTGTATCTTAGCACTGTCAGAATTGCACATAGATTTTTAACAAACAAATACCCAAGATATTTTTCTAGTTCTCTATGTGCCAGCCAATGTAATCTGCAAGTCAGTCTCTAACTCTGAATTGGGAGACTGCCAGGGGACAGCAGTTCCATTCTATGTTAAAATCTTGATTTCATTTTTATTAGAGTGAAGGCATTTTTCGTATGTTTGCAGAAAGTTTTTGTAGAAATAGAGACCAGAATTTGAGTACACTAACATAGACTACATTGGATGCAATGGACATGGTCCTGCTGTGTTGCCCAGTGGTACATGATTTGGCTTGAAATGAAAAGCCTCAGCAGGAGATCTGGAGGAAAATCTTCACTGTGATAATGTAGAGGACAACCTCTGAAACAGAGGCCTAATGCTAGTTCCCTCATTCAGCACCTTAAAGATTGACTGGAGTCTGAAAAAACCATCATCCCTGACACACAGGTCCCTGTTACGAGGCAGTGGCCTCACAGTAGCCATTATCCCTCAGAGCCCTTTTCTGAATGTGGAGCATCAGCCCTTTTCATAAGGAGAGGCCTGTGCCAGGCAGACCTTCGGGCTGTTCCAGCCTGGCATTCATTAGGTGGCATTTGTCCCTGTGGGCAGTCAGGACTCAAATGGATAAACCCATTCTCTGCTGATGAAAATGTCCAAAACAGTTGCTTTCTTGAATTACTACAAGCAGTAAAAGTGGCTATGTGGAATTTTTTTCTCTCTTAAATTCTCTCCTGTTTTTCCAAAAGCCTCCGGTTCTGTGAAGAAATGAGCATTGCTATCTTCTGCTTTTTTTCGCAGTTGTGGCCAAAGTAGAAGACTCTCGCCCAATGCAGAGACCCCCAAGAAGGCCACGGAAGCCCAAGACATTAAATAATCCAGAAGACTCCACCTACTACACTCTAATACATGTGAGTTTCGGAAGCTTTTGTGGGCTAAAACTGTCAGATAATTCCCACCTAAACTATCTTTCTAATTGCCCAATTCCCATTATTCTTTTCTAATGCAGCACAAAACCTGTGTCCTGCTGAAAGGAGGCATGCCACAAACTTCACATTTCAAACGAGACTTGAGATTGAAGTACAGAGTTACCCAGACTGGGGAGCTATGTCAGACTAGTATTTACTTTTGTACCTAAACATACGTGCTTGCATTATATGCATAAGCAGCATTTGCATTTTCAATGCCCAAATCAAGTGCCCTGTCTCCATAGTTTCTTTGTAAGTCACAGGAGAGAACCAGGAGACTCACAGGTTTGTTTGGAGCTATTTTGAGCATCTAAATTAGTGCTTGATCTTGCAGAGAGAGCAAATACTAAAATAAGCTGTATTAGTATGCACACTGTAACTTCCTTTACAAATGTGTCAGATTGTGATTATGAAGGCATTGGCAAATACCAACAGCTCAGGAGACTAATGGATTTGAGTGTCTCTATATATAGCCTTTGGTCCAAGTTCAGATACCGAGTGCTGCTTTCCCCTCTTGACTTCAGTGCCCTTAAATATAGGAAAAAAGGCAAGAAAGTAAGCAGAAAGAGTGAAAATGTAAAAGCAGCTCGGAAAGCACTCCCAACAAAAAAAGCAATTAAACTGATTTGCTCGAGGTGCCTGTATCTTAGTGACCTATTTTAACAGCCGGTGAGAACCCAGCTATTAAACTAACCGTAGCAATTGCTTCTCCTTTCAACAGAAGGTGTCACCAGGGCCTGTAGGGACGGTTGTGTCTGGCATACCAAAAAAAGACAAATACAGCTACGTTTTATTCTGGGGCTTTGAAATAACACAGCTTTGCAACGGCGATATTCTGAAAAGAAATTACATTCTTAAAAATAAATTTGCATGTAAGAATTAAATTTGTTTTGTGAAAGCAGGATTGGTGAGATAAAGGACTGAAATGGAAGGCATGACACAGAATTTGTATTAGGAAATTTCTGAGGAGACGGGTAATTCTGAAGTAAATGCCTATATGGAAAGCTAAGACTATAGTCAGGAACGTGGTATTTTCTGAGAGCTAATTTGTTACATGGCCAGCTCCGTATCAGAAAACAGCCATGACATCACTGCAAACAAAAACTGCAGTAATGCCAGGAAATTTTTAATCAATTTTTTCAGCAGCAGCTTTTTAAGGTATTAATCAATATTACCTTCAACGAGTTGTATTTTCAAGAAGGTGTGAAAAAGAAAAGCTTTTCACTGTCTTCCTGACATGAAGTTCACTGGTCAGGGAAAGGTTCAACATTAATATCTATACACTGAAGCTTAGAAAGGAGACCTAGTAGTTCTTAAATTCTTAGACCTTGGGTAAGTCATTAAGCTCTAACTTTAGATGGTAGTCAGCTTTAGAGGGCAGTCAGCTTTCCCAGCTATTACAGATTTTTTACCTTATTAAAAATCTCTGTGACCTTCAGGCATTCACAGATGATTATCAAGCCCAGATCATATGAAAGTGAAGAAACACAGTAGGAGTGCATTTTTTAAAAAATTTTCTCTATCTTCCGCAAAATCAGATATTTCTCTCACATCATGCTAGAGACATTAATTAGACACCTTACGTTCTCACTCATCTCCTTGCATATCAAATTACCTGAAGGATATACAGATATAAATGAAGCCGGACAATAGCCCATTGTTCATATAAGGCACTAGAATTTTATTTTGGGGTATATTTCTTTAAATCAGCCTATCATTTTGGAATTATATGTCATGTTCATTTGCCTGCATACTGAAGTCCGTCAGGATTTCTGATTCGTGGTGACTTTACAGTCACTAATTCTACTAAGTTTTCACTCATTTGCAAGAAACACAATTAAGACCATCTGCACTTAAAAATACTGCCTTTGAAGTGTGATGTGTTAGGTGCTGCAACATAGCATTGTTTTGGCTGTAGGGATAGAACTCTATTAGAGATGAGAAATTATTCACATTCCCTATGAATCTTCTCTCCTGTGCCTTTTTAGAAATCTTGTATCCTAGGGGTTCTTTTGCCACCTAGTACACTGTTTTTAAATGGGGCCTTTGTCCATTTTATTTTACTAAACCTGTGTGAAGACCACGTTGGCATTAATGAGAATAAGATTATGCCTCCTCCCGCTGCATTGCTTCTATTCACGGAAATTCTCATGGCATCACAGTAAATTTGCCTCAGTGAGATAGTGTTGTCAACTTCATTAAAACAGCTATAGCTATTTTAAAATTTTAGATCTCCTTTTTCTGTTCTGATCATCATTACTTTGGGTTTTTTTCCCAGTATGGCAACAAATTTGGGAGCAACAATGCTAATTTCATTCTCCGTCTCAAAGGTTCTTAAAAGAGATTTTTCTGGGACACTTGCTCATTCTCTATAATTTCTTCTAATGAAAAATATATAACACTCTCCTACCTAACACTGATTAATTGTATGTTTGCATAAGCTTTCCTTTTTGTATTTTTAATTACTTTGTATTTTCTTAGAAATCAATACAAGACGAAAAACGGAAACCGAGAAAAGAAAGGTAATTTTTTTCATTTTCTCACTATTGTCATTACAGCACTCTAGAATAGTTTTTAGCTGTACTTCGACCAGGAGAATAAAGCATTGAGAAAAGAATGGTAGTTTGGTGATTCACAGGGGGACATGTATACAAAGTTAAAATATGCAATTTTCGTTGACTAAAATCCATTATAGAATTCAGTCATTCGGTTCTCCTAAAACATGGCCCTTTACCATGGTAACACAAGCATTATAATAAGTTAAGATAAGGTCCATATCAAAGATAGTTCTGTCACAGAAAATAATTGAAGGTGCTTAAAATTCTAGTCAAAGCAAATGGGCAACCAGTTCTTTTTTGTTAGCAAAAATACAAAGACTGTCAAAATCTTCTCCTAAAATATATGAGTGTTTGGAAATAGATAATAAAAAATTAAAGCAATGACTATTAATAACAGCTAAAGAAGAGTAGCCCTTGAAATTTGAACTAGAAGTGTTTTCTTCACAGTGTAAGTAACCTATTTTGATGGGTCTCTGCAGAGAAGAAGGAAGCAATAGGTATATTCTGCCCTTCTGTATCTTAGATACTTATGTGTGCTGCAGGCCTGGTTCACAGCTCCTGCCATCCATCAAAGCTTTATTTTGTTTGTGTTTCTATACTGAGGCTTTTTTGCTGCCCCCTCGGTGGCACTGCTGTGGCTCCATGTGTGCGATGGCAGCCTGCTCAGAGGTGCCAGATGAACGGACTCTCTGCACTATCCTCGGCTAGGGCTGCAGAACACAGACTCCATAGCTAAAATACGTATCTCAAAGGATGTTGCATGACATTACATCTCTATAAAATGTGCTCACAGCACTGAGCTTCTTTCGACCACAGTTTAAATTGCACTCGATTATTCCGCAGCTTAAAGGACTGACCTTATGTCCATGCCCCCCATGTTTGGTCTCTTTCAGCTTTTTTTCTCATGTCATTTGGATCCTAAAAAAATTTCACACCTATTGACTGTAGTCTAGGGCAAAAAAACCCCTAACACACCAAAATCTAGTGTTTACACCAAAATCTAGTGTTTTCTCTCATTGGCCTCAGTCAGGTTTCACTTATCTTAAGTCTAGTTAACCAGTTCCCTGACTGCATCTTCTTTCATATGCTGACTCTGTATTAGTGGAACATAGCAAGTGAAATCAATTAATTACTTCTGGTTTGTAACAATGTGAGGATTGAATTCTGAAATTCTCTATTCAGTTTCTTTTTAGGATATTATTTCTTTCCTTAGCCATTCCAAACTGGATGTTGGGATTGATTTTTTTCTGTATGTATAATAACCTGGATAGCGTTCACCTAACAAAATAAGAGGTATCTGCATTATTGACACCCATATCTGAACTAGTTGCTTTAGACTCTCTTCTTGTACTCAGAGAAAAAAATAGTCATCTTTAGGAAAATGATTCATCTCTTGCTCAAAAAGATATCTAAAGTAGGCCAGATGAATTATACCATAAAAATGCCTCTCCACTGAGTCTAGTGGCAAACCCAAAAAATTTCAGTCATCTGTGCCTCCTTTATGAATATATAAAAGTATTTAGCATTTCAGAATTCTCAATATCTACATTGTACAGCAGTCACACTTCAGAGACTGATTTTTTTGTGCCTATATATATTTTTCCTTAGATCCTCAACACATAAACAGGACTAATAACGGTATTTGGTTGCCTTGGGTTTGTATGTTGAAAATAATACTGAAAAGTTAACAGTTTAACTTAGTGTTCTTATTTACTAACAGTCTGAGCAAAGTGCTAGATTTAGATATCTACTACCAAGAAATTTCCTCTACTGACTCCACCTCCAAGGACAGCAGTACTACCACAAGAAGGAAGAGACACCCAATTGAGCGCAGGACTTCCATTTTAAGAGCTACTGAGCGGTAATTCTTGTGAAATAGTAATAGGAAAAAATAAATATTGTATATCCTTGTTGAGATATTCAAAATATTAATAAAAATAAAGGAAATGCACTTTCAAATTACACATAAATTTATTATTTTAGTCCTGGAATTTTACCAAATTAACTTGTAAAACATATAGCTGAAAATTCCCCATCTTAACATGGGAATATCTGAAATATTCCCCACGCAGGAGGGATAAATGCCAGTGTGACTGGTGTTCAGCCTACCTGCTAGTTTTTGGTTTCTCAAGGGCCAGATGGACAGACATTCTGCATCTCTGATCTAAAATAAAATTAAACTGAAGCAGAATCTAAAAACTGTATTTCTGATTAGTTAGGTTTCAAATAGGGTGGACGTGTGCCAGTCTCTCTGCATGTTTTCTGCAGGTGAGACTCCAGCTGGACTGCCTCCTCCTCCTGCTGTCCTGTAGCAGCACAGGTGTCTGTAGCCTGCGTGCACCTTGCCAAGGTGGACAGCCAGGAGAAAAACCCTACAGGGAGGGTTCACTCGACTTCCTCTCTTCCCACGTAGACTTCATAGGGGGTGACCACTGCCAGGCTAAGCAAATTCATATTCCCACTCTTGCCAATGCACCCACACACCCTGCACATGCAAACACGTATCTATATATCGTAATATAATTGTATCTTCTTGCATGTTCCTAAATGTAAGAAAAGCTTGGAAAACTATCTAGGTCAAAGTCTTAAGGGAAACACTGAGCCTGGGATGACGGCTGAATTTGAAAAGGTATCTGTAGTAACAGAGAAAATGTTTGTAGAACATTTAGAATGTAGAGTGTTTTGTGCCCCTTACGGATTTCATTTCTGGCCTTTTTTTCACGTAGGATCTAAATTAGTTTCAGGAAAGTGTTGTGAAGATGTGTAATTAAAAGTAATAATATCAGGGAATCATCATATAATTTACAACCATTAGAAAATGTTGCATTTCTAAGGTGGTTAATTACACCAAATCTGTCACCCTGAGGTCTGGTGTTGGTGAATGGAAGTTTTGCTACTGAGCTTACTAAAAGGAATTTCTTACCCTTTACTATGTGCTGCTCTGATTGCAGCCTAAGTAGCCATAGTGAAGCAAAATATGTGTAACTTTTAAATTAACAGTTCCCTCAGAGGGCAGATGAATGCAATTAGTAAACATTTCTGCACTTCAGTATCTCTTGAACAGGGTCACCAGGACAGAAAGACTACAGCCACGTCAATCTATGGAAGTGAAGCACTGAGTACTTTTTATTTGGCAGTTTACCTTCCACATTGGTGTAGGACCAGTGGTGGGGGCACCTTTAGTGTAGAACACTACAGATTTTTGTAAATATTTCAGAGTAATTTACTTTTTAAATAACTGTCTTTTATTTTTAATCTTGCTCCATGGTGACAGCTGATGCCACGTCACCATTCCAGCCTGTCAGAGGTGGCATCCAAAATGCATCTTGCCATCTGAAAATAAAATGGAGATGGACACTTACAGTGAGCTCCACAGGCAGGTTAAATACAGAGCAAACAAATTTATGCCAACTGAAAATCTGGTGCAGTAACCATCAGGCAAATGCTACTGCAAAGCATCCCCATCCTCTCAACATTTTCATGCCCTTTTATTATGTCCCTTTCATAGAAGAACATGTTGTTCTTCTGTGTTCATCTGCTTCTAGCATATAATGTGTTTGTTCCGAGGTGCCTGTTTTGTGCAGCGCAGGAAGAGGCCTAGCAAAGTCAGCTGATTTTTTTTCTTTCTCCTTTTATTTTCCCCCCACAAGGGTGGAGGTTAAGCAGTCGATTAGGAGTGTTTGCCAAGGTAAATGTTTTGACTTTAATTTCTAAAACACTTCTGTGCTTAATCCCTAGGTCGAGGGTTGCAGAAAGACCCCTGGAAGAGAGTAAAGCCGAAGATAATCCCTATGACTACAGACGACTGCTGCGGAAGACCTCACAGCGCCGGCGCCTTATCTAGCCGTTCTAGCTGCTGCTGCTGCTCCTGCTGCCATTTGGCTTTTATTAGCATAATTTTTTTTAATCATTTTATACCATGTGTTTCCTTTTTTTTTTTTCTAAATCTTCAATGTTTCGAGTTTACGTGTGTGTTCATGTGAATATGAATTACTGTGGTTTACAGCCCAACACCACTGCAAAGGGACGCTGTCAGTCACATATCCTATTCTTCCCTAATATAAAAATCAGCTTTCTTTTGTGTACCACTGCTACATCCTAAAATTATTAGATATTAAACAGCTTAAACCTAGTTTACTTTCCTCAGTGCATATTTCTTTTTTTTATTTCATCAGTCTCATCCAATCAAAATAATAATTTACTTTATAGTTCCCTAGTTAAGCTTTCAAACTCCCATATGCACCTTCAGAAAACCTTAGTTATTGTTTCTAATAAATTGTTTTACAGGAAAAAAAATTACAAGAGCACCATGGGGGAATTTCTGCTCATTTTAGCTTACACTGACTAAATTTTGGGATGACCTGTTTGTGGCAAGTGTCCCTCTAATTAAAATGAACATATACAATTAATTGGATAGCATACTATGGCAGTTTATTTCATTATTGACTTTACTGTAAAGCTAGTAGCCAGTTTTAAAGGTCAATATCGTGTGTATAATCTTTATGTTGGAGATGTCCATTTATGGGAAGTATATCCAGCCCTCTCCTCTGCCTCTGAGCTTTGTGACTAAGTGATGAACTTTTAAATCATGTTTGCTTTGTTCTCATTTGCATTAGATTTTTAGGAATCTTAATCTCTGGGGTACCAAGAAAGGAATAGAAATACACTCTCTGGTTGATTGCTGCTGAAATGTAATGATCATTCTTAATCAGTTCCACTAGAAATTAAATGAAAATAAAAGCAATAGCCACAGTGTTCAAATTTCCCCCGATTCCTTATTCAAAAGACCTTATTTCACAGAAACCACACAGATAATTGCAGTGCTTCCTTTCAGGATTCATAATTGCATGTTCCCAGCTGCAAAGCAAGACAAGGCGAATTCATGATGCCAGCATAAAGGCCTGATCCTACTCCATTCCTCAGCTCTCCTAAATGTGACAACTGGCGGCAGCAGTCAGCCACAGGGGCTGGGTTTTGTCCGTTCCCCACGCACATTTGGCCTTTTCCCCAGAGACAGATAACCATTGCTTCCTGATCCGTAACTAGTTACAAGGCTGTGCACCGGATTAAAATGTGCTGCAATGTAAAATTCGCTATAACTTGTTAAAATTTTGAAATCTGTTTTAAAGTTGCTTTGTCATGTATTATTAAACCGGTAAAGTAAATAAAAATGCACAAAGCAGTGATACGGTTGGTTGTGCCTGAATTACACCCAGAACCGACATGGGCTGGGGCATGAGTGAGCAAGGCAGGGAAGGGCTCACAGCAGCCTCTGGCCGTGGAAAGCTGGAGTTATTGTCTACGTGCAAGCCAATGTGATGCAGCAACTACAACAGACTGCAATTTCACACGAAGAGATGCCTAGACTGAATTTCTTCTGCTTTCTCACCACGGCAGTATTTCAAAGTCTTGAAACGTTTCTGTGATGTCTCATGGCGGGACACTCCTGGTAACCATGCGGGTGCCCGCAGAAAGCAGAGAGATGCCCCGGGCTGAACACACAGCGCGGGAGCCGCAGGGCCTGGCTGCGAGGAGCGTGGGGGCCCTGCGTGACCAGCGCTCTCGGCAGAGCCACATCCTGGCCTGGCATGGTCCCGCCTGCCTCCCTCCAAGGCCGGGGCTTGAAATCTCTCCTGCGCCAGAGGAGAGGCAGCCGCGGCAGGGAAAGGCTCCGTGCTCCCGCGGACACCCGGCCGGGTGGAAAAGGGAGGTTCGGTTGCCTTCAGAAACGACGTCGTGAAGGGAATGGGAGCAGTCGTTTTCGTGCTCTTCCCGTCTGACCTCCGGGCCCTCTGCCTACTCGGGGCTGGAGCGAGGATGGCGGTCCCACAATGGTCCCCAAGTCGGAATGTTGCGG
>VZTA01028677.1:167-24528 GCA_013398855.1 Mohoua ochrocephala
AAAAAAAAAAGTAAAGCCCATACTTCCCTGTGTTGAAAAAGTAGTCATGTTTTAATAAGCTTAAAATGTTCAGGAAATGAGAAAGAATAAGGTACTTAAGCTGGTTTAGAAGATTGTTTACTCGCAGAGTACAAAACACCTTGCAAACATGAGCAGTTAGTTCTAGGTTTTTTCCTGATTTTCTAAACTCCTAATTTACTGGAATGCTGGGTGAGAATATTTTGGTTATTGTTAAATCTTAATAAAAGTCAGAATGCTCTGCCTGGCACTCTGCCACCCTGTTCATCTGGTCCAGTGGCCACCTGTTAGGCAGGCTGCTGCAGAGACCATGCCTCCAAGCTGTTTGCCCCCCAGCACTCCAGGAACATTGCACTAAAAAGGACCCCCAAATCCTCGAGTTTCTACCTGGCAGGCGATTAGAGATGACCCAAGAAGCCCCAGAAACACTCTCAGTATTTCACAATGAAATGTCACTCTGACCTTCTCTAAGCAAAATGTCAGAATTTTCATTACATGGAAAATTTCAAAATGTCATTTTTGTTGCAGTTCTGAATGGTACTATTTTTAATTTCCACAGGACAGGAATTATGGTGTCTGTTTAACTCTTGTCAGTACACATTTGCCTTTCTACAGGAATCTAGGCTCGACAACTTTTTGGCTAATGTTTCAAAGATTTTTTAAAACGAGAAAGAGAGTGAATCAGAAATCAAGTATGCAATTTCCAGTTTTATGTTTAAAAAGTAGTTCCACCCCTAACACTTTATTTGTGTTCAGAATAATTTTTCAAAACTTTCGTAACATTGCCTGAGACCACCATAACTTCGTGAGCACAACTGTATGAGTTCCTGAGGAAGAAAATTCTAGTAGCACTTCAAAATTATTCCAATACAAAAATTTCAGGATACTAAAAAAAGTAAAACAGCACCCATTTCCTCTACTCATGATTAGAAAATGCATTGCATCCATATCATCATTCCAGTGTGTAGCCAAAACAATGTGCTCAAACTGTGTTAAAATTTGCCTGTTTAACTGAGTAAATTACCATAAAATGGTGATTTCTGAGATGCAAAGTTATTTAATTGACAGATTCAAGGGGTGAAAGCAAGCTGATGAGAAGGCATAGAAAGTGATTATTTGACCTCTCTGGCCACATACATGCTATCTGCCTGATGCAGTCTTGTCTTGGGAGATACAGCATCTTAGACACCAGACCTGATATAAAAGACAAGGACAGCTTTGTGCCTGAAGAATATTAATTCTTGAAAAGACTGCCACATTATCATTTGTTGGCATATCTCCAGCAGAACTCAGCTATTTTAGCATTCACAGCTCCTCCAGTTAATATTCTTTGACATCCATCCTGAACAGATGTTATTACCGAGGTTATCTGTAGTTCTGTCTTCTCTGCTGATGGAATGGGATGGTTTGGAAGGATGAGCCTTTTTAGGCAGGAGGAACTCTTGTTTATGTTTATTCAGGCCTTAATCAGTTTTATTCCTCATCATATTCTTTCCGCGCTACCTTTCTAGCTGCTGCTGGCTTACATTTTTCTTTTAAAATATGAAAGGATCATTATGAACATCACTTTGTCCATTTTTTTCCATCTAAATACCCAGTCTTAAAAAATGCTATGCTGCTTTGCTGGTTTTTTATCCTATCCTTCTGTGTTTAAGCTACTCCCACTCATCCCATCCAGTATCATCACCGGTATAGCGATAATAGGCAAGGGAGGGACCACATACTGTTCAAAACAGCTCTGGATGAGGTCACGTTCATGCAATAGAAGCAATAGAAGAAGAGGAATTGACAAGGAAAGGATGTGGAAGATTGCTGGGGATAGACAAAAACCCACTAGAATGAACCTAAGAGTGCAAGGAAGTGTTTTGTCACTGCTCTGATATATATCTTCTAAAGCAGAATAAGAGAAAAACCTGCATTTTTGAACTGTAACTAACAATAACATCAATCAATAACTTCTAAACCACAGAAGAGGGAGAGACAGAAGACAGTTTTGCAAAAAACGTAATTGTACAGTTATGAGCCAAGTTTGCACCTATCAATCACACAAAGGCACGAGTAAATAGCCAAATAACTAAAAAGGCTTCTGAATGAAAATCATTTGTACATTCACCTGCAGCAGGTATTTGATCCACTGCAAATGTAATGCAAGCCTTTTTTACAGATTTGTTTTATGCTTTCCTTTAAAATAAAGATGTACTAAACGTCTAAATTTACAGAAAACTAGGTTCAGCACCAACTCTATAGCTTGAATGGACTTTCAAAGAATTAAAGCATCATTTTTTACTGTAACCTGTCAAATATGTACTACTGAGGTATATACATTTCTCTTCCTTTCTTTCTGTGCTAACAATTCAATCAACAATGAGAAAAACTAGCAGGCTCTCTCTGCCTAATCCCCCCTTTTCTATCTCCAGAGTCTCATAGGAAGCACCAGAATTTACTGTCATTTCTAGCCTTTTGGTACCACAAAAATAATGACTTTTCCCCAGTTAATTTTTGATGAGATTTGTAAGACTTGAAAATCCCCGGTAACCTTGTTTTGGCATGTATGCTTTGCAGATTTCCAGTAACCGAACACTTTCTGACTGAGATTTCCCAGTACAGAGGATGCTCACGCTGTTCAGCAAATTTCTGTATTTTGTTTGTCCACCCCTAGAAGAAAAAATATATTTCGATTATATAGCATTCGAGCCAGGGTCTGCTGGGTTCAGAGGGCACTGCCAGCCTTATCTCTCAGAATTTGCCTTTTCCTCACAGGGTCTAGGTCAGCATTGTACATTTACTGCTGAATTTAACTTATATCTCACGTATATTTTGCAGAAAAGGAAGGATTACATTAGGTTCATATTAAAGGAAATTAATTACACCTTTCATTTCTCATGAATAGCTCATATGTAGAGCAGGGATACTTAAGAGATAAATTAAAGCAGCTTCAATAAATGAACGTGAAGTTAGAAAAACAAAGGATAAATATAAATTTGTAAAATGTGTGACCGTATCTGAGCTATATTCACATTTCCATTTCTGAAAGAGAAATATTGATTTATATGACAATCTAAAACGCACCCAGTAGAAGACTCTCAGGGATCCTATTCCTTAATTTTGACTATTCATTGCATTCCTAGCTGTCAGGATATGCATGTATACACTGAACACTATACAAATGTTATACTGGCTCTCATGCATTCCAAATCAATAAATAACTAATGAGAAGTAATTTTCATTAATTATGTATTATAAAACAGACACAGCTTTAAAAATGTAGGCAGAGCCAGTAAATAAAGCTGGTATCACAAAATCATAAATATGCTTGGCCTGTGATTAACCTTGTAACCAACTGAGTGCAAAAATTGACCACTCAACCTGCATCTTAAAACTAATCAGAAAAGGAAAGAAAGAAAAATTCTGTGTTTTGGGTAACCCTTTTTTCCCCACTCTGCGCTAGAAATACTACAAATACAAAGTGGATTTTTTCCTTTTGTATTTGATCTCTAAAATGGATTTTACTTTTCTTTCTCTCTTTCCCATTGCCTATGTAATACATATTTTTTTCAAGCAAATTCTGTGAGAAAATATACAATATTTTCTTAAACTGAGAAAAGACATTGCAATCCTGCCTTTTCAAAGCCACATGTTGGCTGACATGTAATACTCTCTGCTGTGCTAGAAGCCCAGCAGACTCAGACACCAGCGCCAGAAGTTCAATTATACCAACATTTTATATTTTTAATCATCTGCTCCTATTTTCAGTTTTACTTTATGAGCTGCAGAACTGTTTTTGCTACTTGCCCATATTGCACAGACAGCAGCATTCAATGGCTCTTTAACACCTGCAGCTTTACCAAGCTGAATTGAGAGATACCAGGCAATGTCTGTGATGTGATGTCTAGTCCATTAATATACATGCTTCTATAAGCCCTAATTACTTTTGATCAGAAACATATTATTTTTTATTGCCCGCACTGCCGGCAGTGCAACACTGTGGGAGGGGGTGCCCGCAGCAGCTCAGCTCCCTGCGGTGTGAGAGGGGGGAAGCTCTACCTGTCCCCGGCTTTACCCTGCATATCAAGGGTTCACAGTAAAATAGTCCTGACACTGACCTCTCAGAGACCCAGCAGCTGAAACAGCCTTAACAAGGTATTAACACAGCAACATGCCCCATAAACTATTACCAGCTGCAGGCTGGGGTGGGGAGCTGGAGCAAGAGTGAGAGAGGAAGGGAGAAGGAGAAAGAGAGAAAGGAAAAGAGGAGGAAAAATTGGAAAAGGGAATGATTTTCTTTTAGGGTGGTGTTGGCATATTCTTTTAACCTCTTTTCTGAATTTACCTTCTAGTTGCACAGGAATGTGTCCCGAGCTACGGGTCAGCTTACGTCTTGCCATGCCTGAACTGGTTTCTCTGTTGAGTCCTGCCAAACCACACTGTGCTGCTTTAGCAACAACAAACATGCTCAAAACAACTCCAGGGAAAGTAGAGTTTATTTGCCTTAATTATGGGTGGCTAGCAGCCTGCTGAGCAAAGAGAGAGAGCAGCAAGTGGAAATACACCACCCCCTGCACAGTCCCATAGCATTTTTTGATCTAGTATATTGAACACTATGCTTCCAGTGCAATCCAAATTTACAGGTGGTCTACCTGCAATATATTCATTAAGATAGATTTACGTCACTGGTGATACTGCCTTTGGGGCTCTTTGGGCTACAACACTGCAATAATCAGAAGCAGTTTAAAATATGGAACCTCAATGTCATTTTTCATTCATCTGAGCACATGTATTATTTGCCATGCAGCAGTGCTTAACACGGGGCTGCTGCTACAGTGCCCAAAAACATAGTTCAATGGTAGACTGCCTGTCACAGCTGTATCACTGAACTTCAAGAACAACCCACCCAGAAGCTCTAGCTGCTTGAAGAGTGACACAAGATGTTATCAGGATTCAGAAAGTTAATATTTCAATGGTTTATAAAAGTTGACATTTAAATGGTTTATAAAAATATCAAGAGCTACTGTAATAAACATCAAGGGACAGAGTGCCGGATAGAGAAAAAGCCTTGGGTTTCAGGACACAAGCTTAACACTATTTTGGCCTGAGAGGGCATTTTATTCCCTACTGCAGCTTGTATCCTGATACAGCTAATTCTAGTTTCTGGTTGGTCCAGTATCTCCACCCTAACAAAGGCTCTTCTGACCCACTCTGGCAATGCCAAAAACACTCCTCCTTTGAGATGAAAACATTTACATGAATAACAAGTAGCTGAATAGCTGCAATGCTTTTTATCAAGAGGTATGGCACCCATTAAGTCTTCAAACAGGACGGGAATGGAGCTCTATCATTATGTGTTGCAACTCACTCATTCACTCTAAGAGCACAGCTGAATTATTTGTATGCATTATCTTTCATTGTCTGATCGGTTGTCTGGGGGTGGGCAAAACCCATGCCTTGTGCTAGAGGCTAATCAGCAATCCCAATTAATAAAGAAAAAATAGCTAACATTAAAATTTCATTAAAGACCCCATAGTCATAAAATATGAACAATATTTAATATCAATAAATATATATTATTATGTCCAAACATTATGTGAAGTTATAAATAAGCAAATATTTGTGGTATTGTAGCAATGATGGTCTAAATAGAAGATAGCATAGGTTGTAGGGGAATTTGGCCAAATGATGTGGTGCGGTTAGAAACAATGTGCAATTTTTAAGGCTTGAACTGTCTCTATCAGATATTATAAGATATAGTAAAATCCATGATGGGTAGATGTTAGAAATAATTTTTATTAATTTAGACCAGTGTTTATAACATCGGTTACTCAGCTTGAAAGAAAACTAGTTAGCCCTGCCAGCATAAAAAGATGTTAGCAAGGGAAAAGTTCATTGTATATGTAAGCGTCTGTAAAGTCAAGCTTTTTATTTACTCACATAGTTAATTTCCATTTGAGTTTGACATTTCATGCTTCAAAGCTTAGGTCTTTTGAAGATACCTTACATGTCTTAAATGAGGGTCAGAACTGAGCAATCCGTTCTGGATGAGTAGTATGAAACATTTTGAAGAAGTTTTTTTCACTTATAATTGGGTGTCTCTGCCCTTATCACCTACCTGTGTTTCATATGTTCCCTCTAATGCCTACCAATTTTTCAGTTTCAACCACTTAAAGTGAATGAATATTTGTGCATACGAGGTATATGTTCCTATATACACTCCATGGTTATCAATTAAGAATAATTAAGTTTTTGAGACAAAAATGGAATTGACTTATAAAGCAAGCTAATAAGTGAGGGAGACTGGGTTGTAAGACATTATTTTACTAGAAACCACAATTCTGCAGACCAAGTCAAACCTGACTGCAGTGGCAGAAATGTTGGCCAGGAAGTGGTCTGTCATTGTTCGTCCTTTACCTGTCCCTTTTCCCTGAACTGATGAGAAAAATTGAAGAGTCAAAAAGTGCACTTTTTCACAGATGGGGAGAATTCAGCTGAATGAGACAGAAGAAGAAAGGAACAAAATAGATAAGGAAAAATAATGAGAAAAGATGACATTCAAAGGGAACACATAACAGGAACATCACAGGAAAGGAAAAGTGAAGTGGGAGGAAGAGAAAGGGAGATAATAGTTGGAAGATCCATGCAAAAAAGGTGGGCAGAGTGAAATGTTTAACGAAACGGAGTGAAGAGGAACATGACAGAAAGGACAATATGACTAAAAAAAACAAAGTGTAAAGGTCGTATGTAGAAACGAAACATGGGGGAAAAAAAGTAAATAGTTAGGAAGAAAAGTAGAAAAGAACGAAGAGTTCTTTTACAAAAACACTGCAAATGTGCATAAACAGTGAATGAAAGTGAGTTTGGATGATGGGAAGTATACAGAGGAAAGGTATGTGAAGGCATGGGAAGTGAAAGGCAGAGAATATATATAAAAATATGAATTAAATACATAGGCTGAGATCAGCTTGTTTTACTTTCAGGAAAAAAATGTAGATTAAATTTAAAAATTAGCAAAGCCCCAAGTCTTCTATTTGACTGTATTAAACACAATAGTAAATAGTCACACAAGTATCCCATAATCTGTAGGTTTGACTTTACCTGAGCAAGCTCTGTAAAAAGCCTCGAGACCTAAAAACCCAGTATCTTACAACTGTAATTGTAAAGATTCTTTCTAGAGCAAGGCTGGTTTTGTTGCGTTTTCCATGTCCTGGAATTCATCAATTCCAAGAGAGAAAAATACATTGCACCTCCACGTTACTTGCAGGCAGCGCCGGCATCTCAGACCCCGTTCCGGCTGCGTCTCGCTCCGGAGGCGGAGGACCCTCGGGACGATGCTCCCCGCTCGCTCCGCTCCGCCGCGTCCCCGGTCCTGCAGTGACATCCAGCGTCCAGGCTCGGCACAGCCGGATCGCGAGCAGCCGCTGCTCCGCCTCGCTGCCGCCCTTACCGAACCCCATCGTCGGATACAGCCGGCGTCATTTTTTCTCTTTGGAATAAGGTACAACGGAGTGCCAGTTCGGGAAAAAACTTCATATAAAACTGGCATAGGTGGTGCACCAGAGGTAAAAAGCAATTTATACACTAGCATCAGAAGAACAAAGAGAAATTCCTTTGAGTAACTAATCAAAAAAGGGCAAAATTTATGAACTGTAAATTCATATGCAAAAGACCTAACTTCTTCCCTTTTTTTAGTTTTCTTTTAAAGCTTTGGAATAAATGGCACTGATTTTAGTGAAAATTGTGGAATCCTTCTTTCTTTCTTTCTTTTCTTTCTTTCTTTCTTTCTTTCTTTTTCTTTTGTGATTCTACATAAAATCATAGAATTATAGACTCATATATTTGAATTGGAAGGGACTTTAAAGAGCATCACACCATGGGCAGGGAATAAAATTATAAAATCATCAGGAAAAGGAGAGTTGAAGAAATAGCCTCATGATAGCCCATTACAAAAAGATATACTTTTATTCTCATCTTCTTCTTCTTGGTTTTCTTTTTTTTTTTTCTCTTCAGAAATTTCTTTTTTGCAGTGGTCAAGTGGTGAATGCACTGTATAAATCCAAAATGCTCTGGTCAGAATAGACAAAATACAGGCAGATTACCATATTGCTCAAAACCCCTTTATTCTTGCTGCAGGATCACAAAGACTTCTCTTACAGCCTTCCGAAAACAGGCTTGTAACAACTTAGAAGAAAGTTTATGACAAACAAGCTTTTAGAATAATCAGATTGTATAGGAGGAAAACTTCTATGAAACAAGACAGCTTTCCAGCCTCCTACTCTTCCTACAGAAAATGCTATCCCTCTAAAGCTACTTGCAAAAATAAAAATTTCTGGAGGTGTGGTTATCATTTTAAAATTTTATGGCTCCTATGAGAAATTTGAATATTTCTCTGGTACTCTGTACTGCGTAGCCCAGTACTTTTGATTACAAGGTGCTCTTATTTTTTTTCCTTTTTATGCAGTGTGTATCTGTGTGCCTCTACTGGATACTGAGGAACTAAAGAAGCCTGTAAGAGAGAAGGTAACTTTCAGCTAGACTTTCCATGGATTTAGGTGGATGAGGTACCTTAAAGAAGGCCTAAATAATCTGCCACAATTCACAAACTCTTAGTTTTTTAAGATGACGGCTACCCAGCTCTTCTGTGATTAGCAGACGCGATTTGCAAGGGCTCTATTCATTCAAAACAATCTGCAACCTTTGATGTCAAAGAAGCTGTGGAGTGCCTGACTGCAAGCTGCAGAGGGTCACAGATCTCTGCTCTGCACACAGCCTTATCTATTCATCAGAAATTCATCCAGGCCATGGAAACTTTTTCATTTTCACTGCACAGGCCTCAGAAAGCCAAATGGCATGGGAAATTTAATGTAAGTCAGTCTCACATTCCCTGACCATGAATGTGAAAAAATTAATCCTCTGCAGCTAAATACTTTTGTAGTCATTTGGTATAAAAGGCAATGGTCTGTCACTTATATCCTACGCTAAACCAGTAATGAAATCTTGAAAGAGGAGGCAGGGGGGTGGAGGAGGCAGGAGTTTCACTGCCACAGCGAAGCCAAAATTAGGCCATTGCTTTACTACTCCAAAGCAATTTGGGAGTTAGCATAATTGAATGCACAGCATTATTCCCAGTAGCACAGGATGCAAGCAGACCTTGAGAAGTCAGGTGCGATGGCAGATGTTTTCAGTGACATCTGCAGAGCTTTTGCCCTTGCTTCTTTTTATGCATTTCCACCACTGACCGCAGCAATATTTAATATTTGGGTTCTTTTCATCTGGTCTAACTCCCCAAACTTCATCATAATAACATTAAAAGAAAGTGAAGCCTCAAGGGTCTCCATCAGACACACACAATCAATACTTGTTTCAGAAGTCTCTTTTTGCTTTACAAGCTCCTTGGGGCAGAGAGTTCAGGAGGTGGGAGAATTATAGAACCACAGAATGGTTTGGGTTGGAAGGGACGTTAAAGATCATCTTGTTCCAACCTGCCTGCCAAGAGCAGGGACATCTTTCACTAGACCAGGTTGCCCCATCCAACCTGGCCTTGCACACTTTCAGGGATGAGGCGTCCACAGCTTCTCTGGGCAGTCTACGCCGGTGCCACCCTCCCAGTGAAGAACTTCTTCCTAATATCTGACCTAAACTTGCTATCAGTCAGTTTGAAACAATCATCCTTGTCCTATCACTACATACCCTTTTCAAAATTCCCTTTCCAGCTCTCTTGGAGCACCTCTAGGTACTGGAAGGGGCTCTAAGATCTCCTTGAACTCTTCTTTTCTCCAGGCTTAACAACTCTCTCAGGCTGACTCCATAGCAAAGGTACTCCAGCCCTCTAAGCATCCTCATGGCCTCCTCTGAACTCCCTCCGGAGAAATGAGACGGGTGACAAATGCGAGTGTTATGGTGGTCTTCCAGTCACAAATATAGATAGCAAATACAATAACAATATGAGAAAAAATTTAATCTATCAGCAGCAGGAAACAGAGCACATGAACAGTGACGAGACTCTGTGACTGCTGCTTCATAAAGCACACAAGTTATGACTGTCCTTAGCATTCATGACACAAATTATGTCTATAAATGATCATCAACATCAGAAGGAATGTGATCTTGTAAATACTATGCACTTCATAATCTAAGAAAAAAATATGCTGAGAATGTACTCTATGAAAAAGAATGTATTTTCATCCTTTCAGTTTAAAAAAGAGAAAAAGTTTGTTGCTGTTATGAAATATGGGAGGCTAACTTATGACGAAAAATCTAAATATTTTTAAAAATTCACAAAGATCAGAAACATTTATCAAAAGAGTTCATGTTTCTGATAACATTTAAGTGTGCAAGGCAGAACCATTGAGAACAGTAAATACTTTATAGCTGGCACTTTGTCAAAACTATAAGTGGTTCTGCCTTTGAATTTTACATCATCACTAAATTTACAGTCATTTTATAAGTGGCACAAGACAAGAATTACTTCTTTCTAAATCTAAACCAAGTAATAAATCTAACATCAGGATTCTTCTTATTGTCCGTTATCATCTGATGACAATGCCTTTTACCTTCATTGTCTTGACAGAAATATGATATGTAAAATCATAATGTCACATCACTCACCATGATTTAACACTAGCCAGCCCATACCATTTTAATCAATCAACATTGTCGCTTTTTAGTGTAATGATTTTCTGGTGGATTCCTTGTGTTTAATATGATATATATGTCTTATCGGCAGTTGATTTACTATTTCATTTCGGAGTGTAACAGCTCAGAAGGCCATTCTTGCCTTCTTCAGACACCACCAGAATTAGAAAACAGGCATTGTTTCAGGTACTGCTTAAGAACTAATTGTGGAAATCAACTGGAAGATATGAAATTACTTTTACCACAAGCTAAATATGCTCGGGGAAAAGAAAGACAAGTAAATGCTGTGAAATAAAAGAACTAAACAGTACAGCGCGAGCAGGAGCAGTTTTTTCATCTTCAGTGTACTGAAATGGACACAAGCATCCCTAATTGGGCAATGTGATTGCTGAGCTCCACGGTTTGCTTTTAAAACACTCTGAACTGTACAGAAGGTTTCTCTGAGGAAAGGAGCTCTTTCCATTATGTTTTTCTGCATATTATATAGTCTTTTTATTTATTATTCACAGAAGACTAATGCATTTATTTCTTAGACAATTTCAAGAAAAACAATTTTTTCTTGCAAAGCTCTCTCAAACACTACCCAATATGTGACTGGAATAACCCACCTACATTTGAACATGTCTTTACATTAGGTTGTAGCAAAGCACAGATGTTTAGAGCTGTCAAAGAATACTAAAGCAACAAGTTTAACAGGAAAATATTGCTTTTACATTCTATTGCAGAATACTGGGAAGACTATACACTCATGCATGGAAAAATACACATGTTCAGGTAACAAAGGAATGGGTGGAAATTGTTATATTTCAGGGTAACAAGTTCCTTTTAAGAGTCCTCAGTCAGTTAATGTTTGACAACGTATAAGATGTAAAATTTCAAGTGGCAAAATCACTCTAAACTCAATAAATATAGCACTTTTCATTCTTCAGGACCAATTAGCCCTCTCTTAGTGACAGATAAAGAAACAAAGGCAAGACAAATGGTGAGACAAATAGTGTTCACGGGGAAAAGTGACATTTAAGTTGCATCACAGATCATGCAGCTAACTGAGAAGACATGAAGGCTCCTTCATCAGTTTATAAATGGGTAAATTCTCAATATTCTACTGAAGATCAGAGAAATTGAAACATCATTTATTTTCCTGTGAAAGAGCAAAAATATTTAGGAACATCATTTTTTTACCATAAAGCTCATTTTTTTAACAATAAGAAAGCAAGTAAAATTCCCTTTTCCATGTACATTTATTTGTTTCGTAAATTCTTCTTTCTCCTAAACAAATAATATAAGTTAATCAGTTTAGGAGATTGCACCTTTTTAGAACAATAAACGAAAAAAATAGTGAGATCTGCCAGTAAAGTCCCAGCTATGTCTTTCTGGGCAACGTTGAAATCTGATTTACTTTTACAGTAAATCTCTACTTTTACGATATCCAGAGACAACTGAATTCCTTCATAATACCTACCTTTTTATTTTTAAATATTCTCTTTATAAGGCATCACGACCAATGGGACAAAAACAAGTTACAAATCACCAAGTGTAGGAAAAATGTGCTGAGAACTTTTTAGGTCTTAGTCCACCGTTCTTTTGGGAAAACATCTTTTTCTTCCATCATGAGGAGACATTCATTATGCACTAAATGTTTTGCCTTTTTTATTTTATTACGCTTAAAATACTCCGTATCAATGGTATGTCTTCCATCTGTCTAAGTTCTTTCTCTGGCCCCCAGGAATAACCATCTAGTGCTTTTTCCTTCAGTCTCCAAGTTCCCTGCAAATCTAGTAGTGGAAAGAAACTCATCTGTGGTGCCACAGTGGCCTTCTGGTACCATAGACTTGGTTCTTACATGCTGGACATAAGCAACACAGAAAAAGAACTGCAAGAACCTTGATAAACTCTCATAAATACAAACTCCCCTTTTCCTTATGTATTTTACACCTCTTGCAACAAAGTCTCAAGAAGGGGGAAGGAAGTCATGTTCAGCTGCAAAATGGCTTCGCCGTTGGAGCTCTGGGAGATGTGGGAGTAAATGGAATGATAAGGCAAATAGGAAGAGAGTAAGAGGAAATACTAAAAAAATAATGGGAAATTAAGTCAATTTAACTGCAAATGTTGAGAAGACAGATTTTCTTTTTTCCTTCTAGTCAATCATTCAGTCAAGCCATAATTCATAGCTGCTGCACGCAGGTACAATTTGTACCTGGATGCCCCTGAGTGTAGGGTATTTCTGTGAAGAACACCCTGACCTCCAGCACATTGCTACCCTTCACAGACACCAGATATTGCTATTTGATGCTGACATACCTTGTCCAATTACCTATGGAAAAACAGATTTGGGGAAAAATTTACAAGCTATAACATAAGCCTGTGAAGTAACTCCTTCACTAATTCTTGGTTTTTCTTGTGCTTTTCGAATGAGAATATTTCACAGTAGTATTTCACACTTTACTTCATACACAGTCTATACTTTTATCTACCCATCACACAGAAAGAGAAAAAACAAAGTCAGCTTAAGAGAGATATTTTTATATGATCAGGTTATTCTCTAATCTTCTGTAGGAGACTTCCTTATCTTTCTCCAAGGCCATTAGCTCACCTGTAGTCTCAGTCGTGACAGAAGTCTGATGTGGTACAGGAATTCCTACCATAAATAGCACATTGCCATACCTCGGACAGAATTACTAGACCTGACTTGGCAATGCAGAAGCCAGTCACTTCTCCCTTGACCCTAAGGATAAATCTACTGCCGTAACACTCACCACTTTCTCAAGCAAGAGAAAATTTTAATTAAAACATTTCAGAACTACAGTAGCTTCTGAAAACACCTACCCCACAGCTCAATACATTGCAATTAGTCTGTAGCACTCAGATCTAAATACGCCCACAATGCAATTCAGTACAATACTATCAGTCTGCAGAGGACACACTCCCACATCACAATTTCCAAAATACCTTCTCTTTAAAGAGGAGAAGACACTATTTGTCATATCCAAGCTTTCACTAATTTTTTGCAAGGCATGGTTTCAGCTCTGAAGTTTGTTGCAATAATTTAACTGTTCTTCCTTGTTATTATCGCTTCGTTATGCTCTTCGTTTTTTAAGTTATTACTCTTCATGTACTTTTCTCTAGAAATACTTGCTTTGAAAAAGAAGTTTGGCCTAATTTGTACACACCTTGCAGAGCCTTGTGCAGGTATAATCCCTTGGAACAAACAATATACATTAGGAAAAATATAGCAGACTATTTTCTCAGCAAGTGGATTTTGTTACATTAAAAAAAAAAAAAAAAGAAAGCAGTAGATTTGAATTTCATTTTAATAAACCTTTGGCTCTTTGCCCTTATGAGGAGCTCACATAAGCTTAGTCTCTCTACCTTTTTTCTCTAATTCTTTGATCCAAGGGTTTTTCTTACACGGTACATAACAAAAGTACTTAAAAATCACTAATATAATTAAAAGTGTTAGGGCTAGATACAGCTGACAACCCATTCACAAGCTCTCATACTCATATCAGCGGAAAATAGGATTTTTATACAACTTGTTAGATCCATTTCTTTCACTCATTAAAAAACCAGATTGTATTCCGTGTTATCTGTGACAGGCACAGAGATTCCCTCCTGCTGCCTGAATTCCATGATACCATCTTAAGTATCAAAAGACAGAACTAGAGTAACTAAACCAAAAATTCTGTTACTGCTTTTAAAATAAAATTAGGGCAGCCATATAAGTCTCTTTCCAGAGTATCAGTTTGGAGGTAAAGGAGCACTGTCCCTTGGAAGATTGATATTGTAGCCCACTGGTTTTGAAAATATTTTGCTAAATAGTGTTTTGAGTTTCTGGCTTTTTTCAGCTCCTCCAAATGAAGATCAGGTTTAGATTCCTTTAAATAAACAATCAAGGTCATTTCACAGTCCAGTGATAGAGAAAAAAATAAAAAAACAGAATTTTTTTCCCTAAACCCATTGTTCCAGCTGTCATACAACATCTGCAGATCAGGTGATAGCTTCAGGATTACCTGGAAAAATTTAGATGAGTATGCAACACTACTTTCTTTAATAACATTCTACAGGGCAGATCAGTCATTGAATGTCTCGGGCTCAGCAAATCTGCAAGTAAAAATTACTACTAACAGAAAACAATTCCCCATGCAAAGCACTTCAGCTCACACAAATCAAGTAACACAAAGGGAGTTTCATCTGCTTAGCCAAGATCAGGTTGATAACCATGACAGGCTGATATTGGTTTTCAGTGCATTCTTCCCTGATAAAATTGAACTGCTAGAAACAGTTTGCCTTATACTGGATTACATCCAGTATAGTTGCTAAGGTCATTATTTCTTTCTACCAGTTTCCTTTATAGCCACCAGAAAGTCACCTTTTATGAACAAATAAAGTTTAATCTCTTTCTTTCATTCTAGAGAAAGGGTTTCAGGCCTGAATGGAAAGACCAAGTTTGGCTCTGGCCCATTAGACTTGGCTTGACAGTTATAAACATACTCGGACTGAATGAAGAAAAAAAAAAAATCACAGTCAGGATAAGGCCAGTGTCCTTTGGACCTAAATATTCAGGAATTTCATCTCCCATGCACACATCACAGTTTCAGGTTTGGGACTTGTTTGTGATAAACAGACAGTTAAAGCAACAGCCAAAATACTTTAATCAGATTATTCTAATTCAGAAGCAGTTTGAATGGGATGAATTTTGATAGAAATAAAAATATCCCTATTCATGCCCATGAAGAACATAGAAGGTGATCCTTAGAAGAATACCCTTTCAGAAATAAAAAAGATGAAAAAGCTCAAATTTGTAGCTCAGTTTCAAAGCACACAGAAAATGCAAGTTCATGACCCATATCCCAGCACATGCAACTCCCATTTCTTTAGACAACATAACAATAACATTTCCTCAAGGGTACACAGGCTAGAAGACATTTCCAAAAAGGGGATAAAGCCACAGCCTCACATGTTACATGACTTAGCCATCCATATCTCTAAAAAGACACGAATCCCACCAAATTAAATCATAAGTAATCTTATCAGTGCAGAAACAAAACATTTTCATATGCCTTTCATTCTTAAAAAAGTGAAACCAAACTCAGAATTGACAGCCAATAAAGCATCACATAAATTCTGCAAATATCTAAAATAATAGAAGGCTGGTGGATATAGTGCAGGCAACTACAGTTGTCCTTCAGCCTGTCTTTCTGTAAACACAGTACAGTATCTTATGATATCTTACACTGAAAATACCTTGATTTTCTTTGCTTATGCTAAACAGAATTAAGAAGTGGACACTGACTGGTTTGTACATATGCCACAATACTGTTTCCATAGTATGGTATCCACCAGGCACTTCTAAGTATATTGCCCTTAGCAAATTAGGAGTTTCTTATTGAACAATGGTGCAGCTGCTCTTCTGTCTGTGCTCAGCTCAAAACAGCCCAGAAGCATAAATGAAACCCTGAACTCGCGGACATCAATCCAGCAGAAAGCACCTCCTTAAGTATAAAATCTTAACGATAAATATATTAACTATAAAATCTTAATTCCATTACTAATTTATTATTATTTGATTGGTTTTTTTGAGCACTTGTAACTCATTCAGAATATATTTTGAAGAAAAGTGGCAAGATAGATACAGTATACAAGAATGCAAAGCACAAGCCTTTATGAAATATTTTATTTCCTTCCTACAAATCACTTCAGAAAACATTGGTCAGGCATAGAGAAGTAAATACAAAACTTTTCAAAAAGCTTTAAAAAGTTTTGAAAAGCTGGGCACCTAACAGATAGCAATTTGCTTTCAGGTTTTATTTAGGTATCAACAGAAAGTAGGAAGGAAAAAGAGAGGCTTGGCTTGTCTGGGGTACACCGTGAATACACTGAATTAATTTGCTCAACTTAGGCTTGACATAGATGAAAAACCGAGACATACTCCTGTGAATTTTATCCTCAAAATAAGGGAACTAGATCCTCTTTAAAATAAAAAAAACAGCTCCATTAACTCCATTATCAAAAATTCACAGGAAAATTTTACAGAATTGCATTGATATTTTCCATTATAATTTTGCCTGTGGTTACATGAAACCAATCTTACATACTTGCTCAAATTTGTTAAAAACGGGTATGGAAATATTCATTGCAAGAGACAAAGAAATAATTCTGGTGCAAACCATTAGAGGTATCAAAGGTTAACTTTAGTGTGGTTATCTTCTTCTGATGGTAAGCTACGACATTCAAGCAGGAATTGTGAATTCAAGTATTTTCATGTGACTTATGAATACTATGTTGTCAGCATGTATTACCTTCCTTGAGCTACTCATGTTTGGCAGGAGGCCCCACCAACATTAATATGAGAAGTTAGGAATTTGAAATATTTAGGTTTATTCAAAACAAACTCATAAGTATTTTAATTAGATAGGGGACAATAAAGTCACATTAATTTCAATATTAGATAATAGAAAATGCATGTTTAGAGTCATTCTGTGCTAAGGTATTTTGATCAGGGACTGAGAAATATGGAGGAAAAACATGGATATAAGGAAGGTGACCTCAATCTATACACTGTCACCAATCCAATACTACTCCATGCTTGAAATCAGTAAGAGAAACAGATTCTTTAGCCTAACGCTCATATTATGTTGCAAAAGTTTAAGGAAATTATCACATTCCCTTGATTCTTCTTGAAAAAGTATAAAGCTGCTGCTACAGGAATCAGCTCCTATTGCCACCTCTTTTTCTGTAACCAACCCTGCCTTTCCCAGCTGACTAATGCACCTCATGGGTCCTGTATCTCCAACAAGATTCCCGGACAACAGCGTGAAATGTGATAGACATGTTGCATTCAGGGTGATCAGTGGGTCCTACAGGAACTCAGTGCAGCTCCCAAAGTTATACACTGTGCTGACATAATAAGGAAAGAAAAGTTTTAAAATAATTCTCTTTTTTAACTTCTTGTCAAAACTGTTCGTTTCGATTATATTGGAGGGTTTGTAAAAGCATGTTTCTGTTAAAGGCATATTTGAATCTTTCCATTGAAAACAATGCCACAGTATTTTCCATATCACCTGAGTATTTGACAAAATCTAAAGGTGCAGCCTACCTGTTGCCACAGACTGTGGTCAGTCCCTTTCTCCTTTTCAAGTGAGCTAGTGATGTGTCACTTGATAGAAATACACCATCAAGGAGTGCATTTGAGGACTTTATCTGAAATGCTAGCTATAAGACGCAATTTTTTTACTTTTCTGACAATGTGCATGAAACATCTTGTGATATGATAAACTCTTACCACTGACAAACCAATGAAAAGCAACAAATATTCAAAGTAATACTTCATACTCATCCTTTTTTTGTGTGTGTGCGTAAAACATCTATTAGTTTAATGTAAAAAGGATTGGACTCTGTTTCTTCATAGTCAAAATGTTCACACAACTGAAAATTTGACAACATGAAAACTGAAAATAATCTAAGCTTGTATGCTGCAAGCTTCCAAGCTGTGACAGCTGTAATGCTGTCAGCCTAGATTAATGGTGAACTGTGGACAAAATCAGCGGCCAGAATATCCGAAGACGCAATGGCAATTTCTGGCAGCAATCTTAGCAATACTCATTGCTGACCAGACACAGTTCCTTCTAAAGTCCGTGGAAGTTCTACTGAAGATACTAGCAAAAGGGTATTTGGATAACTATTGAATACTCTGGGAAATACTGGCCAAAAATGACACCATGTTGTGAAGGTCAGCAATATGGGAAGTGTAAGCTGAGAAAGCTGAAGGTCCTGTAACAAAAACAGTGTGCCAAAGGATTGTTCTAACCACATATGTTACAATCTTGACCTAACAATAATTAAAAATTGATGTTTAGAGTACAATACACTTATGCAACCAAATTCAAACCTACTGTTTTCACGCAAAGAAGAAAGCTGTAAGAAAAGGTCACAGTCTAATTTCATGACCATATATTTACTCTTTATTCCCACAGTGAAAATGTTTAATTCAAAGGAGCAAACCAGTACTTTACTTATTATACAAGTATTTTAGTCAATACCTAATTTCGTAATATTGATTACTATTTAGACATTTACAATGTACTCTACAGCAACAACAATATGTTTGTCATACTATTCTTACCCGTACTTGTAAGCATTTAAGATATCAATTAAAAGCAGTAGTTTGGAATACATTTTGTTTACCCATCTAAAAAACAGAATTTAATTAGCAAGCAATTTAAACACTCAACAGGTACATATGTTGTTTAAACAATGCAAAACACCTTTAACCCTAGACTTGATTAGACATTATGAATTCTGATTTCTCCTTCAGGGCTATATTACAGGAGAGGGAAATGGCCAGAGTTGGTTTTGGTGGATTTTGGAGGTTTAGCAGTTTTGTTGTTGTTTGTTTGTTTTTCCCTTCAGTGGCAAGGAACATTTGTCTCTTTAATGCCAAACTTTCAAAAAATTACAAAGATTCATTCAATTAAAAGGGTCCTTTAGTGTCTCATTTTAAATTACTGGCATCATGCCATATGAAACTCACCTGTAATTCATTATGCTCTGTGGTGGGTATTCAGAAAACTAAGATTGTAAACTCATCTTAGGGAATGAAGGTGAATGTTCAAGCAAGTATGAAACCTTCACGTTGCATTTTTCTCTGTGTCTCTGTTTTATAAATATTGGGCTGTATACTGTGCTCTAACCCTTGGCAAACCAATCTAATGCAGAAATTAAGACAGCTATGAGAATAGCTTTTTAATTATAAATTTTGAATATTGACCTTAGAGTAGGTCTTGAAACAGTAGCTTGAAATACTATCAGACTAGAAGTCTACACAGGCATGTCTCTGTTCTCTTCCTTTTAACTACTCAGCCTATTTCAACTATTGAGCCTATCTTAACTATAAAGTTGGGTCTTCTCTGTAGGCTGACAACACATGTACTTTTTTCTTCAAAAAAACAGGGACCTCTGCTCCTATAAAATTACAGGATTACAAATGAGCCCAAAGACAAGGTTTGGGGAGAATATGGTGTTCATAGAGGAAGGAAGAGAGAAGGGAACATCTGACTTAAAAGCTGAAGGCAGTCTTTCAATCTACTTTACGTCAGATCTTCAATTGATGATTTTCCTAATTCTTCCTGAATTAGAGGTCTAAAAATGTGCCTTTTGTGAGTGAAACACTCTTCATCAGACAGAGCATCAGACAGAGTATGGGGAAAACAGTTTTTCCATGAAGAATGGGTCAGACAGTTAAACGAAAGCAGAAGAAAGCAATTCAAGCCTGTTATCGACTACTATTCTCAAAAAGAGTAAAAATTGGGGCCTGCTTGTCTACCACCAGGCAGGAAAAAACTCTACAGGCCAGCCTTTTTCATCATTCACTGCCTCTCTAGCAAAGGAAACCAAGAATTTTCACTAGGCACCATGGGGAGCTGAAGAATGTAATAAAAACATTGACATTAACTGCAAAGGTTAATTGAACATTTCTGCAACAGCAAAAGAGTTCAAACAAAATGCTTCCCTAGTTTTTACCAGCTATACACAAATATGTTTTGTGCTATAAAATCATCCACACTGTCATAGGCAGTCAGGGAAAATTCCACATAAATACAGCAGGCATTTCTATTACTAGTGAATGTGCATGATTATTGAGTGTTGTGATATGTCCAAACCTTATCGTGAGTTAATGAAAGGACTCTAAAATGACAAAGAGAACTGATCAAGTTATTATTAGAAGTAAATAGCAAGACTGTCTGGTTGCAGAACTACCCATTCTTGACTATATGTATGATATATATATCATGTATATCATAGACAGTAGGACTAGAAGATCATTTTAAGTCCCTTCCAGCTGAATGGAGCTGCTCTCTTCTGAGTAGGAAGGGATCTTAAAGATCACCCAGTTCCAACTCCCTTGCCATGGACAGGGACTCCGTTTACTAGACCAGGTGGCTTTGACAGTTCCACGGATGGGGCATCCACAACTTCTGTGTACAACCTGTTCCAGTGCCTCAGCATCCTCACAGTAAAGAATTTCTTCCTAATATCCAACCTAAACCTGTTCTCTTTCAGTTTTAAGCCATTATCCCTTCTCTATCACTCCATAAAATTTCCCTTTCCAAAATTCCTTCTCCAGCTCTCTTGGAGGCCTTTTGGGTATTGGAAGAGGCTCTAAGGTCCCCCAGAGCTTCCTCTTCTCCAAGCTGAACAGCTCCAGGCCTCTCAGCTTGTCTCCATAGCAGTTATGCTCTAGCCCTGTGATCATCCTTGCAGATCTCCTCTGGAGCTGCACCAACAGGTCTATGTCCTTCTTATGTTGGAGGCTCCAGAGCTCCAAGATCTNGTCCCACCAGAGCAGAGCAGTGGGGCAGAATCCCCTCCCTTAACCTACTGGCCATGCTGGTTTTGATGCAGCTTGGGACACGGAAGGCTTTCTGAGCACACACTGCCAGTTCATGCTGACGTTCACCAAAACACCCAAATCCTTCTCCTCAGACCTGCTCTCAACCCATTCTCTGCCCAGCCTCTTCCTTTGCTTGGGGATTGCCCTGACACAGAACCTTGCATTTGGCCTTTTTGAACTCCATGAGGTTTTCACAGACCCACCTCTCAAGCATGTCCAGGTCCCTCTGGATGGCATCCCTTCCCTTCAGCATGTGACTGCACCACAGCTTGGTTTTGTCAGTAAACTTGCTGAGTGTGCACTCGATCCCACTGTCCAGTCACCAACAAAGACGTTAAACAGGTCTGGTCCCAATACCAACCCCTGAGGATAAACACTTGCCACTGGTCGCCGCTTGGACATCAAGCTGTTGACCACAATGCTTTGAGTGTCATCATCCAGCCAATTCCTCATCCACTGATCCATCACTCAAATCTATACTTCTCCATTTNCCATTTCAGAGACAAGGATATTGTGCGGAACAGTTTCAAATGTTTCTCACAAGTCCAGGTATATGACATCATTCACGCTTTCCTCATCCACCACTGCTGAGATGCCATCCCAGAATGTGTCAGCAAATTTGTCAGGTATGATGTGCCCTTAGTGAAGCCATGTCGGCAGTCATCAGTCACTTCCTTATTTCTATGTGCCTTAGCACACCCTCCAGGAGAGTTTCCTCAAATTGTGTCACGTTCATGAGAGTGCAGAGAGAAGTCCCTGCCCCTACACTTTCCCTACTGAAGACGGTGAAGACATTATGAGGTCTCTGCTCAGTTTCCTCTTCTCTAGGTTGAATAGACCACTCCTCATACACCTTCCCCTCAAGACCATTCACCGTCCTCATGAGCCTCCTTTGGACACTCTCTAATAGTTTAATTTCTTTGTTATGTTGTGGAGGCCAAAACCGCACACAATGTTCAAGGTGAGGCTGCCCCAGCTCAGAGCAGAGCGGGACAATGCCCTCCCTTGCCCGGCTGGCGATGCTGGGCCCGATGCCCCCCAGGACACGCTTGGCCCCCCTGGCTGCCAGGGCACTGCTGACTCGTGCTCAACTTGCCATCGACCAGGACCCTCAGGTCCCTTTTCATGGCACTGCTTTCCAGCCTCTCATTCTCCAGTCTATACACACAACCAGGCTTATTCTTGTCCCAGTTTAGTGTCATTGGCAAACTTAGTATTCCTTTGAGTCCTCTGTCCAAATTGTTAAAGATGCTGAAGGGCACAGGGATGACGAGGGAGCCCTTTTGGAACCCCACTAGTGACAAGTCTCCAGTCTGATGCCATCCCATTCACTGTAATCCTTTGCACCCAACCCGTGAGTCTGTTGCTCATCCATCACTTAACACAGTTATTGAGCTGATATTTTGTCCAGAAGGAGACTATGAGAGCAGTATCAACACTGATATTAGCACAGTTGGTTAGAGTACAGTACTAAGAATGCCAAGGTTGTGGGTTAGATCCACAGGCCATTCACTGTAGGACTCAATGATCTTTATGAGTCTCTTCTAACTCAGAAAATTCTGTGGAGGCAGTCTGTGATAGATAACCTTTCTGCTCTTGTTTCAGCAAGTCAAATGCCTGTACATAGGGTACAAGAATGTCATCGTGTAAGTACTGGGCCTCCAAAGGCCACAGTCATAAAAAACCAAGCCTTTTTATGAAAGACATTTTTTTAAAATACACTTCATAAAAAATATATATATCTTGTGAGAAGAAATTTAATGCACAGACAGCAAACGTGAACTTTACTTGATACATTATAATAATAATAACCCAAATAATTCTAAATGCTTATTCCTGTGTATCGAGATGGAAAGTCATATTACCAGACTCATTTTAATTATCTAAATATACCTTTATCTTTTGACATGCTACCTCATTTTCTTTCTCAGATACTTTTTTACATAGGTCCACTTGATTGCACTATATGCAGAACACAAGGAAGATTCACAAATATTCAAACAGCTGTTTCATATAAAATACCACACACAGAAAGGAATTTGTAGTCTTTTAGCCATAAGATTTTTCCAATTATTGCTCTTATGAATTTATGTGTCTCATTGTAAAGTCACTCTGATGGAATTTTGGGGATTTTGGACTGCAGTCATTAGTTATTTCTTCAGAGTAGAACAACTCTGAAGACCCAAAGTTCAAGCTGTAAACAATAATTTCATTTTTAATATACATTCATTGTTTTACTCACAAGCAATGCATCTACTTATCTATTAACCGGTCTCCTTGAACCTGACAATTTTCAAAATGCTGACCAAATCCTGATTGTCTAAGTTTGAATAAATCATGACAGATCCTGGAAACCTGGCAAATACATCAATGATTTTATATCTGGCATCCCACACCAACTACATATTGAGGGAACAAAAAAATTTTCAATTGCTTTACCTTGCCTCATTAGTCATCATGTGGTGATGCATGCATTACCAAGTGCATGCAGTCTGCAGCTTCCATGACAGCTAGAAATCCAACATTCTCATAAGATTCATTAATTACTTGTTGCAGTGATGATTATCTTGTGCAAAAGCTAATAAGATTATTATCTCTGCTGAAAAGTGTATCTATAAATCACTGACAGTGAGAATATTAACTTACACTCTGCCAGCAGAATCTGTTGAAGGAACAGTTCATGTAGGGGTAACCTTCAATTGTTACAAGCACTCTGCCAGCCCTAAACAGAAGGCAGCAACAGTCATTCTGCCAGTTCTGTGGCCACAGGTGTTTTTCAATTAGCTGTCAGAAAACACTGCATACTTAAACGTCACCTAGTAAATGGAGTTAGATGGATTCAATGTTTCCTTTAAAGTCATAGAAAAAGCATTTTTAGTTTAATTAGTGACCTAGGGTCTAAAGTTACTATAAGGTCAAAGACTGCTTTTCAAGTTGCAAGTCAAAAGGGTTATAATGGATTATTATTCTCAAACTGTAAAATTTCCAACCTGTACAGCTAATTTTTACATATATGTGAGTCAGAGGATCTGTAAGCACAGTGTCCACTAAAACCAGATAGTATCTTTTCATGCCTTCCCACAGGTTGAATCACAGAACGTTAAGGGGTTGAAATGGACCTTAAATATCATCTAGTTCCGACCCTGGCTGGCATCCACAACCTCCCTGAGCAACTTGTTCCAGTGTCTTGTCTCCCCCACAGTAAAAGATTTCTTCCTAAAATCTGACTAAATTTTCCCTCTTTCAATATGTACCCATTACTCCTTGTCCTATCACTACACTTCCTGATAGAGTCCCTCTCCCACTTTCCAGTAGGCCCCCTTCAGCTAC
>VZTA01028682.1:0-26397 GCA_013398855.1 Mohoua ochrocephala
TTTGATCAACATCATTGCCAGAGGTGCTTAAAACAGTTACACTGAACTGGAATTTATCTCTTACCTTGAGTGTCTTACTGTAAATGAAACAAATACAAGAAGATCTACAAGTAACTAACAGTCACAAAAAGTTCATGGAGTGTTACTTGGTATAACTGGCCTAAAGATAATGATTTTAACCTCAGCTGAGATATCTGCAGTCATCAGACAATTAGCAGTCAAATCCCACCTGATGATCAATTGCTTTTCGGTGTTTAAATAATCATATCCAGGCTGTTTGAGGTACTAAGTAGTTGTGCACTACAGTGAATGGCTGTTTGAAGAAAAAATCTGACTTTTGGCCCTGAATGAACAAAAATGGATTTTAAGTTCAGCCCCAGTGCAGCTGAAGACTAAAACACAGAAAAGTGTTATTAGCTGTTCAGAAATCACTGCTCTTTCTACCCATGCCTTCTTTTTGTTCATACTGAAAATGGCTGCAGCAAATGAGATTTTAAAACAAACTCGAACAACACACAAAAATCCTGTTTTAAAAGGCATATTAATAAATATTCTCTCTTCCTCCAAAATTCCTTACTGCTGAAGATTTCTATTTTCCTTCTACCATTTTTAATCTCTTACATCCATTTTGCCAGTGACAGGAAAGGAGTAGAGGTCTTTTCCAAGAGCTGGAAGTAAATTAAAAAAGGGACATTTCAGCTAAAAGAATACTCAAATATTACTTATAATTTTTGCCCACTAACATCTCCTGAAAATTCCATCAGTACAGTGTGCTTTTCCTGGGAATGTCCTCTGCGTGAGCTCCTTCCAGGAAAAAAAAGGGTGTTTGTCTATTTCTCAATAACAAAGAACCCATTTATGCCAAAATTAATTCTTAACCTTAGTTCAATCTATTTGCTATTCAGTCTCCTTTATTTTGGAGATATTCCTTGAAAAAACCCTGACAATAACTCTTTGGACACGCCACGCCCTCCAAGCCAGAATGACTGCTTTGGGGTTATAATCCATACACTTAAAATATCCCGTTTTCCCTGTGTAGAAAGAGCTTTCCTACATGTGGAAGCCATGAGATCAATCAAATCTGGTGATGTATTTCTGCTTACCTTTAAAAAGTCCCTGTTCCCTGCTGTAAGAAATTGATACTGTTATCCAAACCAGATGCACAGCTCCTACTGAGGTGAAATCTGATCAGTAACCTACTTTTGAGAAGCAGGAATTGGACGAGAAGCAATTTTTAGTAAAAACTTCTTGTAGAATCTCTCCTTTCTATAAAGTATTCTACAAGAAGTTCTCTTTGCCTGTATTTATAAACACTTTGCACCCAGTGCAAGCAAAGGAAAACACTGCAGGACTGCGTTCACTCGGATGACCTACACAGTAACAAGAGCAAAAAATCAAGATATGTGACAGTCAAAACCAAAACCCAACTCTGTCCATACTCTTCTCGGTGTCCAAAGCACTAAGCCTTTAAAGATCAAGTAAAAAAATCAAGGACAGACAACTCTTTACAAAATCATGCTGCAGTACCACAGAGTGCTAATACTGCAGACTTAGGAGAAAGGGTTAAACTCATGTCTTCCTAATAAATTTAAAAATAAAACGCTGATATTCCTCATCCAATGTTCCAGTAGAGGCACTCCCAAAACATTAACTGTGCCTGTACATGACTGGCCTGTACAAATCTGTAAATTATACAAGGGGATCAATTTACCTACCCAGTTACAACCTCCAGGCTGGAGAACTCTGGCTGTTCCAAATTAAACAGCACCAGCCAGTTCAGATGACAATATCCAGGTGAAATTTTAATTGGCTGGTTTGCAACAGGGAGGGATATGTTTTCCATTTCTTTACTCCTGTTTACATCTCCTGGGAACTCCAGGGAATAAGCTCTTCTTACCTGTGAGCACATAATCGTACCGGTTGACCTTGTTCAGCTTAAGCCCTTCGTAAAGTTCATGAAGCTCATCTGAATTCAACACCTGACCCTTCCAGTGGGCATAGCCTGCAAAGCAAACACCAGGTCATTCTTCAAGAGATGCATTTTCTATTTCAGATCACACAGCTGATACACTTGGAGGGACCACATCAAATATCAGCACCAGGAAGCATTTCCACCTCCTCTCCTGTGAAATGCTGTTGCTGAATGAAAGCTGCTGTCAGCAGAACAGTCAATGTGCTCGACTTCTCCTTAGCACCTCTGCCTCCCAAAGGAACTGGAGTGACTACACTGCAGTCTGAGAGTGTCCATTTACCAGCAAATCAAGCTGAGCACACACAGGCTCCTGCAAGATTTCCCATGGAGCTTTTGCAACTATCCCTTTCCCGTGTGGAGGAGGAAAAACATATGCTTTAGACTTTACTGGAGGAGGGTGTCAGTATAATCTATTTTTGTTATTTTATACTGTATAGAAAAAAGGAAATATTGACAGTTAGATGACAATCTTAACAGGCTTATAGATCTGTCTGGACCAGGCCTGCACCAGACACAGCACTCACTGGGACCTGCATGGCACAAACAGAGTGACCACAGCAGGACACTGCCATGGATGCTCTTTAAACATACGGTGTCATCTGACAGACTTTCTTCCAAAAATAGCACAGCTTTAGTGCAGAGGATCCTGGAGGAGGAAATGAGTAGCAGAAAGACACTACAAATAGATAAATAGTATCCACATACTCTCATCCTTGAATGATCTCTAAGAATTGCAAGCAAATATGCTCCACTGAGAGAAGCAGATGGAAGGTGAAGTCACTTGGGATAAACTCAACTGATTTCAGCAAACAGTGGACCAAGGCCCATGGCAGCAAATTCCAAGGAAAAAAAAAATGTATCTCCCTTAAGAGAATCTAAACATTTGCTGAAAAATGTAAATGCACCTTGCACCTTGTCATCAAAGCCTGTCCCATCTAGATGGCACCGATCTCTCCCTTGTATGTAAGGATGGGGCTTCCTCCAGGATCTTAGATGAGGCATCCACAATTTACCTCTTTCAATCTCCATAAATTCAGAATTTGTTAAAAAGCTTATCTTTTTATTAAATGGAGTTAGGAAAGTGAACAGTTAAATGAGATATCTTCTTCCACACCTCCCCGGTGTAAAGATAATGGTATTTTGTTTGTTTCAACTTCTGCTCTTGCAGTTAGAAAATTCTGTGATGAAAACTGTTGGCTTTGATTATCACTCTAAACTGACTTATTAGAGTGACTGCCAAAAGGTGCCTAGAGCCAGGGATAAGCACATTTTTCAGTTTTCCTTCTTATGAATGCAAATACACCCACAGTATGGTGAGCAGATGGATCATTTTGCTCTCCTCAGCTCACTAAGGCCAAGCCTCTAAAACACGACTCGCTGCCAGCTGGCTGGGGGCCTGACTCACATCAGCCACCACGACTGAGGAAAATGCTTTTCACAAAGTCCCTGAAGAAAGGGACCAAGTGAGGGATTTCTCTACGTAGGGCTGTAGTTTCATTGCAACCCCCACGGGCTCAGCACAGGCCCAGCCCCAAGTGTATGCAGAACCCCTGACTGCCCCTAAATCGAGTATTTGGTTTATTTAACACAAATGCAGATGTTTGTTCTGTTACATCTGGAGCATTGCAGTGAAATAATCTGCCCTCTCCTCTTCCCCAGTCTCTGCAGCACTGCAAAGCCAGTAAAGGGACACAACAGAGTCCTTCCATCGTGGCCATCAAGGAAACTGGGGGCACTTCTCACCCAGAATCAAGGCCAAAATGCCAACATTTATCTTACACATGGCCATAAAAGTAATTATGATAGATTGCCCAGACAACCTGGATACTTTCAGGAGCCATTCCTACACAGACCCTGTAAATTCACTATTTAACTAAACGTTCACCTTCCCCTGTCAAATGGTCTTAAATGGTCAATGCACAGGGTTCATGTCACACTGGTGCTCCACTGAGGGAGAGAAATAAACACAAAACCACAACGTCGGGCAGCAGCCCAGCTCAGCTCAGGAACTGGTGTCACCCACACGGGGTAGGGACATTGCCTGAACTCTGTAACAATGACTTCCACAGGTAACTTGAGGACCTTTTTTATCACCTGGTAATGTGTCATACAGCCTAAAGCCTAACTACATGACAGCCAGAGTTAAAAAACCCTAGGGAAGCTCTCAGGGAAGCCCCAGCTATTGAGACATAAAAATAAAAAGCGAATGCCTTCACTGGAGCTGCAGAGAACTGTGATGCCACTAGGAACTGAATTATGTTCACATAAGAATCAAACCAAATCAAAACTGGCAGCAAGATGGGAACCCCCCCCTATGCCCTTTCCCCAGGGGAATTTCATGCAATATGGCAAACAAAGGGCAAATCCTGTGACCCTGCATTTATCCTACTTTCCTGGTGGAATATAACACCAAAAAGCAGACAGACAGAAGAAAAAGCCAGCCACTCATGTTCAAAAAGGGTTTCACTAACTGGAGGATGGATACCTTGGGGTCCCAGGAAGAGGGACTATCTTGAAAAGGGAAAGACAAAAAAGAAGAAAACTGAGTCTTCCTGGTTTTGGGTGCAAAACCACCAAATAATTCCCCCCAGTGCTGGTCTGAGAGAGCACACAGAACACTGCAAATCATGACACAGCTCTTCAAAACTCCATTTGGTTCAGACTGACTGCATTAGTCCCTCAGATCTGTAATAATTTTAAACACATAGATGAACATAAATGCTTAAACAACCTTATACCCCTTCTGTTTATCTGCATTATGGTCTTTTATTGCAATTAGTTGTTATCTATTTGCTTTTAGCAGATAAGGCAATGAAAAACAAGTAAGACACTATGCCTCATGTCACTAAAATGATAAACATATTCATCAGTCTCCAAGGAAATATCTTGGTTCATTCATATGAAAAATAAAAATAATTTTAAAAAAACACAACCAAGAGAGGCAGCTAATACTGCACCCAAGATGAATTTACATACTTGCCTTCCTCTGCTTTTTTTTTTTCCTCCTTTGGAATGTATTTATAATCCTCTTAATTACTTTCAAAAACAAGGAAGGAAGAAAATGAAAGAACCAGGCATAGCAGAAGCAAAAAAAAACCCACAACCCAACTGACCAACCCAGCAAAACAAAAACAAGCTACCATTTTAGTATAGCAAAGAATGTAAGATTCCTTTGTTTTCCAACCCAGAACATTCTGTTCTGAGGTCTGAGTTCCTCCTGTGGTGCTCCCCGCAAAACTATTCCAAGTGGCTCCAGTAACCAAGAATTTCACACGGGAAAAAGGAAGTTCTAGTGTTTAAGGCACAGGATGGACAGGCAATCTGGGCCCAGCTGTGTCACAAAATTCACGTTGCAAACTCGGGCAGACAGCCTGGTCTGAACACGACTCATGCGTAGCTACCAGGAGGCCTTCAATAAAATCAGAAATTCGGTACCACGTTCCCCACTGGATTTTTTACAGCTGGTCACAGCGTGGGAGTAAAATGCTGCCAGTGTCAGGCACGAGTGGAGATCTTTCCTTTCTGCCCTGCACACGCAGGGGTGAGTGACTGCACGTGGGCGGGCAGACTGCGCAGAATCACATCAAGACATAATTGTAATTTCTCGTGGATTAGACCTACCAGCCAGCCCAAACACCTACTACCCACCCACTAAGTGGAAGTCAAAAGTGCTTAAGAATAAAAAGAAAAGTGACAGAAAAAAAGCCAGGCTATTTGTTCTGGAGCTGTTTCAAAGGTAGGATTTGGATGGCAGAGTAAGCACATTATTGCTTAAAATCAACCTACCAATGAAAAACAAAACTGGAAATCACTGAAGGATTAAAAATGCACCCCCCCAAAAAAATCAATTATGCAATTAAAGATAAATCTAGATTTTTATTTTTGGACATCAGATGAGGAGAAGCTTCTGCAAAGAGTATATTAATATAGGCTAAAGAGCACAGCCTTTGCAGGCTGCACGACAGCTTCTTTTATTTGTATGTGAAGCATGATGCCACTCAAGTGTGAGTCACTCTAATCACTAAAGTTCCTCACGAAGCAACATGACAAACTGTTCTCCCAGGGGCACTGATTCAAAGCACATTTTCTGAATTTTAGGATTATCAGACTAAAGAAAGCTGAATTTTCTGAGCAGGAGTCAGCAGAAAGAGGCCTGTGGTATCTTAGTAATTTATAGACAGGGCAAAAAAAGAGCAATAGTGATTCACCAAAGTCTGTTAGTCATAAATTCTCTCTGCATTTTATTTGCTGCTAATTCCAAATTTAAAAACAGGGAAAGAAGGGCAGAAAGAATACCATGTCCAAAACCCCACACATTCTTCTACCTGTGCTCCTCGGGCATTCTTTCAGAAACTAAAGTTCACAGCTAGATTTTTGAAGGAGCAGTTTGTCCTCCAGCTTTAATGATGATGACAGAAACGGTTCTTGTACAATTTTGTTTTTATAGAAAAATCAAGTTTCCTTCACCCATTCACCCAGCACACAATGCCTGTGTGCTGCAGGACAGTGCCAGACACAAGCTCTGCTTCCCAAAACCATGAGGTTGTGTGGCAAACTTTGGGATTTTTTAACAGATTAAGAAAAAAAATCCCAAAATTACAGAAAAAAAACCTCAAAAATGTGACTCCTAAACATCAGGAGTAGTTCCAGTATTTTAAAGACTTGTGATATCTGAGATATTTTTGGGTTTGGGATGCTCATTTCGGTCTTCTTGTGGGAAGAGGAACCAACCAATTTGTTGTTCCATCCACTGTCTGCCAAACCTTGAATGAAACACTGGTAACTTTTCCTTGGCTGTGATACTATTAAAAACAAATTAAAAATCTTCTCTCTTTTTTGTTTTAAGAACCTGGTCACCCTACTGGTAATGTAATTTTCCCACCTTCAGACACATTCAGTTTATGGTCAATAAAACCTCTATTAAGCTCTTTAAATGCCCTATAAAGCTGATTTAATCTTGAAACAGAAAGCCAACAAACAACACATGCTCATGCATTTCAAGCACCGAATAATGTGACATGAAAAAATTGCTTAATTTCTGGAAGATTACAACAGTTTTACCCAGCTATTGACACTAAACAGCAGAAAATCCCAAACTCCAAAACTAAATACATTCTTTAAATAAACAGAAGTCACATCTAAGTATCTCTGAAAAACACAAGAGAACCTTTGTACTGTGCCAAAGGGTACAAGCAAAATAAGCAGATTTTTGCCTGAGCCGGGAAAGGCCTCATTCCCTTGTTTAATTATTACCTCTTTTGTGCCTTTCCTCAACAAGCAGAGATAGCTTTCAAGCTACCTTTGAAACATTAATTTCTTCTTCCCAAGGTGACACTAAATCCCTTCCATGATAGGCATCTTACAACCTTTTGAAAGCTGCATGAAGTTCAACAGAGTAGGAGACTGATCTCTGTTCCAAAAATTAGTAGTTTATTAATAGAGCTGTACCTGTAAGACACCAGTAAAGTACCTCAATTTTTGCCGCCTTCTTTCTCTGTCAGAAACAACTTTTGCTCTTTTCCAAGATGTTAAAGCCAGAATTTGCTCCCAGATTATTTTCTGAAGACACCTGTAGATTTTCTCTATCTAGAGTAGCTCTCCTCTCAAACAACCTGCCATCACCAAGACAGCAGAGGCGTCTCCAGTGGTCCAAAAAATAGCAAGTCACTTGGAGCTCCTTTATGGGTGAAAGGTATTGCTAAAATAAACATAAATTTCAGCTTTCTTTTAAAAAACAAAGTCCTCCAGCACTGTGAGTATTAGGAAGTCTGAATGTATTAAGTGAGTGCATTGCGTTCAGGCTTAGAGCTTCGATAAAAATACACCCAAATGTACTAACACCCTTCTTCCCACCAAAATGAAGTTTTGGGATACTTGCGAGCCATCTGGGTGGACACACAGAGAGGAAACATCGGGTCTGCCTCAGTATCCTTTTGATGTTTGGGTTGGTAATGGGACTATGACTCTCATAGGGCGTAATTCACAGAAAACCATTCTGAAGACTCCCTTAGGAGTCTGGCTGTGTAAATGGCTGTATTTGTGTTGTTTCACTATCTGAGTTAATTAGATTACTGCCTAACAAAAGAAACTCATTCTGAAGGGCAGAAGAGGACATTACTACATCCATCATATCAGTGCCCTACTCCCATATCCAGGCTTCTGGGAGACTTGAATCAAAACATGAAAATTACATTTCTGTCCTCTATTGTGAAAATGTGAGTGAAAACATAAGACCAATGTCTTCTCCACTGTCATGGGATGAGGTGAGCCCCGTGCTGAGTGAGTTCAGTGACTGTGGAGTAGTATCTGTAAAATTTTACCTGTGTGGTTTGAAAACTGGACAGAGTTCACCGTATCAACTTCAAATCCCAAAACCTGTAACAGAACACAGGAACATTTCTTTTACTAACACAACTTCATTAATACATTACCCACATCACAAAACACAGGGAAGAGTTCCTTGCCTTCCAGTGCATACTTCAAAATCTTGGGAGCTGAGTCAACAAACAGGCAACATAAACAAACAGCACAGTGCTCTACTACAGCAGTGAACAGGGAACAAAAGTGCCGCTGGCAACAGCACCAGAAAAACACAGCTCTGGATCCTCGGGGTGAAGTTCAACCGGGGATAAGGACACAGAGGCTGGTCCAGCAGCAAGCACTGAAACCTTGAAGAAAGCCTTGGCTGGCCTTTCTTGGCAAGAGAAGAAGTACAAGGTACTAAATGAATGCACAATATGGAGGGATGATGCTGTTGGCATTCCAGAAAACCATTTTTTTTCTAAAAGGAGGACAGAAGGATCCTAAAAGGGATCAATATTACAAGCCATACTTCGATGTCACAACCAGTTCCTTCACAACTAAAAGAGAATAGAAAGAAATCACAGGGAATTAATTTGGGGTATGATTGGGCAATAAAGGGGAGAAAGAAACACAGAAAAAAAAAGCCTAAAGCATGCTCCAAAAGCCACCTGCTACACTGCATTACCAGCAATCCAAATACTGAAATACCCAATAATTTGCTAGTGCAATCAACATGTATTCTTGTGCCCAAAAATATATAAATACTATGAAAAGAAGAGCATCCAATCAGGAGAAAGCTAATGAGGATTTTTAACCTGACAATACCTGTTTAATACAGACAGGCATTGCTAGTCAAGCCATTTTTAGACATTTTTATGTGTCACGCAAGGAATTCTAATGCAAAAGTGACATTAACAGTCTGACGCCGAGTCTTTGTTTCCACATCCAGCTTGCTCTGAGTAAGAAATCTCCTCAAAAGAAGAGCTGCTATGTATGGCTCAGTGAGTCATACTGGGAGATAACGGGGATGATGCACCGCTGTGTATGATCCTCTTTCAGGCAATTTGCTGGGAGGGGGAAGCGAGGGAACAAAGCTTTTCCAGTCACGTTTCCCAGCGAGACTCACGCCTCTCCCTTTTTTGTCGTGAAGGCAACTCCTTCGCATAGATTAAAAACCTTTTGGGTGTCTGGTGCCAGACATCAGGCTTTCCCTGTGCCTGTACTTTCCCTGTGATAAGCCCTTTATTCCAATACCTGGCTACAAGATGGAGCTGCGTGCTGTGACAGGTCGTTCCTTCTGCCTGCAGGTGCTACACTTCTGTTGTTTCACAGCTCACAGCCACCCAGATCTTCGTAGAATAAATCTCTCATTTCAATATTTAATAAAGGTTTCTGTTCCTTCCTCACCAGAAAGAAAAGTAATTTTGCATCAATGGTACACAGAATGGTGAGTTAGTAACCTCAACTTGACCGGGTTCAAATTAAGCTCAGCACCTATGCTCCCCCCAGGCTCTTGTTTCACCTTGGTGGATTTTATTTTAAAGACCCAGGAACTGAACAGTTGAGAGCATGACAACACTGTTATGACCTTAACCTTGATGTCTGGACATGCTCTTCAAGGAAATAAATGGGAATATAGCCTCTAACCAGACTGTCACCCCATAATGAATTCCCCTCCCTGCAATGAACAGACCTGAGTTGTTATTTCCTTAAAGTATCTTGGCAACAATTGTGAATTAATTCATTTCTCTGCAATATTCAGATCACGTCTCTCCAACTACTTAACCCCTGAGACTACAGAACACACTTACTGTGATTTACTGACTAATCAGGTTTACACTCGGTGCTTTAGGGAAGGAGAGCACTCACGGCTGCTGCAGGGAGGGCAGTCCTACAACACAGGGCAGCACTGCCCCAGACGATGGCCACCAAAAAGAGCAGTCCTTCTTTAGTGTCCTCCCCAGCAGTAGTTATCCTTTGATTCCTCAGACAGGTTTTCCACAGAATTAGGGATTTTTGGTTTGTTTTGGCCAGTTAATCGGCTTCAACCAAAAGATGGAAAAGTACAAGGGAGGCCACCTCTCTTGGAGATAGACAGTTAGCTTGGCTGTACACTGGGTAAAACAGGAAATAAAATGCTTTGGAGAGTGGATGAAAAGCCACAGACAGCTCAAATTCTGCAAGGGACCTTGATATTCTCACTTTTCTCATCAGTACAAAACAGGCTAAAAAAAGCCTTTCAAGGTCTCTATAACAATCATTTACCGGTGTTAGTCTAGTCTGTCACAGTTTCTGAATTTGCTCTAAAGTTTTGTTTTGAATAAACATGTATGACTGAAATCTAACACACCTATTTTTGAAACCTGATTCAACCCTCAAAATAACCCACGGTTACTCCAAAACATTTCCTTATATCAATGTTCTTACTAAGGCCTAGGCTTAGCATTAGTCGTAGAATAATCAAAAAGAATGTAGAAGCCATGTTAAGCTAGGCTGTGTTTGTTCCCAAGGCAAACTGCATTTAAAAGTCTAGTGGAATTTAGTCACCACAAGAAAATATGAAAACAGGACGGAAGTGCTAAAAGAAGCTTTTCACAGCAATCACCTCTTCTAGGGCTACAGAAAAAACTGTGGTTTTATTTTGGGTTGTGTAGTTCATTTTAACAACCTGATTGTTTACAATGTCCTCCAACCAACAATTAAAAACCAGTGTTAGTGACTGTCGTCCTTCACATCTAAAGGACATCAGAGACAGTTTCTGATGCACTGAATGATGGACACTTTCCTTGCTTACAAAGGGAATTTTGTTCAAAAGATGTCTTGTTAAACCTTTTTAATACATACTCATACCTTTAATTCCTTAGGCAGAACTGACTAAAAGCACTGATTTTTAGAGTTTTTTAAATTAATTAAGAATTTCTACTCAAACCAGAGGTTAAATAAATCTTAAGTGAAAGTTAACTAATTAGAAATGCATTATTTTTGTATGTACAGACCTAGAAAACTGAGATCAGAGCAAATGAATTGAATCAGATAAACATACCAAAAGACAGACTCAATCTCTCATATTTGCACACAAAAGTAACAACTACGACCTGAAAATATGTATTTAGTAGGATATCAACAATTTTTCTACTGTCATAAACCGGCAAGAATCAACCTTTTCTTCAGAAAAACTACCAGAAAGTAAAAATTCAAAACAGGACTAAGCTCAATATATAAAATTTCTTACTTGTGTACACACATTTGTGTTCCTTGTACCTCTCTGTAAACAAACTGAGGGACTCACCCCACGTGGATTTTGCCCGTGGCAGAACAAGTGCCTTCAGATCGTATTTGATTGGCATCAGGACTGAGCTTACTAAGAAATACACTTTAATGTTTAATTTTTGCTTCTCTATACCAGCTCTAGTCCATACCTTTGCTGCCTCCCCTGCTCCTCACAGCAAGGGGCCTGTGGTGATATTGCTGCCTCTGGTTTTAGAAATGTAGGTGACATCAGACGCTCTGCAAGCATCCAAGGGCTCCAGCTGCCAGGGACACACATCCCCTGCGCTGCCACCATCCCCTGATTTGGATGATCTGCTCTCCTACAGGCCCTCCAGGAGAGAACAATTCCAAGTTTCCACGCTCTGCTGTCATCCCGTGTAAGCATCATTTGCCCACAGAACTGGAAATCTTGGACAAATCTAAACCCAGAGCCGGTTTGGGTAAGGACGATAAGCGCTCTTCAAAGGAAAAAGACGACTGAGTCCATCCTAAATCTCCCAGCCTGCAGTCTGAGCACATGTCAAATGTTGTTCTTCTTAAGACCCAAACCATAGCTGCCTGGATCACATCATTCAGTGATATTTGCAGTTGAAATCTCAGAGGAAAATGGGCAAATTTAACATATTTTCTAAGTGTCTTCAAGCAAAGGTGGCAGAACTGTTAGACTTCTAAAATTAAATCACAAAACATTAAAACTGGAGGAGTTCTGTGTTTGGAAGGCACGGCTGGCAGATCTGAGTGACACATTTCGGAAAAATATTTGCAAGATTAAATCCAAGTACACACACACCAGAGCAGAATGCATTAGAAGAAACAGCCAGCACGAAGCACATCGTGCATGACATCAACTTCAGCCGAGTTCTTCATCACAGGTGACTGAGGGAAAGGGACAAATGTCATCCAGTTCTTCCCCTGAGTGCTCTTCCAGCCTTGCCAAGAGAAAGTGGGACCTGGGCAGGGACGTGGTCTAGAGAACTATGCAAATGCACCTCTTCAAAATAGCACATATTCAAGGGGAAAATCAACACACAAGAAAGGAAGAGACTTCAAAATACATGGACAACCTCTAAAGGTGTTGGCTCTTTTGGAAAAGAGGACGGACAGCCTAGTTTTCCTAAAAGCAGAGAAGTAATTTAAACTTATATCCAGCCATAAAGCCACAAATAAAGAGTCAAGAAATTGGTCTCCTTCAGGATCAGAATTTTACGAGAGACACCAGTTGTTTCACTAGTAGATCAACATAAAGGCCCAGACAGTCAGAAAATGTCTTGAGTTGGGTAAGTTACATAAACAGCTGGATCTCAGTTATGGTTCACCTCTAATCATGGAATCCTTTGGACTGTGCTGCTGCATTAATTAAAGCTTTGTTTAAAATTTACAGTCTCTCTTCCCCTTCCTTCCAGAAAACATTTCAACCACACACTGAAAAATGTTACTTCTTCACCACAACAAACCAGTGCCCAAGACTGTTAGAAATCAAATATTACAAACATGCATTCCAGAGGAGAGCCTCAGTTGTTATATAAAGGGGAGGTTGAAAATCAACATGGAAACCATTTCACAGTATGGAAAATTGTGAGTGATAGCAACAGAGAAATGAGCAGGAAGATTTTGAAGCAAATGCAACATCTGAAATTCAGTTTTAATGACTGCCAACCTTTATGTTTATATTTGTGCAATCTACATTATGTACCAATGGTCTGGAGAAAAATAAAAGTACTCATTTTTACCTCCTAATCCTATTTGGTATCTGATTATTAATACCACTTGAGTCAGAAAACTGTTAACTTCAAAGATTAGCTCTGCCTCAGAGTAAATATTAACATAAATTCTCATTTAATAATTTTATTTACTCTGAGAAATGTGAAAAGCAGTTACTGAACTGCTTCTGTTTAAATTTGTATTGCAGCTTTACTACGCTCCTGCAGGGGGAAAAAGATGTATTTTCAAAAGTGTCACACACTTTGTAGTACTCAAGAAATCCTCCTTTTTCCTTGTTTATATGCAGTGTGAGGAGGAAAAAAGTAGGTGTTTTCTTTTTAAAAGAAGGGTCTTACATCTCCTAAGTGTGTGAGAAAAACTGTCACTTGAATTACACAAACTTCTGAATTGAACTAAGTTTTAGTGGTTTCCAGGGTATTAAACATTAGAAACAAACAAACAAACAAACAAACAAACAAATCCCACTTTCCAATGCATTATATGCACACATTCAGAGAAAGGGGGCTTAAAGGGGGCTGAGATGCTGTGGGATTGCTGTCCTTGGAGGTTTTCAAGACCCAAGGAGGGCTAAACCCCTGAGCAGCCCGGGCTGAACTTAGTGCTGCCCAAGCTTTGAGCCAGAGGCTCCTGAGGTCACTTACAGCCTGGGTCATTCCATCATCCAGTGACACAATTACATACGAAAACCTCAGCTTTATCCATTGTAGAACTCCACGTGTAAAATCACACAAAATATCATCACTGGCTCCTCATCCTAAAGTTCTGGTTCTAAGGATAAAGCCCAGGGGTACTCTGTGTTTACACTATTAACTATGCCAGCTTTGACAGTAAAGATAATACATCCTTTGCTGTTAAATGACCAGTAGACCAATTTAACTAGAATGCTTTCATTTGTACTTAATTTAAGCAACCTTAGAGAACAATGACCTAGTTCTGCAAGAATGAAATTCAATTAAAACCACCTCTCTACTCCACAACACGACCGGTATATATTGCCCTCTTAGGGCACTGCCTTTGTGCCTCCACTGGCATTTCATTTTCAGGTTTGAAATTAAAACCACAAAGCAGTAATGCAGCTCAGGTTAGAGGAAAAATCTGGAACAAGGGAAAGGCAGAGGGAAAAATAAACAGAACAGGGTAAAAAAAGAAAAACCCCAAAGTTTGTAGAAAACCAGACTGTGTAGACCTGCATACATGTTTCTTCCATAGTATTTATGTTCCTGATACATGTTCACAGGTTGGTATCTATATTTCAGGGAATAAAGCCAAGACCTCCATCCAAACTCTCCAGTTCCTTCAAAGTTCTTAATTTTGGAAAACGTTAGCTTTACCATACCAGAACACATCAAAACCAATTTTCACAGGGGAGTCCCCAGACCAAACGGTTTGTAAACCACAAATCCAGGAAGTATCAGTAGCTGAAGTTGTAAATCAAGCTCAGCCAGTCATTCACACAAATTATTTTATAGTGAACACAAGGCACCTTGGTTTTTTTATGATCTGAGCTACAAATTTGCCACAGGTAAAAATCTCACAACTCTAAAAGATGAGTTTATCTCTAAGGGAAACACAGTTTGACAGGAAAATGGCATAGAAAAATGGTTAAAAAGTAAGACGGAACAAGGTTCCTTCCAGTTCTCCTGGTTCCTAACCAGGAGAAGAGAACCTTTGACTTTCACGCATCCAGTTCTCCCCAAAATAAATGCAACCTCGTATTATAACACTTAACTTCCTTGCACCTCAGCTCTCCTGCTTCGTAGCAAGATACTCTTTTTGGCAAGTAAAACTTTAATGGAAAAAGGATGACCCTTTTTCTAATTAATATTCAAATGATGAAACATCCAAGTCAGGCATGTCCTGTCCTTTGTGCCAACAAATGGTAACAGATTGATGAGCTAGAGCAAACTAGGAGTAAATACTAAAAAAAAGCAAGAAGAACACACATCATCAAATGAATCAAAACCATCCAGCTCTCTCAGCCTATCTTTGTAAGAGAGCTGATCCAGTCCTGCAATCATCACACTGTGAAGTTGTGTCTAATTTTCAAAAATTAATGGCAGCACATGACAAGCCATGGGGCTCTACAGAAAGAAAAAAAACCCCCAGCTTCAAAAGCCAGTCAAACTTTCCAAGCACTGGGGAGTACTTTGATTTATATCATTTAAGGCACACAGCAGCATTTAAAAAAACAAGTGAACAAGTGAATATTTAAGAGCAAATCCTGCATCTCAAATATGTACAAACACACGAAACACAAATATTCCCCCCTGCCCGGATTGTTTTGTTAACACCCTGCGAGGTTTATCCCAACTGTGGCATCAGTCAAAGGACAAATTTTTACAGCACAAAGACGTACATAAACCAAGGGGTTTACCAAGACTTAACTAGACACAATTTATAAAGAATTTTCAAGAAATCTTGTGGTAAGACTCCAAACTGCTGACTTTCAGCTGATCATGTGTACAATCCAGAAACTGAATTAGCCAGGAACGCCTGGTATTTGTGTAAAAAAATTACTGTATCACATAAACCAAATCTATTCTATTCCTTCCAACTTTATATACACATATATATATATAAACTGAGCTTAATTGAAAGACATTAACAGAATTAATTTTACTACCACACTTAAAATTACCCTGTCAAACAAGGTAATTGAGGTTTGGGGTGTTTTTTGCCAAGTAATGGCAGCAATACTTTCCAATAAGAAAGTCTCTGTGTCGGGCCATAGATTGCTCTACGTGTCCATTGTATTACAAGTTGTTTGCAATAATGCCCTACAGTTTGGAACTTCACCTCACACAGCCATCACTGCAGTTCCAATGAACATCACTGCTCCACTGTATTCCTCTGGAGATGGCATAGAAACATGTTTTAAAAGGCTGAATTTCTGTAATCAAACTAACTTGGAATGGAGGAAAGAGAAAAATTTCCCAGTTGCAGTTTGCGCCTCTCGCTGTGTGCCAGCTCTTTCACTTAATTGCATCTCCTTCCATTTGCTGCTGAACCAAAAAACATACATTGTACTGGGTGCAGAAAAGTAAAAACACTAATTCAGTTTGAGAAATAGGAACTTGGGAAAAAGAAAAGGCAGTTCCCGATAATTAGCGAAGCAGGAATAATTGCTGGCGTGGGCTGATAAACTGAACTGAAACTGCTATTGATTAACCCAATCTCTTTTTTCTCTGAGCTTTTAATAAGGCACACCAAATATCTAAAGAGAACTCTGTACATATAATATAGCTGTATTTGAGTGCAGCATTTGACAAGGCACTGCAAAGAAAAATCATTAAGATACTGGGGATATTGTGCCAGGATAAAAATACTAGAACAAATAAACTGGGGACAGGGATGCTGGACATATTACTGGTGATTTATTAACAGACCACTTCAAATTCTGAGGTTCCAAACAGCCTCTTACAAAACAGACAGTAAAAATATACACCAGATGACCTTGAGAAAAAGTCACCACAATGTAAGGAAGACATTAAACTATTAGAGAGCATCCAAAGGAGGGCTATGAGGATGGTGAAGGGTCGGGAGGGGAAACTGTATGAGGAGCATCTGAAGGGACTGGAGTTGTTCAGCCTGGAGGAGACTGAGGGGAGACCTCACTGCAGTTACAACTTCCTCGTGAGGGGAAGAGGAGGGGCAGGCACTGATCTCTGCTCTGTGGTGACAGTGACAGGACCCGAGGGAATGGCCTGAAGTTGTGTCAGGGCAGGTTTAGGTTGGATATCAGGAAAAGGTTCTTCCCCCAGAGGGTGGCTGGGCACTGCAACAGGGCTTGTTTCTTGAGTGACACTCATTTTTTACCTTTGATCAACTGCATATCAATTTTCAGGATTTATAAGCTGACTTCAGCACTGGACACCACAGAGGACATTGTAAAGACTGGAGCAGAAAACAAATCCTCTCTCTTCTGCCAGAGCAGACTACAATTTTTGTCACAGTGCTCTGGCAAAATTGGTACTCACTGAGAATTTGCTGACGGGCTGATCTAGCTGTAATATCATGACCATCTGAACAGAAAAGACTAGAACAGCCTGAGACTGCACTGAATCTGTTCTCAAATAATTTCTTGATTTTTCTGAAAAGGCTTGCAATGAAGTACTTGTCTGAATTGTAATTAGGCCTAATTCAAGATTTTCCAGTAATGCTTTAAAGATGCTTTTCCAAATAAGCCTTGGAGACACAGGAATACTTCAGAGCAAATGCCACCAGGTCAGTAATTTTCCTTCGCACCTGGACAGACTGATTGGCGTGCACTACTAACTGTTCAATGCAAGATACTCAGATGACATTAAAATATATGCCTTTATCAAAATTCCCTCTAAGCCATTTTATTCAGCACTAAGAAATTCCTTGTTCTACACCACGACCATTTTCCCATAGGCTACTCAAACAAACAGCCTCTTGTGCCAGCAAGACACACACCCTCCTCAGCACTACTCCCTGCATCACAACAGTTCCAGTTCAGGACCGAGATGACTGCAGGGTCAAAAGATTTGTGGGAGAGCTGCTCTGTTGACCTCCCTACGGGCAGGAGGCCATTCCTGCCATCTGGAGTGGTATTAAGTGATGGATCTGCCAGGCACCCATTTATAAAGGTTAAGGCCAATGAAAGACAAGAAAAAACTTGTTTCTGCTGCTGTTTTCCCCTTCATTCTTCCCACTGAAGGACAAACATAAAAATAGCACAACGAGGTGATGCTGTGGGTGTCTGCCTGCCTTTCACCCAAGAAACAAATTCCACCTGAGCCTGTTTACTGTTAGGCACCAGTGACTTCAGATGCTGATTTCAGATGGAGAAGTAGGTTCACTGCAGATTTCAGATTCATCATCTTCATGCTGCTTCCTTCTACACTTGGATGTAATTTGACAAAAACACCATACTGTCACTGCAAACTCCTGCCAGCTGGAATCCTGCAGTGCTACACGAGGAAGTTTGCAAACACTGATAAGGAGAGGCAGACACAGACAGCAGCAATAGGTTCAACAGGCGTGGAAATTATCTCTTTTATTTTAGTGAATGAAATGGGGGGAGAGGATCTCACAGCACATTCTTTTCCTCTGATTTTTACTTTTAGTCCTGCTGTTCATATTTTGGCTAGCCAGGTCCCTAAGCACCAGTCTATCAGCAAGGTGTGGGCAGCATACTTTGTACATCTAAGGTGGAGTTATCCTACAAGAGAGAGATTTGTTTTATCCAGCACATGCTTTATGTGGACTTCTTAGGTAGACTACGAATGGATCCCGCTCTCCTACCACAAGTTTAGATGTTCAATTGCGTGGTAAGAGAGACTTGTAGAAACAAAACAGGAAACAGCTCCCTGAAGGAGGTGCCACATCATGTAAAGATCAGACCAAAGCCACACGTGGGAAGAATGAAGCTTCTGGAGAACGGATGTCTCACCACTGCCTTCAGAATAAGCAGATGTCTTAGAGAAGAGTACTCTGAAAAATGTTTCCTTCAGCAGACGCCAGGTGCAGGAGCCTGGGGCTTGCTCCTGCCCTGGCACCTCAGCTAAGCCAAAAGAGCTGTCTGTGGGGCTATGTTAGGGAACTGGATCAGGAAATTGGCTCACAAAATAAACACTCACTTTCTTCTTTTCCATTTTTGCCAAGTCATTTATAAGCTGGATGGCTTCTCAGAGCAGTTTAGCACATGGCCTCACAAAATGACTTTCCTTGGAGCATTGAAGTGGACACAAAATAGTGCAGGTGGAAGGACCAGCTGGCAGTGGTAAGGCCAGAGCAAGTGTTTCGCAATCTGGCTTCTCTGCTGAAACTAGAAGATTTCAGTACCCAATACGACAGGTGACAACATAAAACTTCTGAAATTTAAACACTAGCCTGCCATGTATTTGTTTGGTTGTTGTATGAATGGGCAGAGGCACAGTGTTACTTCCATTAACTACAGTGAGAACAAAACAGCTGGGTTTCTTAAAAACTTTTGTTTTCATTTTTGTTAAATGCTCAGAGTTCTGTTGGTGGTTTCTCACAGGTAGTGTGGTGCTCACCCCTGTGAGACAGGGGCTGCATACTGCCAGAAAAATCAGTGTAACCACAGTGAAGATGGATGGAAAAAGAGTTTCCGTCACTGTAACCTTGTTCAATAGCACTCATCATCCAAAACAAATGTCATAAAATACATGAAGATACACAGATTTATAAAATATACATATATTTAATTTGTTTAGATTTAGGCCAGACTTTACTTAAATACACGACCATAAGCTCCAGTGTACAATTCTGCAAAACAGTATTAAATTTTGAGAATTAAGCCAACAATTTTTCTCTGCTGTAACTTATTTTCTTTTTCTTTCCCCTTAGAGAAGATGGAGACAGAATTACCATGTAGAGCAGCTATGAATAAACATGGCAAAATTCAGGAAGAAAACAAATAGCTTAGTATTAACAATAAAGGGAGTATGTAAGTATGGCTTTATTGGCTAGCAATGTGCCAAATGAAGCAAGAAAAAAAACGTTGCTGCATTCTGATACTGTGGGACAGAGCAGCACTACACTTCCTTGGACGTTTCCAGCAGGATGACCCGATGAACGCCGTTCTTGAAGACTGTCACAGATTCCTCCCTTCAGCTTATTAATGTCACTGATAGCTGTGCCATCCTTGCTGGAGATTTCCACACAGATCCTCTTCTCAGAGGTAAAACATGACTGGACCCCACAGTGAGGAGAAGGGGAAAAGTTGTGGCCAGACTGGAAAGGTTCTGCAGGTCAGGAAAACCATTTAATACTGGTTTTGGGAACGACTGCATCCACAGGTCAGAAAGCAGCCCTCCAGCTTCTGTTTTGCCACAGGGGAGAGACTTTCCATTTTCCAGTGTGTGCTCCAGCACCTCCTCAATCCCACACATCCAGCTGGCAAGAGGTGCTTTGCATTCCCAAGACAGCAAAGTTAAATCACCATGCAAGGATTTCTACTCAGCCCAAACTACTCCATATGCTTAAAATTTACAAAGGATGACAGAGGGTGAAGAAGTAGTTTGTTTTATTTTTAAATGAACCACAGAAGAGGTTTTGGTATCTCAGTTCTCTCTCCTGCTCTACGGATAATTGCTCCAGATGTTCAGGGAACTGGAGCTCGGAGGTGTCACGGATGAATTAACGTGAACAAATACGAGTCCTGAACAAAGGCTTAAAAAATTTCAGGTAGTTCAGCACAGTAATATTTTTTTAGCTATGGTTAAGTCACCCCACTGCTGCCAAGCCATAAGATGATGAACTAGTCTGGCTTCTCCTGGGGCTCGTGTTATCTATCAGCACAGACCTCCTTGGCATGTTTCAAACATTATGCTCATCACATATATATTTTTTTTCCTCCTCTGTATATATTACTATGCAGCTGCACACTCCATTGCACACAGTAATTTCAGAAGAATGGACATTTTATGTCCCAGGACTAATGTCCAGCTCCCCACATTAACCTTGCGTCACCAACTCCAGCCTGTTTTCCGTACAACACGAGCAACTGAAGTGGAACTTCCACTCGCATCCGTTCAGACTAAAGAAGCTAAAAATACCTGCCTGGTATGTGTTCAGTCAGCCATGGATAATGCTGTATCCCTTATCTAAAATGACTAAATACGTTTTACAAGGGAAAGTGACCATCATTTTTTGGATATAAATAGAAAAAGTGCATAGTAAAAGACAACAGTTTACTTAAAAGGAGATTTTAGAGAGCTGTCAGTAACTTTGTATGTCCCCTGTTCTTCTCAGATGTACCTTTGTACAATTCTTATATATATAATTACGGATTCATTTTATTATTTCAAACTATACTTTTCTTTTTAATACATTTCCATACATTTTAACATGAAATGAACTTTTACTCGAAGCTTTTTCCTTTCTCCAGAAACCTGATCACTATTCACTCTGTTACCCGTCCCTGTCTGTTTATATACAAGAAAATATTCTCTCAATTTTTTCAGCTGGAGCAGAAATAAGGCATCAACTACTGGAAAAATGGAAAAAAAAAACCAAAACTCTAAGACTTAAAGACAGAAAATAAGGCCATTCCTAATATAAAAATGCCTTAAGCAAGTAAACACTTGCTACTGAGTCTCTGAGTACATTATATTCCCCACACAAACAGTGCAAATCCACCTCTAGGCAAGGTTTTCCAGTCTTTTAATAAGATTTGCAATTTCTTGACAACTCAATTTTTCTTCCAAAGACAGTGGGTGAATCAGGGTAAAGTATTTTTGCTTCCTCTCAAGTCAAATATTTGCATGTACTCGTAGACACCAAACCAGATCCTCCTTCACCTTTTCCTTTTGCTGCGCTGAGATAGATGAAAAGATTACATTCGTGTCAAAAATTATTTGCTCACTACACATCACTACACACCCTCCAGTGTAACTACTGTATCAAATACCAGTATATGCATCTGCACCGCTCAAACTTTCACAGTTTACTATAAAAAAGTCAGCAAATTATCATAATCATCAATCGTCGTAAATACTTATCATCTTCTTTTAAAAAAATTTAAAATGCCAACTGGTCAACTGGCCCCATACACACACTGCACAAGAACTTTTAATGCATCTTAAAATGCTTCTTGCAGCTTTACAGCTGTGTTATACAATCAGCCTGCATGAACATCCCTCAGCATTTCTGTATTTTCATGACAAAGGCTTATTTAACAAGCTGCCACTATTGAGTGACTTGGAGGAACAGTTAGGAATCCCACAGTCACACACTTCGACCTGACCTTGGACGAGGATGGTTCAGTCAGTCCCACTCTCTGTTCATTAGAGGCTCTGCCCAGCCATTCAGAGTCCACAGCACATCTGCAGCCCCAGCTGCACTTCTTTTAGGCAGGTTGAAATGACTCTAATTTTTCAAGCTGATTAGTTTGCATTAGTAGCTGAAAAGATTCCATTAAGAGTTCGAAAAGAAAATTGAGGTCTCTTTGTTTCAGAGTCGTGCACAAACATAAACTCCTGTTGTTAAGTAAAAGCAAGACCTCAGTAGCCTCAGTCTGGTCTATATCAAAGAATGTTAAAAGCAGAAAGTGACACACACCCCCCTTTTTGTTGTTGTTGTCTTTTGAGTAATAATCCACTTTCTTGTCCCCTCCCAGTCCTGTCCCACTCGCCTTCCCTCCCACCTTACCACGCAGGTGGAAAGTCCCACTCCTACAATCTTCTGAGAGGTTCAAAGTTCTCTCCGTGCACCTGAGCTGGGTTCATCTGGACGAGCACTTCTGGAAAGGTCTGGTGAAGCCTCCCCCTAGAAATCCAGGCTGCCAGGTGGGGAACCACCTTGTTTGGACTTTTTGGACTACAAGCCTTTTTCAGGGCCTCACCTTGTCCGAGGTATTCACCAGACTTTTGCAGCTACATGTGCTGACATCCACACAAGAAGCAAAATGTTCTTTACACAGCTTCGAACAAGCCTTCCCAGAGGGGTTGTGAATTTTTTTACGTCTTGGGTTGTTCTTTTTAATTCATCCAGCCCTTATCTACCTTTCTTAAAAGAACAAAGGCAAGGGGGGAAAAGCATGCTTCCACAAGCTTCATTTGAAGTACGATTCTAGAGCAATAATTGTTGTTTCAGATATGCAATTTAGGACAATCTTTGGATATTACAAAGACCAAATGCATTCTTTCATCTTTGTATTTATTTTTTGTTTAAGGTTTAAGGTTTTTTCAGCCTGTAACAAAAATAAGGGCTACAAAGTCAGAACATTTCTTATTGTTACTCTGTAAAGACTTTTGATTGATTCATCCTTCTGACTCATACGATTAACACAATAGCAGGGTTTTAAAGAGAAAAAGGAGTCATCTTAAATAAGAGATGCACTTTATCTTTCTACACAACCTTTAATCCATTTGGCTATACCTTTCAACAAAATTAAGAAAAAAAAGTCTTAAACTTTTTTTGCTAAGGCAGTAGATAATTAGCAAAGATCTACTGATACTGGTTTTGGTCTCAGCATATATTGGACAAGGCAGTTCAAGACTATCCCTAACTATTAATGAAATTAACATCTGTGCTGAACAAAGTTGTTTTCTCATCTTTTCTACAGTTAAGAAGGAGCTAAAAATGTAGACTTACTGTCTTCTTTCCAGAGGAGAATTACTGAGAACTAGTCTGAGAATCATCAGTCCTTATTAACAGCTGGACAACTATTTCCATTTAGCAGGGGGAAAAAAGTTAAAAAGAAAATAAAATAATGGAACGGATTTCAAAAGGCCATTTAATCCTGTATTGTAGAAACTGTTTATGGTATTTTCTACAGTTCGGGACAGACAATTTCCTTCTCCAGATCCAAATGATTAATGGTATTTGTCTAAGCTTTAGCTTTTAGCTTCATCTTCAAGGTAAGCAGATATAAAAAGAAGTCAGGAATTAAATACTCAAAACAGAGGCATGAGTTTCTCAAATTCTATGAGTTCTCAAATTCTAAGGAAAAAACCACATATGAGAAAAGTAAATTTGAATGTCACAGTGAAAACATACGTTTTTATTTTATATCATAAAAACTATGACAAATGTTAGTCAACATTAGAAACATTTAGAAACTAAGAAACATTTTTCTGTGTTTTAAAATAATTTCTCTGACTGACAGTGGCAACTCCCCAAGTTAATGCACACCCTACTGCTCTTCCTCTCTTCAATGCTGGACAATCCTGAACCACTTCCTGACACTAAAAGCTCAGAATATACAACTGTGGAATACCTTAAGACTATTTTAAAAATAATTCATAAGTTCCTTCAGAACTTCTTAAAGACACAGTAAGACCATGCAAGTAAAAACTATTTAAACTCTTGACAAGGCAGAATTCAAAGCAGTGCTGAGGGCAGTTCACTTTGTGGCAAGTCCAGGTGCACATTTCCTCTATGACCTATTGGTTAATCTAGATTCTCTAATTACTTAAATGTATTTTAACCTGAAATGGTGTTAAGAGTTTTAACATTTCTCACTTAGCTCTATTACTTCCATGACTATAACTGCTCCAATAGATGGTCTAACTCTGTTTTGCTGTGTTTGCCATACAGAAAGCATTTACCACACACTCCACAGAGGAAGTCTTTCCACATACCCACATTTTAAATACTTTAGCTTTTACTCTAGTGGGAGCCTGACAAAATGCAACCAACTGGTTAAAAAAAAGACCTTAAAGAATTCTGTGCAGATTGCTGGCTATTGATAATAATGTCATAGATTCCCACCAAAGATTGGGTTATGCAAACACGAGTGAAGTTTTTTGGAGAAGTCTGCAAAGAGCAGGTGAAACCACGTCCGGTTTTCTATTTGGATGCTGCTGTCCAAATGCAGATTCCTGAACTGTTGTGTCAGGATTTCAGCCCATCAGACCTCACAAGCACACAGACACACACATATCTACACACACCCTGCCCTGCAAACTCAAAACGGATGAGCTCCAAAGGGAGCCTCGCTTAACCGGTTCAGAAAACTAAAGTTAAAAAAAAGATCATGGGGAATAAAAGCATGCCAGACTTGCACCCATCCTCAAGAACAGACACAGGTATCATTTTTATCTCTATATAAAAACAATAAAAGAGAAAGACTCAGGTTGTAATTCTCCTCCTTGTTTCAAGGAAACAAAGACAAGCCAAGTTTCACTTGCTGGCGCCTTGCCCCATCTGATGTTCAAGCAAAACAAGGGTTTAGATAACTTTCCAGCAAGCACAACTTCACTGAGGGCTGCCTGCACAAGATTTGCAAGTGCAGCCTGTAGTGGCGGGAGTTTGGCTGCTCCCCAAGTAAATGTCTCTTCCTCCCACCCCAGAAACTTCTTGTTATACTATACACTGAGGAACACTATACAGTACGAGTGTGACAGCCTCCTAAACACAACCCAGTTATAACATCAACAGGACTTTTTAAACTCCAGTAGTATTTTGTATGTTATAGCCAAGGAACTAAAGACACTTTCCAGGAACCCATCTGCCAAGTTACACAGCTCATGGGTCACAGAAAGGTTGAGCTACAGAAAAGTAAAGAGACCCTTTGACAGAGAATTAAAATGGAGAGAGAGAACAGTTTAAGAGACTGGAGATTTCTGGAATAAGTATTACTGTGTGCTCTTTTCCAACACAAAAACTGAAAGGGGAAGTAAAATCGTGAGATCATTTTGTTAAGAAAGGAGGGACAGCTGGCCTGCAGCTCACGACAACCTCTCTGGCCTGCAGCTCTACATACTTGTATTTTTCCACAATACTCAGATTACACACGTACGTCACCCTTCACTATACATTAATTTTCAAGAGACTTGGTGACATAACTGGATGGTGATAGGGGGGTGTGACACCGGCTTGTTGCAGGCCTGATCTCACTTGCATCATTTATCACAATCCATCACCTCTCCTGTCTAGTCAAATGAGTTACACCATCGTTTGGTAAACACACATCAGGATAACCAATGTCACAACACACCACGTTCTGGTAATGAGGTACTTAGAGAGCTCCGTACAGACACGCGTGTGTCAAGGCACAAAGACCTCTTGATGGGGAGGCCCCAAATTAGCCCTTCAGGATACAGACCCTTCACAAGAGCCAACGGTGTGATGTGCAAAGGCTCGCCCAATGTTTTCCCACCACCGGCGACGACGGTGGCAAACAACTCCGAAGGCAGCACATGACAGCCATGAAGGCCAAGATCTAATTACACCCTCGAGTCCCGGGCCATGTCAGGCAGCCTCTCTGGCCCTGCCCTGCACAGTCATTAAGTGGCCCCTACGCCCCACCACAGCTCCCCCAGACCCTCCGGGGTGGGGGACCACCCAGCCCCACCGCTCCCGAGGGCAGGCGGGGCTTAGCTGGGTGCCAGCACAAGGACACCGGTGCCCCGAGTCCCCGGCACGGGACACTGCGATGACCCTGCCTTAAGGGGCAGGAGCCCCGGCTGGATGCGCCTGTTGGCGGCAGCGGAGCCGCCCTCATCCCGGAGCCGGCGCAGGCAGCGCGGTGCCGAGCAAACCCACCAGCAGCACCCCCGGCTCCCCCTCCCGTGCCGAGCCCGCTCGCCGTGCCACAGCCCCAGAAGGAACTGCGTTAACCGGGAGCGGCGCGGAGCCGGCGGGAGGCGCAGCCGCAGCGGGGAGCGCGGAGCCCCGGGACGGGCACTGCCGCC
>VZTA01028683.1:0-21026 GCA_013398855.1 Mohoua ochrocephala
GGAAGGGATTCTGCCCCTCTGTCCTGGTGAGAGTCCACCTGCAGTGCTGCATCCAGCTCTGAGAGCTCCACACAGGAAGGAAATTGACATGTTGGAGCGAGTCTAGAGGGAGGCTGTCAAGAGGGCTGTAGGACCTCTCCTATGAAGAAAGGCTGAGAAAGCTGGGGTTGTTCAGCCTGGAGAAGAGATGGGTCAGGGGTGACCAAACTGTGGCCTTTCAGTATCTCAAGGAGCCTACAAAAAAGCTGGAGAGGGAATTTTTACAATGGCAATAGTGATAGAACAAGGGGTAATGTTTTTAAACTGAGAGTAGGTTTATACTAGATATTAAGAGGATATTCTTTACAGGTGGAGCAAGCGTGAGAAGCCTCCTTTCCTTTCCCTCTATAACAAACGAGGTGTTGATCGCACACAGGTTGGTGCTTTGCCTATCCTGAGTTTGTCACTTAGATACAGAAGGAAGAATCTATTATAGGCTTCACCCCTTATGTATTTTACTGTGTGAAGAAAGTGCCACAACACTTCAGAACCTTTAGTTTTAAAGGCATGTTCGCGCACTGTGGCAGCAGATAAGTATTTGGTGGCGGGTGTTGCTTTTCATTTTGAGACAGCTAGTCAAAGCATTTGGATCACTCCCTAGAAAAAAACAGCTTTCAGATATAAGTATAAAGATTCTCTGAAGAGGAAAGTGCTTACAAAATGTACCTTGCAATAATCCTATACCTAACCACATCCGCAGCCCCCGTATGTTTCTGTGCATCAGCAGCAGAAAGCACCCGCTCTCCATTCACTCAATTTGGGATGAACACTTAAAAAGAAAAAGACTTCTGAATACAGCAGACTCCAGATGTTTCAGATTGCTGTGTGGGCGCAGAATGAGGCTATTCAGTTTCACAGCAAGAAAGTAAAATACAGTAAATTACCTTGCCAGGGCATCAAAGTGGCACAGATTACGGCTCTTCTTCTATAATCATCAGATGATTAAAGAGCATTTTCCACATTAAAACCTCTTACAAGGGACCACCATTATCCAACTCTTCATTTACTCATTAAGCTACATCTAGGTTTTTACTTCTCTAATTGGAATTTGATACAAGCTCTTTAGTCCTAAGTGTTTTTTTTAAGAAAGAAAAAAGGTTTTATCACCTACAGAGTAAAAACACCATTTTCATTGAAGAGACCCTGAATTTAAAGCTGCATAATTGCAATGTGACTTGTTTTAAAAACAGACCAACAGTTCGTAGAAAACCCAAAACAACAACCTGACCAAAACAAACAAAGATTAAAAGGAACTCCCAAAGGGCAGAAGCAAGGTACAGAAACCCAAGTCCTCCTCTTTATTTGCCTGCTGTCCTAGACACAGATAGTGTCAGAAAGCAGGTAAAGAGTTCAACTGCTTCCTCCTTCACGACAATAAAAGTGCTCCAAAATCATATAACCCAATGTCTGAAAGGAAGAAATGTTATCTTCCCTACCAAAAAAAACCCCATATTAAGACACATGACTCAGTTTACCCAAAGCAAATGAGACTGGGAACTGTACCTCAAGCCCTGAGGGAAGAGAGGGAGGAGGGGCTCCGGGCACTGGAGTGAAGACTCCTCTGTTGCCCCTGGGGGGTGCCCAGGTGGAGCAGGGAGAAGTGTGAGGAGAAAGGAGAGACAGAGGAACTGTTTTGGACTGATCACAATCCCCTATACTCTGCATCAGGGCCACCAGAGGATGCATAGAAGAGCTTGGAGCGAAGCTCAGCCCAGGAAAAGGCAGAGGAGGAAAACTGTTGTTTTGGAGCCTGTCTTTGTTTCTTACAACTCAGATCTATTTAAAATGCCAACACAACTTCTCTCCAAGTCAAATCTGTTTTGCCTGATAGTAACTCATAAGGAATTCCTCCCTCTATCTAAACCCACAGGCTTTTCCACGCAGGGTCTCTCCCAGTGGGGGAGTGAGAGAGCAGCTGGGTGGGTGTCTGGCAGCCAGCCAGTATCTACCCACCACAGCAGAATATTCAGACTCAGGTCTTCATTACAGTCCAAAATACTTATTTTCTTTCCTTCAGAACAAAGATATTCTGATTTATCATCATCTCTTGGACATAGCTAGGAATCCTAAAATTCAAGACTTCTGGTCCATATACAGGTAAAAACCAAGTAATCTCCCTCCGATTTCTTTTGCCTTTGCAGCTAATCCCCTTTCTCACAAGTACCCAGATACTGCATATTAACATGGTGTTAATATGTTTAGCTCTATATAGGCAAATTAGACTAAATACGATCAATATAAAATCGAGTATCATAAGCAAACCCATTAAGTTAAAAGACATTCATTTCCAGCAAAAGACTGTGTATGATACAGGTGTCTTAACTTTAACATAAGCAGCAGTGAAAACAGGCTTGTGGTAGAGCAATGTGGACAACTTCATTTGAAACCAAGCTGAAATACTAACTCTACCAAAACACATCCCCCTTTTTTTTCTTTTAATAAAAATTCTGCTTCACAATTAATTTGTAAAAATTACTTCTCAAACAAAATTTTAATAAGGAGCTAGTGTGAAAGTGCTTGCGAGTCAATTTAAATATATATTTTCTACTAAGCACTTGAATGAGGCTATATATGACTAAAGTTAAGTAAATCAGATCATCTGCATTGCTCCTTGTGGGTGCAAGTGTGAAAATTCTGGCCTTGCACCTAATTACCCTCTATTTCATCTTTATTTGACTGCATTCACATTGAATTTAGTTTTCCAAATGGATGCATACTCTAAATGCACAATTAGCTATAAAGTGCAAAGACCAGAAAAAGAGAGAAATTGCTGAAACCAGTTATTGTCAAGAGCTTTACTGGAGTGTGGGTTCACCATGTTTCTACGATAAAACGCTAAGCCTTCCATTGGAAATTTAGATGCTGGTCAACAAAGACTCCTTTTCTGAAGTATCCCTTATGGATGCACATGCTAGTCTTCAAATCACTAGTTTAAAACCAGTGACTTGACATCAGACAATCAAGTTTTATCTACAGGAGAAGAGGATTAAAGATTGGGTGGTACTTGAGAAAAGGTTGAGAACAAATTGCAGCATCAAACAAAAGAATATTTTAAAAAGTGCTGAAACAAAAATCTGCAGAACATCCTTGCAGAAACACTTAAATTGCTGATGAATAGTGGGGGAAATAATAATGCAGTACCTATTTTTAAATAATGCTGCTAAAAAAGAATCTAAAATTTACAGCCTGGTGAGATTTGTCCCATTACTGAGTAAACTGATAGAGAATCTAATTAAAGATAGGATGGCAGAACAGTTGGATAAATATAACTTGATAGACTTAAGCCAGCATGGCTCCAGCAAGGGGAAAAAGGGTAGAGGAGAGAGAAATCTCACTCCTTTAACCCAGAAGAGGTACTTTTTTGCAAGCACACACAAAATGGGGGGGAAGGAAAGGGAGTAAATGAAGATGGGCTTAATTAATTTCAGTTTTCAAAAATAATATAATTAGATCTTTCCTAAAGGGGTATTAATTTCTTTGTAATTACACATAAGGATATCAATTATTTAGCTTTATGTCACCAGCTGTGTACTAGGTAGTTTTCTAAGGGGCAAATATCTTGATTTAGAAACTAATTAAGCAATCGGAAATAAAGTTTAAAAGTTAGTCCTCAAAACAACCACAGCTATTTTTAAACAGTAAATCTCATGGGTCTACGCAGTTAACGATTTGGAAACGGAAACAGCTAGCAAAAGGATGACATTTCCTGGTGACACCACACTGCTCCTGTAATAAAACAAGCAAGATGATAGCATATAAAATGTAACTTGACTATTACAACTTGTGAAGTTGTTCCCAGTGAACAGAGCATAAGAAACCTCCAGAATCATTCTTAAATTTCTCAGCAATTTTTTTTTTTCTTTTTGCTAACATGAGGCTTTGACCTCACCATAGACAAGTTGACGAGTTTGGTTGTCAGGTGTTAGGAAGGCGGATGGAATGCTTGGGTACATTGGGTACAGGCAAATATAAGCAACACTGTCAGAACAATGGTCTAATATCTTCAAAATCATAAATGAAATTAAAATGACCACTCCTATTGAACATATAGAAACTGGGCATCCAGAGAACTGAAAGGTTAGCAGGCTCCATCTCAATATTTTCTGTTCACAGATGCTGTATGAAGCAGGAACAAGAGTATCCCTCCAAAACTTATAGAGAGATTGATGAGAGAAAACAAAGGGGGAAAAGGTTCCAAATAACCTGGAGATGTTGCTATTGTCAGCCTGGGTATCAGAGTAACTCCTCTACGTCCACCAAGGAAAGCAGAGAAGCAGCAGAGTAATTAGCATCTGGGGGTAGTGAGGAGGCAGGAAGAGTGACTCTTCAAAGCGTGAAATCACAAGACTAAACAAATCTGGAGAAATAACCAGCCAACAAGTAGAAACTTCACGTAATGTTGGGCAGAATATTCTTACAGATGGGACCAGGAGGGAGCCACAAACACATTCAACAAACAAGAATTCCCTGTGTCTCCCTCCAAACACAGGCGAAACCTTGCAAACAGTTTGGCAGCGCTGGGCAGTCCTGAGGGTCAGGCTTGGCTCTGGTGCCTGCTGCTCCTTGAGCACCTTTGCGGTGCTCTTGGACATGCACATTTTGCACAGCTCTCACTGGGATGCTGCTCTCCTTTCAGAGCTCAGCAGGATCCACTTTCACAATTCACAAATTGTCACTCCCAAAGACCTCCGCAAGTTGCAGGAGCTCTCCCTCAAACCCCTTCCCTGCTCTGGCCCAGACAGTTGCAGAGATCTAAAGCAAGAGGAAGGCAAGGTGGAATCTGTTCCTGTCCTTAGATGCCTGGGGCATCATCTATCTGGATACCTTTGAGATCAAAGGGCCCTGCTGGGGAAGGTCTGCTTATTCCCCTTTCAGTTACTTCAAGTTTCTAGTATTTCAAGACTCACAGCTATCCTCCTTTTTCCCTTGACTTTTATTATTTTTTATTTATTTAAGTGAAAGGCCTCTGATTGAGGGGGATAAATGCTCATGCAACCCGGAAAGCCAGAAGAGCACTAGCCCCTAACAGACACACAGGGATGAGCAAGTAAGAAAACCTAAGAGAAAGGAGCTGGCATATCTAGCTCCAAAGAAGGTCTTGAAATACAAGCCACATCAGAATCATGATGAAATGAAGACAAAAATATCCAGGATAATTTGCCAGGAAAGCTAAACTAGCCTGTGCTGGAAGTGAAGCAATATTGTATGTTCAATCAAACTTGGAACTGAATTAAGATTAAACAAGCTGTGTCAACAATTAGCACCAGGAACACACATAAAAATTCAATACCAAAATAGAATAATTACAGAATTGGCTCTTCATTAGTAATTGCCTGAAGCTTGTCAGGGGGTTCCCAAATATTCACACATCTACTTTTCTCCATATATTTCTGCCTCTAGGCAAAGCATGTTGGCTTCTTGGATGCCTTCAGCAAGTACTGGAGGTTTTTAGGTCTGGTTTTTTTTTTCACTTCCCCTACCTGCTTACCTCAATCAGAATTCTTGTGGTGGTTTTTCGTTTTGTTTTTTGGACACACTCTTGCTCTCACCTCATCCCCACTTTTCCCCCAAGTTTATCTTCTGCAGTGAAAGTTTCTTCATTTTCTGCAATCTCAGAGGGAATTTTCATTTTCTTGACCTAGTAGGATACATCCAGTCTGACTAAGGAACCCAGCAGCTATACCAAAGAATACTGTGTGCTTGAGAAGACAGATCTGGAAACACCTCATTCTGAGATATGTTAATCTATATTTTCTGGACTCTTCAAAGTAAAGTTACTGCTTTACCTTGGTGTTTCACACTTCTTGAAGAATTTAGGAGTTTGTCTAATCCTTCTGGGTAGTTACACCTTGCTTTACCATGCTGACTGCTGGCAAAAAGATCCCCACAGTTTAATTGTATTTTGTAAGATAAATACATATTTCTGTTTGTTCTATACCTGCTGTTTTATTATTCTTTTTATGTCCTTCACTCTTGTATCATGAGACATGAAAAATGAGCGTAAAATGATTAATTCATGGTCATTCATCATTTTATAAGCCATTAGCCCATTTGTCTCTTCCTCAAGTTAAAGATTAACTAAATCTTTCCTCATATGGAAATCATTCAAAAAATCTGATTATCCTGGCTGTTGCTATCAATAGCTAGGGGATCGAACGGTGAGCTTTAATGGCAAACATCAGCTTCTTATCTCTTTTGCTCACTAGAAGGAAAAAAAAAGATTTAAACTCCAGTTAGACAAAATCTGACATTCTCAACCAAACACTTAGCTCAAATTAGCCAATGTGAGTTAACAGCAAATTATTTTGCTATACAAACATTTTTCTGGAAACAAAATATTCTGTTGCTTCAAAAACCCTTAAAAGGGAGATCCCTTTAAAGGATCACAGTACTATTTTTTTTAAACAGATTAAACTATTGAATTTCTCAAAACCTAATTTTTAAACACATCACTGTGTAAACCCACTTGAACTATAACAATCGTGCTTCATACATAAATAGTACAATTTCAAATAATCTACCGCTTACCATAGCTTATCAAGTAACTTCCAAATGGAAACTCCAATTAGAAGTAAGATTTATGAAAAGACTAATGAAAGATGAACTGAATTGACCTATACCACAAGAAACCTTGGCTGAGCTGAAACCATCTACTACAAGAGTAGTCAGGTCTCATATTTCCCACTCTTTTCTCAATTTCATATAAAAAAATTTGAAAAAAATTACTTCAGTGTATGCGACGGGATTTTTCTTTTTCTTATAAAACCACACTGATTTGTCTGGGAAATATGTATAATTTAGTAGCATCTGCATTTTTTTTTTTATAAACCAGTGAACTGAATTCACTTTAATGATTCAAATCATCTGCAGTATCAAACCATAATATACTCCTAACTATCAGCAAACTATTTTGCTTTATTAATATTGAAATTTAAATTATTTAAACAGAGTAGTTAATCTTGCATTTCCAAAGGCCCGTTACTCTATTTCTATACAGCACTAAGTGACTGGGGTTAGATGCCTTCATGTCCTCTGAGAGCACAGAAACCCAAGAAACATTTACTACCAAAGACAAACTGGGGAGATGGGTAAAGAGAGAAACACATGTCAGAAGTTTACAAAACTCTGCATGAGGTAACTGGGTGCCTTCTGTAACTACTGGTAAAAGCCTCCAGCAGTTACAGAAGGCACCCAAGAACAATGCCTTAAGGTCCCCCACCACCTAAAGAGTGGTATTCAACTCTCTTTCCGGTCTACCTTCAAAATATGAAGTTGCTTCACTTTTTAAACTACTAGATAATTTTGGGGGAGAAAAGTAAGTCTTCATAAGGAGAGTGAAGTCTAATCCCCACCCATGAAACAAACCCAAAATATCACAGCACTAATTGGACAGAAGCAAGATGGATACGTCAGGGACCTTGCCTCTTCTTAGGCTGCACACCCCAGTTTGATAGAAGTGAGGAGAATACCTGTTGTTAACATGACACAGTCATTGCTCAGTTAGTCTCAAAGGTTTCTACAAGGTTGGCAGCCTCACCCAAACTGCTGATTAAATAAAACCAGAGAGGACTGAGTTCTCACATCTCACATTCCTCTACTTAGCCTCCTCTCATCCTGAGTAGGGTAAATAAGCATATTAAAAAAAAACAAAAAAAACCCCCAGGAAAACGGTATTACTTTAGCACTTTCAATACATTCTAGACATTTCAAAATTGTTCATATTCATGTTAATGGATCAGAAGCTCTATAAAATTTGTTTGATGCAGTGCTTATCACTTATATATGCAACCAGTTAAAGCCCACATTGAATGGAAGGAAAATTCAAGTGTTTTTAACGGGGCTTCAGAATCTGTAGAAAGGATGTCTGCTGTACTCCCTGGAGTGGAATACAGAATACTGAATGCAGTCATTCAGCAGCAACAATAATGAAAGGCCTGTAGCTGTAGCAGCATCATATTCTGATTATGCAACATCACACAGTACAACAGTAGTTAAGGATGCAGCTGATCTAACTAGATGCTAGGACAGTGAAAATGTATAAGCATCAGTACGATCTAAAAATCTCTTGTTTTGGAAGTGTTGCAAATCTATCACGGCACGTTATGCATCAAAACCATCCCAAAGAATTTGATTACAGGTGAAATATGGAAAAAATTAATTGCTCCCCCACCTCTTGCATTTCTCTAGAATATATTAACTAAAAAAAAAATCAAATAATTTGAAAGCCTTAAGCACAGCTATAACAACACACACTGCATTCTAAGGCTGTGGTGTTATAGAAAAGTTGAGACAGAACTCTAAACTCCTGAATTCTTTAGAAATTTGAGCCAAGCACTGTGCATTTTAGCTCTGACAAGAAATTATGTATTGTCTAAACTTAACATTACAGGAAGCTATAAGTGCAGCAGATTAATGTTGGAGCATGCATTGGAATTGCACTACAAGATGCTCAGGAGAAGCTCTTAATGGGTCTCCCTCTGAAAGAGTCAGGTCTTGAACATAAAAGTCAATCAGCAGGAAATGCCACAAAGCCCATGGCAAATGAAGATTGATAGATGTTGTTTAAAATGTAGGTTAGCCAGCTAGGTGACCAGATTAATTAATAATTAATGACTCACTACATGCGTCTGCTTCTCTCTGCATTCACAAAATATTGGGAAGGATGACTTGCTCCTGTTGAAAGCAGTATTTCTAGGTTCAACAAAACATAATAAAACCTGTATTTATCCCCTGGACTTTTCTCTTTTACATACAAATAGGGAGGGTGTTTTTTAATAAGATGAAAACTTAGGATAGCTAATGAAATTATGTCTCTTATCCTTCCTAATTGCCCCTTTATGATTATTCTTTTACAGGTATTAATCAACAGAGATGACATCCAGCAAAGCTTTAACAAAACACTTATCTGTTTATGAACAATTCTAAAGCATGGTTCTTATCACATGCTAATTTAGCTGTCTGTATCAAAGCTCAGCTGACTGTATAATTGGATCAGACACTCCAAGGATAACAGAAATTAAGTAACAAAACTAAGAAGTAGCATAAGAGCTTAAAAAAAGTATTTGGCACAAGCAAATAAATTCTTATACTGATATACTGTTAATTATCCATCATTACTCAGAAAATGTTACTTCTTAAAGACTAAGAAAAGAAGACAGAGAGGGCTCAGGATGGAGAAAAAAACCACAACAATGAGAAAAAAGCCGGTCACATTTGATAATATCTGCCTAAACAATTGTTTGGAAGCAAAGAAAGCAATCATTCTAGATTCTTTTTAGTAGTTACACCACCACTTCCCCCTCAGAGGAGCCTCTCTGTTGACAAGCAGCAGATCAAGGAGGGCATCTTAGAGTCGGCTCCCTTAGGTCCTCTTCCACAAAGTTGTCATCCAGGTCTTTTAGGAATCTTCTGCCCCAGGTTGCACCAGCTGTGTGATGCTCCCAGCTGATTCCTGGCAAGTTGAAGTCCCCCATAAAGGCAAAGGCAATTGACCTGGAAGCATCCCTTAGTTCCTCAAAGAATAATTTGTCAGTATCATTGTTCTGGCTAGGAATTCCATAGTAAAACCCCACAAAGGCATCCACATTCGTTTTTGCCCCTTGATTCTTACCTAGAGGCTCTTGACTGTGCCATTGCCGACTGTGAGCTCCATACATCACAACCTGTGCTCCTGATATCTCTACCAATTCTACCAGGGCCCCAAAGTCTCTTTTGATTGCCCTTGGACTTTGTTATTTTGGTGCTGCCAGCTTGAACAGCCAATAACAGACAGTAATCAGAGGGCCTTACTAGAGACTGGAGAGTTTTCTGGCAATGTCCCTTATCCGAGCCCCTGGGACACAGCAGACTTCCCTGTGAGTTGGGTCCAGTCTGCACATTGGGCCCTCCAGTCCCCTTAGAAGGGAGTCTCCTATTACAACTATCCCTCTTCCTCATGTAGCAAGAGCTTATTACACTTCAGGACTAGGCTGTCATTAATTAATTATATTTAACACACTTGTGAGAGGGACTGCTCTCTTCTAGTAGCATTCCAGATCGATATAGTATGGTAAAATTACTAGGAACAGAAACTGGACTGTGTTCTGTCCATAATTGTACAACGTGAAACTGAATTAGCAATTAAAGTAACAAATTAGTTAACGAGAGTTGCACAGGATATATGTATTTATGAACTCAGCAATCTGAGAACATGGGAGAAGCAATAAAAAGGGACAAAATAGTAACATGACCGCATTTGTGTTCATCAGTTGAAATTAAATACTAAAATTTAGAATAAAGCACATCTATATTCTATTTAAATTACAATTTTGAATATTATTTAACACAAAGAGCAAAAACAATCTCAAAATATTACTGGGTTTGATATGTTGTTGCAGGTACTGAAGGCACAAAGGCACATGAGAAAAAAACAAACTTGAAATAACTTAAAAGAATCCCTAATGCACTTCTCACTCAGCATGCCAAAGTTTCAGAACACCAGTTTCTCTTTGTGAACCACAGTGAAACTAAGCATACAACTGAAGCCTGAGTTTTCAGAAAGGAAATTTTTTCCAGAGTATCCACTAGGCAAATATAAAAACATATCCCAGAACTAAGCCAAAAAAGCCCAAGAAAGTGAGTGAATATTTCATAAATGCAAGAAGCTATTTGCAGAGATATTTACAGATACATACATACATGCTTGCTTTTCAAAATATCATCCTATTAATGCTGCCAACTACTAATTTTATACAGATATTTTTTTTTTTTAATAAAGCTTTAGTCATCAAGCTACTTCAGCATATGTTTACTTTTGAGATCAATAAGATTTAAGAAAAAAACTTAAAATATCTGGTAGAATGATCATTCATGACAGGAAATTCATACAGGCTCTTTAGAAGTACAGACATCTGAGTCCTACCCTTACATCTTAGGGTTTTAATGATTATTTTATTAAAATAAAAATTTGAGGGTTGTTTGCTTTTTGGTTTGGGATTTGTTTTGTTGTTGCTGCTTTTTAACACAGTGTTTTTTTAAACATCAAACAACTACTTGTGCACTTCACAGTAACATCCTTTAGGACTGATGCTCTGTGTGGTGTTCAGTCTCTGTGAAAGAAATAAGGCTGAATAGATCTAAAGTCCACTCTGCTACATTCAATAGTGCTAATACTAAAAACAAAAAGAGAAACATAAGCCTTTGAAATATCATACCCATGAAAATTGCAGTAATTATCTGAAGCCCACACCTATAACTTTTTCTCTATTTTTAAATCCATAAGAATTACATAAAAGCAGATAAGAGAACTTGTTGGTAGTAGGAAAATATCTAAATAGAATTCATGTCACAAACACAACAATGAGCTCCTATGAACAAACCACAGGGCTTTGCTCATGGGCTTCGACCAAAAGCTTGAAGAACCAAATCATCAAGGAAGTCCTTTTATGCTTCCCACAAGCCTACCAAACAAAATGAACTACAATCACACTGCTCAGTAATACCATTTTGGTTGTTCCAAGTTAGGGTTTCAGTAAGAAACTCTTCCAACAAAACCTCAGTCACACAGAAACCAAGTGATCCCAAATTCCCCTACCAGCACGACTGCTCCTGCAACACAAGACTTTAGAAACAATCACACAGAACTTGCTTCAACCACAACTCGCCATAACACTGTTCAGCAACACACAGAATATCCCAGAAACACCTACACATATCCCCATCACATTTAAACCCACCCAAAGCACCTGCCTGCCACTTCCTCACATTGCTCCCAGATGTTTCCCGCATGCAGGTTAATGAAGAGACAAGAGTTAATTGCTTTCGTCTTATCTATCACATAAGGTGTCCTGCTTTAATTCACTAGACTCAGCAGTGAAATTTTCATATGCTTACTCCACCTGGTTTTCAGTAAAAAAAAGTTATTCAAGAAGGAATTTCACTTTAAATTGTCCCTGGGAGTGTCACTGTATTCCCTTATTCTCTATGATGTTGTCTATTTATAAGAATGCTAGTTAAGATTAAAAAACCAGTGACAAAGTTATTGAAAAGTAAAAATAAGCTTTTTTGGAGGGAGGAGATAAAGAGACATGAAGAACAAAAAAATTGTTTAAAAGAGAAAACTTAATTGCCTTGATTAGACTGGAGACTATACTAAGGAAAAGTGACTTTTGATGAACTCCAAGTCAGAATTTCTTTTGGCTAAATAAAGAAAATAAATTTTTGCAGTAAGATGGAAGTCAAGTATGTACTTTAGATAAGAGGGTGTGAAAATATAAAGTAGGTACGTCAACCTACTTGCCAGTTTAATAAGGCCAGTAACCTTATTAAAACCTTAGTATACATATATATACACTATATATGTGTGTGTAGAAAGAGGTATATTTTAATAACAGTCATATATTACAGTGAAGATCTAGCAAGTCTGCTTCACTTAAATTTATTCCACTATAATACCTCTACCTTTACTTGTGGCTATTAAAGGGGATGAATCAAGAGTATAAATCAAGAAACAAAGAGTTTGCTTACGCGCTGTTTTTTTTTCTGGGATAGAGCTCATTTTCTTCTCAGTACCTAGAATGGGGCTATGTAACAGTGTTGATAAGACAGGGACAATTTTGTTATTGCTGAGTAGGGCTTGCACAGAATTAACCTCCTTTCTGCTCCTCCCAGCATCCCACCAGCAAGGAGGCCGGGGATGCATGAGAAGTTCTGAGGGGACGCAGCTGGGACAGCTGACCCCAAACTGACCAACAGGATATTCCATACCTTATTTTCTCATGTGCAATATATATAGTGGGGGGAAGGAGGATGCGGGGGGCATTTGGAGTGATGGTGTTTGTCTTCCCAAGTCACTGTTACACATGATGGGGCCCTGCTCTCCTGACAATGTCTGAACACCTGCCTGCCCTTGGGAAGCAGTGAATGAATTCCTTATTTTGCTTTGCTTGCGTGTGCAGCTTTTGCTTTCTGTTTTGAACTGTCTTTATACCAACCCAGGAACTCTTTCACTTTTACTCCCCTGATTCTCTCCCTCATCCCACTGAGGGGACCGAGCGAATGCCTGCGTGTGGCTTAGTTGTCAGCTGGCATTAAACCATGGCAATTTGAAACTTATGGCAGAGTCCTTGATAGTTTGGGTTTCCACCCTCATACCAACAAAAAGTATAGTTATTTTCTAAAGAACAACATACTTATTAAGTATAATCCTAATCAATGCAAATTAAGATATTTTTAGCATCTGACTATTTATTCCATGCACATTTTATGGCCTTGCAAACTCCCATGAGGCTCACAGTTCTCAGTGATTAAGTGTTTCTACTTGCTCTAGAACCACCCTAGAAAGGGTATTAAGTAGCCCGATACTGTAGGACATCTGATTTTAAAGTAAATTGTCCCAATGTTGCTGTTCCAATTCATGACAACTTTTTCAGGTGATACCTTTCCAGATATAGAGGAAGATAGATCAGCTGTTCTTCAAATAGCTGAAAATACCCTCTGTCAGTACTCCATGAGGGCTTTTATAGTATGGGTGTGATTTTCACATCTTATGCTCCTGCAAATATTCACTTCTGATTATCATCACTCTTCTCTGCTCTGATGCAAAGGCACACCAAATAATATTGGGTCCCAACAAAAAAAATTGATCAAATAGATTGGTTAGGTAATTGAAAGTCTGTAGAGCACCTTGCCCCGGGGTCTCAAAATTTACAGTCCACAGGTAATTCTCCCTCAATGGGAGGCAACCAGCATTTTACTCTGACAATCAGAAATGAGTAGAAGGGCTGTTTGGGGCTCTTGCCCACTTTGTGTACATCAAGTCCTGAAGCCGTCATTAAGGCCCTGAGCACTTTCCCAACTTATGAGTGGTAAGTTCCACCATACATGACGAGGAGTTTTATCTGACTTCTTTATGGCTAACAGGTTCACCAGTAATTTACCAAGGAAAATGTTTTGTTCTACTTGAAAAAAAAAAAGAAGAAAAAAGGAAAGTATATTAAAGTTAGACTTATTGCACCTTAACAATGGGTGCCATCATCTTCTCTGGTTTGTAATACAGATAAAAGAATATCACAACTAATAAAGTAAGAAAATGCAACAAAGGAATTTTACTAAAGTGTTATAATTTGCAAATAGATGACCATATCAAAGTCAGTGAGACAAAAAATAAATAACTCTAAACCCAGTCACATTTTTCTTAATGTTGACATTGATTAATTGTTTACCTGGCGTTGTGGTTGTTGAACCTCTTATTAGGATGCTTAGTACTAATTAAAATTTTAAAAGATTTCTCTGCTTCACATGCCTCTGTCTCTCTTGGGGGCCATAAATAGTTGTTTTCCCTTTTCAGTGGAGAAAATGATGAAATGAATGACAATTCCCAATGTCTGTAACAGCTCAGGCAGCAAGTGTATTCTCATATCAACACCATGAAGAGGAATCAGTGTCTTTGGTGTACTTTTAAATGTTTAAAAGAATAAAAAATGCTGGAAGGTTTCAGAAGATGGTTTCCACCTGAGGACAGAGACGAATTCTAACCAAAGGGCTAGTAAACATGAGAAGTTTAAAAAGTTTGTGTCTGAAAGTTAAATAAACCAATGCTTGTGTGAACACAGTTATTTTTGTAATAGTGAACATCTTGAAACATTCTTGTTGATTTCTAACTATTTTGATTGCTTGGAAGTATTTTCTCAAAGTCTTTTAAAACACTGTGTTTGTGACAGTAAAGTAGGATTTTTCTATACCTTGAAATTGCAGCTCCTGATCCTGGAACTTGAGGTAGTCAGTTGAAATCAGATCAATATTTTATGACCTATTTTCATGCTTATACCTGTGTCATAAGCAGATTTCATCAGAATCATCTGATGGTCTTACGGTTTTTGTGGTGCAAAAATGAAAAAGACCCCTCAGCCTGCAAATTTGAAAATCATCCTATTTTTTAGGTTAAAAAGTAGTAATAAAAGAAAGATGTCATTCTTTAGTTTTCAGTAGATGAAAAGTGAGTTTCAAAAGATATTCTTTATTTTATTTTTTGATAAACTTTACCTTATCTCATATTTTTACCAGTGATCTTCAATCTGGAATAAATAACTACGAGAATGTCAAAGTATGGGAATTATTTTTGCAGTTTAACCTGCAATTTACGGAATTTATTTTCTAGCAAAATGTAAATGAATATTGAATCAGACTTCTACAAAGAACTACTTCAGAACACTACAGAAACAAATTTTTCAAATTTCATTCAGATGAAATGCTGAAAAATGTGGCTGCATATTGTTCAGACTGGTAGCTAATTAGTATCATCTATAGGAAACAGAGAATAGGATGGGAGAATTCCAGATATTTCAAGAAAAGAGTGCATTGATGTTCCATACATCTGGAATTATCTTTTAGATTATGCTGTTGAACTGAGGAGACCAGAATCCTCTGTCTTTACTTTGAGGACAGAATAGAAAGTGAACATGAAAGTTTATTTACCCAGTTTTGCCCATTTGTCTTAAATCAGGGCAAGTGTGCAATAAGCTGTAAAATTCAACTTGTAGTCTCCAAAACAGTTGGCTGAGGTAGCAAGTCTGATGAGTGTACTGCGAGATGAGATCAATAGCTTTGGAATCAAGACTCAGAGTCCTAGGAGTTGCAATTGATTTTTTTAACTTTTTACCACTCCCCTGAACAGAATGGTATAGATTCTTGAAAACAAATTCTATTTGTGATGGGGATTTGAGATTCAACATTAAGATATATTAAATTTCAGGGATAGTAAAAATCACCTTTTCTCATACAGACTTCTTGTAGCTAAAATGAAACAGAAGCCTACAAAACAATTCTTTGATACCAAAAAGGGTTTTTTTTCTCTAATCCTTGAAGGTAGGAGGTGTGGTGGGAGAGAGAGGGTTTCTTTTCTCCCTCTTTTTGTTTCTCTTTCCCTTCCTTTCTCAACAAAGTTATGGACAGGAGAAAAGAGGAAGGCCATAAAAAAGTTACAATTTTCAAAATAATACTCAATATATTATAAGAACATATCTTGCCAATTATTTCCAATACTTTCTTTTACATGAAATTCTTCTTGGATTATGGTCGTTCATCCCATGCTAGCAGCTAGGGCCCCAGTAAAGAAGTTACCATGACCCATTTGCATTCGAGTAATTATGACTCATTTTCATGAAAAGCACTATATGCATGGATTCAACATCATGCACACTCATGCAAACAGCACCTAAGTTCAGTCAAAAAAATTCAGGTAGAAAAAGACCTACTAGTAAAAGAAGTAAACTATAGTTTCCCTGAAGTTACAAAGTAAGATACTTGCAATCTATTATCTTATATGAATTCCAAGTTTCACACCTTGCAATAATGATGATTTTGATAAAAAAATCTATATATATATTATATATTATGCATTTCTGAGTACAGTTATCTGCTGTACTCACATTTATGATAATATGCATTTCTGTGATTGCATAGGTTTATCATTTTACATTGAAATACACTGAGACTTAAAAGGAGTCAGATAGAATTCTCTGTACAAGGATTTGAAGTATGTGATATGTTATTCAGAATTTGGTTTCTATCCACTGTTGCAGGAGAGGAAGTAAAGTTATTATAATATTGCGCTCTCTCTTTGTAATCAAATGAATAAGCTACAAATCTATATTTATTTTCATCTAATGAATGCCAAACTCATAGCTACATAGAAAATCAGCAGTGATGGATTCATTCTGGATGACATAGGTGCAGAAATATATCAAAGTGCTGCATAGGCACTGGATTTTAAGAAATATCTTCTGGGGTTGTCCATCTCTATTTCCAATTCATAGGATGTTCTGTTTATTCTACTATTTCAGCTGTTCACAGAAGCTCTATTTATGTGAAATTATCCTTGCTCCTGCATGGGGCAGTATGTTAGATACGAGTGCAGTTTTATATGATTTAAGCTAAAGTCTCAATATCGGAGTCTCACATAAACATTTTAATGCTGAAGGTTTTCTCCTAATATAACAGGGCTTTAAACTATATAAGAATTAATTTGAGTGTAAGGGGTTCAAAGAAAAATTGTGATTTGATCGCATCTACAAAGAAAACAGCAGGTCTTGAAACATTGTGATAGTCTCTTCCAGTTCATTGCCTAGTTTGAAAGTGTGACAGTACGCAAAGGAAATTAGAATGCTCAACTATTTTTAAATCTCAGAAATCTTTGTTTCAGTGGAACTGAGAAGCCTATTCCTTTTCTGAATGAAATTAATTCAATTCTGTAACACAAACTCTGCAGAACTTAGTGATCTGGACCCAAAATCTTCTCAATATTGTATTTTTAATTCTGCTATAAAAGCTTAAATCCAGACACCGCAGCTTGTATTTATTCTGTATTTGCCAATATGGCTTTAAATGTTTTCAAAGTGAAAATAAAAAGGAAGAGGAAAAGCCTCCAAATGTATACATTCTTGAGAGATATAAATCAAATCAGAAATCCACAGAATTAAAATATATTAATCTCTTTCCTGTTATAATGGAGCCACAAAGATTCCCATAAATCAAGGTTTAAACGAAAATGGAGAACAATTCTCAGAATATGTGATAGGATATAGGTAATATGAAAAAAAAATTACATGTCAATACAATAGACAGAAAGAGAAGAAGAAGCTCGTGAACTCACTAACCTTGAATGCATCAGATTTACCTTCAAAACCAGCTTGTCTACAGGAAAAATTAAGCCTGAGTTAAATAGGGTTTGAATTTAAAGAAGATTATGTATTATTGAATAAGTATCCTTACAGGTATTTTTGCTACATTATAACCAGAAATTTTTTTTTTTTTTTTTAATGTAATTTCTCATTCTAAAGTAGAGTGAGATAAATCAGAATGATCATTCTTCTTGTAGAATTAGAGTAGGGGAGCACAACTACCATGGCTTTTTCTATGCTGTCCTACCTTGACTCCCTGTCTAGGAACATATTTTGGGCCACAATTTTTGCCAGTCTGCTCATATTCAGGGAAGCAGATGTATTCCTCTGCTGAGGCAGCAAATCTGACTCATGTAACTAAAGACCGTGTCTTTTGCCATTTCTGCTCCCATCTGAGGCAAAAGATGGCAGTCATGGAACGACTGGTTGAGGTTATTTATCTTGATTCTGTAATTACTCTTATCAGCTTTACTCCACCCCAGGATGCAGGACCTTAATCTTTTTTTCTGATTGTGCAAAGGAACTGAATGGATGATTAAAGACAGGATACAATACTTGCAACTAAAGGTACAGTAGTACATATCTCGTAGTTAAATATTTTAATCCTCACATTATAAATCATGTTGCCCCTCTTTCCTTGCAATCTTTGTTTTTCCCATTCCTACTTTCTTCCCCAAACTTCAAAATCAAACACAGAGTACAGAAAATTAATACATTGCACCAGGTTCTTTCTGGAACACCTCTGCAGTTATCAGATATTGAGGGTTTTCTAAGTTTCTAGTAACTCATTTCAGACAATAGCATTGATCAGAGCTGCACTGAGTATTTCAAAGCCACCATGCGTGTAAATAGTTCCTTTTATTTCCTCAGAATGCCAACATGTGGACTTGAAACGTCTTTAAGCACAGACTTTGTGACTTGAAAAGTTTTTAAGTGAATATCTGCAGACAGGTACAAGAAATTAACAAAAAAACACACAAAAATTTTTAGCTGTTACTTATTCTCAAGACAAACTCCATAGTGTGGTGTGCAGTGGCTCTGTGTAGATTAATGAAATCCTTTCATATCCAGGTTTAAGGATATACACAGAAATCCAGACCCTGAGCTATGGTAAACTCCATCAAAATCAACGTGCTATGCTTAATCAAGCTAAATACTTCAGGCACAGCACACCTTTCTTTCTTCTTGCTTTATATACACCCTAAGCCAGATGTGAGCATGTTCCAGAAATGGCTATTGAAAAGAAGGCTGGAGTTTGCATAATCAGGCCTTATTTACAGGTAAAATGTGTTTTCTTGCTTATGCATTGCAGGAGTTTTAGCAAACAGAACAATAGGATTTTTTCCACAAAGCTCTAGCTAGGAAAGTTCAATGGACTTTTTGTTTCAATTTGGAGACTGTAATGAATTTTTTATTGTCTTTTTTTTTTTTTTAATTCCATGTAGATTTGTCTTGCTGATAACATGATCTATTGTTCTCTGAGGTTTGGTGAGATTGCCATCCCTTAAACAGACAGCACTTATTGGAAATTAAACCTCTACTAATGTATTATAATTATTACTTCAGAGTAATTTGCTGCTCCAGCAGGGAGTCACAGCTAATCTGATGGTAACATTTCTTCTGTGGAGCTGTTAATATTTTCTCTATACTGAATATCCACGTAATGGATCTAGCCTGAGGCTGATTAATGATCTTGGTGCTGGAACAGTGATTTGTAGCTAAATCAGCCCTCACTGAAAGAGATTCAGTGTTACTTCAGTCAATACTGTTAAATAAGTATAAACACTGACTTTGGTTAGTGCAAATGTAATCTAGTAAGGTGAGAGAGAGGCAATAAAGTGGAATAAATAAGGGAACGTCTACCATCCATTTGTACATGGAAAAAAATCACAAAAACAACTTCTGCTCCATATCCCAATGTTCACTGCACAAAAAATCAAAACCTGTGGCACTGCTTTACTGAATTGCTGTTTCCTGAACAACGTAAAAAGGAAATTGAGCAATATGGATAATAAAAACTGATATTTCATCTTCCTTTATCAACCTGAAGCTGAAGATTAAGGAATTAAAATCCCCTTTTCCTTGTAAATTCTCCATGTTTCATAGCATGAATATTTATAATACTACACTATTACCTGAATTAGCTACAGTTAGATCTCATGTATTAAACATAAATGTAAGAGAAAAAAAAATGATGGTCACCTTCCAATACAAGTTTTTGAAGAGATTGTTTTCATTTATAGTTTTATATGTCTGATTGGAATAGTATTTCTTGAAAATTTTTTCGAGAAAAAATAAATATAACAATAATTTCAAAGCTCGAAATATGTTGATAATATTGGCTTAGTTACTGCCTAGAATAACTTTAGAGTTAATATTTTGTGCTCTGAATTAAAATGAAAAGTTACATTTTACTTGAACTAATATCACTTTCTTAGGAAGCACAAATATTTTAGATTGTGATTTTGGATTATTAGTTTATTTTCCAGGTCTATTCATTTTCAGACTCTTTCTTTTTCTTGAGAAAGCAGACAAAGAAGAATGAAAAGGAAAGGTGAAGTGGGGCTCCCTTCCACAGTTTCCTAGCTTCCTCGTCTTTGAAGTCAATAGATGTATATAGAAAATATTAATTTCAGACAATGCTACAGAAAACCGAAAATGTTCTGAACAGAAATGCTCTCAGACTCTTTTTAAAATAGACAATTTTATATTTTTTCCATTCTCCCTTTTATTCTGGAGGAAATTTTTCTGAACATCATTTAAGGATGCTTCCTTATAAACCAGTATTACCATAACGAGATGGGCAACAGGCGATAAGATCTGAGTCCATCAGGGCAGACAGCACAGCAACAGATAAAATCTCAATCTAAGTTTGATGAAAACTCCAACTGACCTCTCTGAGGAATAGCTCCCTGCATTTTTCCCTTTTTTTTCTTTTTCTGCTGTTATGGTTTGAAAAAACTTGGTTAGATGGACAGGTTGTTAGACCAATTAGGAAACTGGTACCGCCTCTGTGATTCACATATTTGCTAAACCCAGAGTGGGATTCTGGGATTTGGGGATTCTCACTTCCTGTGTGGCTGCAGTAAGGAACGGGCCCGCTCGGGCCTGGGCCTCCCCCACCGGGGGAGGCCAGATCCCTGGAAAATAACCCGAAGCCGCAGGCAGCCAAAGAAAACAACCGTGGGCTGCGCCGCAGTTAAAATACTCGCGATGCGGCATCCAGGGACCCGGTCCGAGCTCCGGCTTGGAGCGGAGCCCGGCCTGACCCGACCCCCCCCCCCACCCTCCGGCAGTGACGGCGCACCCTGGCAGAGCCGGCAGGGACCG
>VZTA01028708.1:2846-19337 GCA_013398855.1 Mohoua ochrocephala
TCATAGGCTATTTGAAAAGTGCCTTACTCTCCCAGAGGTGCTTCTTGTATGAATCCAAGTGAAGCACTCTATTTATGGTAATTCCCCAGATACTCTTCTATGCACCATTTTCTTTTTGAAATTATATGGAGTTTACTGAACCACATTTGTTAAACATTCCACAGCTGATTTCATTCTAAAGATCTCCTTTAATAGGGCTGGATCCCCTGTTGACCTGTGTCATGTGAGGATGATGAGAAAATCGTCTTCACCTGCAAGGGAGAAACGAAAAAATCCTTATGAAAATTTGAACAAGAGTTTCTGATAAAAAAAGGTGTAATTTTATGTCTATAATCAATTTTAGTCTTATATGTGTCCCTGGAAATACACAAAAATATTTTCCTTGTTATATGCCACTCTTCAGAGCAAAAGTAATTTTACTGCGGGAATGACACCTTTATTAGTATATATTCAAAAGTGCATTTCCTGATTTCCTTTATACCTAGTCATAAGCACTACTTTCCTAGTGAAAAAAGAAAAATAAAAAGAAAAAAATCTTGTTTGCTGCCATCAAAAGGGAAATGAGGGGTTTTTTTGTTTGGTTTGGTTTTGGGGTTTTTTATTGCCATGAAGTTAATCATGTTCTCTCTCTATTTTTCGTGTAAAAATGACAGAGCAAGACAGTGAGTTGAGGTCTGTTTCTCTTGCAAGAATTCCTTACCTTCTGTGGTTTTATTCGTGACTAAGGAAACCAGGTTAAACTCTAAAAATTGTCCATGGAATTCAGAATTGTCATTAAGTCCAAAATATTTTTGTCTTATTATTTGAAAGGCTGTAATGATTTGATCTCACTTTTCACAGTGAATCCTCTTTGATCCCACACGAATGCCTTCTTGCTCAGATCCCTCGTGGAATGATGGCTTCAGCTCTGGGTTTCTTTTGACTTTTATGAATTTGGGGGTAACTCCATCACAGTGAAATGTAATGTTTCTGTACAGCTATAAAGCTGCTGAGGGAGGGATATTTATGCCCTGGAATCCCATTAAGAGATAATATTATATTACCTTTTTGCTGGCACAATATGGAAAATAAAACAGGTATCCAAAATATGACCAAGAAAAAAAGACAGCCTTTCACAGGACTACAGAAAAGTGTTAGAGGTAAATTTATTTGGTTTTAATAGATTCTTCTAATATTTGCTCTTTGCTTTTATAGAGAAGATATAAATTGTATACCTCTAATTGAGCTGACAGGTTTGAAGTCATTATTCAATATAAGGACATGGCACAAGAATTCAAATTAAAAAAGCAATGTAGCTTTTTCCCCTCTGAAATACATATATTAATCAGACACAATTGTGTTTCATCTATATGACAAGTAACAGTAAAGAGAGTAAAGTCAAAAAACAACACATAAATGCGCTGCAGGAAGTGAACAACTGTTTCTCAAGAGCATGAATGTAATGTGAAATGCTGCATCCAGGACCAGGTACTGCAACTTTCATTTGTTGTGAAATCTTCCCAGAGTTTCTCCTGCTTCAGCCACCCAGAAGGGAGCTTGACACAGTGTAGATATGGAGAAAAGAAGTGGCATGCTTTTGGCAAAAAGATGACTCAGGACAGGCAGTGCAAATGCAGGATTACATAAGCTAAGAGCCACAGATGGTGGAGAAGGGCTTTAACAGTGACAATAGCTGTTGGGATTTTTTTTTTTTTTTGCCTAAAGACACAGTTTTGACTGAAGAAAACAAAAACAAAACAAAACAAAAAAGAAAAAAACTACCAAACAAAAAAAAAACCAAACAAAAAAACAAACCAAAACAAAAAAACCCAACAACAACTGCAAAACCCCCAACCAAACTAAAAAAAAAAAAAAAAAAAGAGAGAGAGAGAAATAGAAAAGCAAAAAAAATGTGGCCACAATCAAACAGTTTAGTTGACATTAATTTTTTGAATCAATTTAATCTGACTAGACGTTAGTAAACACAGTGAATGCCATACCCTGAAGGGGAGGATTTAAATAGAAAGCACAGAAGTGGACAAGAGGCGATGTGGTAGACCTGGCGATCGCAGCCCGTAATTGCACTGACAGCACATATTCTACTGTCAGCTCCACTCATTCATTCATTCAGCCCATTCTGGTTAGCATCCAGAGGTCTCTTCAGAAAGGCTTGGCATGCCTTGCACCCTCACATTGTCATGGGGCAATTTTTCTCACCAGTGGCCCTCAAACCATGTCCCCACTGATGCTCTGACTGGAAAAAGTGCTTCCAATGCTCATGTGTGTTTTTAAAACTGTTGCAGTGGTCCCCAGCTGGATGGAGGCTGAAGTGGCCTTACGTCTGTGTGAGAACAAGCCTACCTTGGCTTTTTTTCCTAGTCCCTTACCAACATTCCTCAATGAGTAATTAATTGAATCATGCACACATGTAACTTCAGTGGTCACATTCAGCCACGGTGTCTGTCACTTTCCACCCAAGAGCTTCCTGTCTACAAAGCAGGAGGAATTAAGCTGCTCATGGTCCGTATCTTAAGACGTTGCTCTCAGTGTTTGTTATGTTTGACTAACTTGGGCTCAGTTTCTGACTGAAAATACGGTGGTTAGTAAAGTGTAGCACTTAGAGATTGCTTAAGGGGAGCTTAACAGGACAGACTGTTAGCAGTGAAGTTATGTGACAAAAGCTGGTCTACACAGCCACAAGTAGCACAGAGACAATGGCAGGAGTGGGATCTCCAGTAACGTCCTGCCAGGTTAATCCCAGGCACATCCGCATGGAAGCCTTCAGTCCCCTCAATGTCTGCACAAGCCCAGAGGAGCGCAGAGATACAAAGACAAGTGGCAACCCAAAGTTCCCAGACGGGCAGATGGACACCCTGGCCAGACTCCTCCCATGACTGTTCCAGGAGAGAAATTCACTGGGGTGTGGACAAGGGGAGTCCTCAGCACCTTGGGGCAAGGCAGTGAGTAAAATAATCTGTACCAGCAACAGGAGAGGACCTGTGGCCGCAGTGTCTTCTACGCCCAGGTGCCAGCAGCTGGAAAGACTGAGAGCCAGGGTCAGCTAGTGGAGGGATCCACACTGTGTCTGTGTACAGTCTCACCATCCTCTTCAGCCAGAGAGAGGAGCAGGATGAGGGCCCTGGCCCTGTTTGAGTTCATGTGCTAAGTGTGTATGCCTGTGACACGTGAAGTCAGGCATGGATATCTGCGTACACGTGGTGTGCACAACTGTTCTGTGTGCGTGCACCCAGCAGAAGGACACTTTCAGCCTCACTGCTGTCTGAGCCAGGGGACACAGAGCCGAGGCAGCCTCACCTTCTTCAGGCTGTTGGATCAGGCTCCATAATTTCACCTCTTACAGAAAAGGTAGAATGCTTCTTGTACCTCAAAGGGCTAAATAGGACGTACCAGTGCACCACCAGGCAAACCCAGAATAAGAAAATACACTTTTCTCTGCTAAAGCAGAGTTAGAGATAACAGACAATGACAACAATATAATTTCAATAGGTGCTGCAAGTAGGCTGTGTTGGCCTGTCTTGTGGAGAACTGCACTAACACCACCACCTTCGTTTCAATATCCGGATGGCCAGTCCTATCTGGGCTGTCTCTAGGTGAAGGGAGACCGTGACTGATTCTTCTTCTTCAGCATTTTCCTCAATGCATGTCATACAAGAAGGGGAAGGCTTGCAGGGCCGAAAACAGTGCAGAGAGATGCCTGTGCTTCCCACAAGCTTTTCAGGCTTGTTACTAACAACCAGCAGGTGAGGAGAAGAGGTGAACTAGTCAAAAGTGTTCAAAATCCCTCTATAACTCTGAAACATCTTCTAACGACTACTGCTTTATGTTACAATAATAAGACACTGTGATAAGTCTGTTCACTGAAGCACACTAAGATATGTATTGTGTGTAACCAAAGAAATTAATGTTCACCAGCTTGAACCGAGATCTTTATTGCTCTGGTTAAGCAATACCCACAATAGCTCCTTCAGAAACAGCTCACCTAGGTCAGCATCCTTAAACAGAAATAAAAACATACACTGATACAAACAAGATGGTAGTAAATCAAGTTTCAGAAATAAGAGATGAAAAAAACCTTGGGAAAAACCCAGCAGAATGTCAAAGAAGACTATAAATTCTGAAGATCCTCTTGTGAAATCATCAGGATCTGAATTATCCAAAAAGTTTCCAAGCTAGTAGTGTGCAAGGCAGCATGTTTGTGTGTCTGTGTCTGTGTGTTTGTTTTAAAACTAAAAACAAAATAAATTATCTTTATGGTATAAACTGAGCTGTGGCAAAGATTAAATGACCTTCAAGTTCTCAAAAAGACAGCCTGTACAAAGTCAGTTGTTCAAAATGACAAAAATGTTACTCCATAAACAGTTGGCAGAAACAATTAACAAGAAAATCTAAATTAGGCAAAGCCCCAGTCAGGTAGACACCTCTGGATTTTTCTCTCCATTAATGTAAATCAAGTTAGTAATTTCTAACAAATTGAAGGCAGTTAAAACTCCATCAATTCCCACCCCCTTCCTCTGTATATGTGAATAGACCAGTTTGGAAAGAAAGTTCAGTGACAAAATCACGCCATTTTAGTTAGTTAGACATGCACCAACTTTGTTATAATGTATTCATCTCCAGGGCTGTAATCAATTTTAAAAGTAGTCCTTTCCTCCAACCCTGCTCATTGTCTTCCCTAACAATCAGGGTAAAAATATATGGACTAGGAGAAAAATCCATATTCCAGTCCAAATGTTGGGTATGTGTGCTAACTCCCAGTAGGTTTCAGTTAACTGCAAATAACTGAGAAGTAAATTACCATACAATGGAAGTATAAAACAGCGACACATGGGATTCCTACCTTAATTCAATCTGCTCAAAAATGGCTAACCACACAGTAAAAAGGTGTAGCAGGAGATAAGATTGCTTTAACATAATGAGTGTTTTTATGCTGCTGATGTTTGTTCTTATTATGAAACTAAGTACCCCACAGAACCAGGAATAGTATTTGCTTTTATAATGCAGACTGTGATACATGTCTTCAGCTTCCAATCAAACACGAGTGCATCATTGCTCCAGCCATAGAGACTCAGGTGCCAGATTAATATGAGATTTTGTTACTACACGTTTTTCTCTAGAAACCTCCTTATTCTGCATCTCTCCTCGGTGGAGTCCAGTGGCATGAAAGGGTTACATTGTTGTTTCACTAAATTAAGAACTGCATGTGATGAAGACCCCGCAGCTATTATATGAAGAGTCATAAGGAATGAGGTGGGGTAATGGGCTGATACAATCTTTCCAAAATACGAGGAAAAAAATCGGATGACTAACAATCTAATTTCCCAGTTATTCCTGACAATTGCAAGTATTAATATAATTGGAAGCTATTTAAACACACATTTTTGTATCTCCGAAGTACACAAAACAGCTTCAGAAGCAAGGATCTTGGCAGACTTCTAAAATTTACCGTGAATGTGATGTCCCACATCAAAGATGAAGTAATTTTATATCAGAGGACTGCTGGTCTCCCATTGCTGGCATGAAACAGTCTAATATTGTTCAAAATGATGCCACAACAAGGGAAAAAATATACTCTATTGTTTTATAACTGATAGGATTGCTTTACTCTGACCTCCTGAGGCCTGTGAATACAGCTAACTTCTCCATATATGTGGGAAATCATTGGTGAAAATAGCTTTTTCAATTTATCCATGCTTGCCTTCTCTCCGATAACTTTCTAGGGAGTGCAAAAGATGTGAGATTAATCAATATCAGATTAATCTGCACTGTAGCGAGAACATTTTAAGGAATCTAAACCACTTCTTCCAAGAGCACTTTTAAGAAAATGTAATGTGCTAATGGCTGAACATGACATTTACTCTTCAAAATAAAATGAGACTCAGTGATGCACTAAATCTTCAGTCAAACCATCCCTTGAAAAAAGTGTGAGGGGCAATGGGAATGAATTAATCTCTTGGGTCATCAAATCCACTCCCCTATCATCACCTAATCCCTTTCATAGGCTTACTGAACCTCATTTTAGGACCTACCCATTGCCCCAGCTATTTTTATCAGAAGGCCATTCGAGGAGCTAAACCCTTTAAATTATGGATCCTTTCTATATATTTCCAGCCTAAACTTACCCAGGGCCAGTGTTCCCCTCTCTGTGTCAATGCCACTTATTGGCACAGCCAGCGTTGCTTCCATTGCTGTTGCTGTCCCGTCTTTCACTCCCTGCCCTTTCTCTTTCACCTGCCTTTTCCGATTCTCCTTTCACTGGTCTCCACACTACCACTATATCTGAAAATCATAATTCACCTGATATGTTCTTGTGAGGTAGACTTTTCAGATAGGACTGTAACTAATGGAAAGCAAGACATAGCAGCTGCAAGCATTCCTTTCTGCTGCTCTGGAAGAAGGAGCTGCAAGTTGGTTGCAGTGGCCTAAAAAAAGAGAATGCCTATTGGAAAAATCCAGAGGTTGCAAAAAGTAAGCACAGAAAACCAGAACAATGTCGGTGGCCTCAGCACCAGTGTTTCCTCACATCTCTGCCCACATCTGCATTGATGGCATTATTTCCATAGCATTATTTACCTGCAGTATATATGAATACAACAGAAAACTGTTCCAGCCTGAGCAACAGCATAGGAAAGGAAATACTTCACAAATACTTGCCCTTCTATTTTTAGTAGTACTGCCATCATCAGAATAACTGCATCTGGTCTAAAGAAATCTAGCTAAGTTCTACCCAAATGGCTACACAATCTTTTACCTCTGTTTTTAACAGCATTGCTAATTCCACAGAGGGTGCAAAACTGAACAGAAAGAATCATTTCAGAGTGTATTCTTTGCAAATATTAGTTGATGGAACAGAAAAGGGTCAGGGAAAACCAAACTGTTAGGAGTTTTGCAACAATTTTCCTGAGATTTGAAGTCTTTCACTGAGACTCTATTTTATTATAAAGACCTTCTCTAGACAAGTAGTATTATACAGTTCTGTGTGGCCTTCCTGGATTTATCCAGTGATGGTGCTTCTTTTAGGATGACGTTTCATTTGGAGAAAGCTATGTAAACATTTGCCATTTTAGTAATGTCTCAGAAAGCTATGATGTAAGTAAGTCTCTACCCTCGTTGTTTCAGGTCTCTAAGTCTGCTGTTATAATGCTCACGGGGCCTGTTACATTATAAAGTAACTTACATTAAAAAATATAATATTGTCAAATACTGTCAACATATGGAGAAAAGTCATCAGTTTATTTCTTTGTTCTGCAGTGCCTGAGAAAACTGTGCTTTGGGCATGCTCTGAACCTCAGGACACTTTAGAAGACTGGCATAAAACGACAAAATAAACCCAAACCTTGGTACCAATATGCAAATTTTTCACACTTAAAATATCCAACACAGCACTAAAGGGGCTGTTTTTAAGCACGTCCAGCTCCTTAAAATACTTGCATATGCCATTGTAATTTCCTATTTTAAAGAAAAATTTCAGTATCACTTAACCGAGTTTTCAGATACCTACTACATTTTTGTAATGTAAATCCTTCAGATTATAATAATAACAATAATACTTTCAAAATTATAAATTTCAGAGTGCTTTGAGAAGACAGAGCATAGGCTATAGTATGAGCCTTTTTCTCTAGAATTTGTATATTGCTGCTGGTGGACAAAAGATATAGGAAAAAACCTGGTCCTTCTATCTAGATAATGGCTTATACATTTATTTAGGTTTTTTTCACTTGTAATAATGGAATCCCTCAGACAGTCAGATAGTGCCTTGGTCTATCACAACAAGACTAACTCGCATAATCTCAATCTGAAACAACAAAAAGCTTTCACTCTTTACCTCTGTTTGGTGTTCTAGACCTGAAAGCTTAATTGTCAGCTGAATATTCTGAAACTTCCAGGCAGAGCATGTATTTACGTGCACCTGAAAGTGTATATAATAATACTACCCTTACAGAAATTATCTTCTTATATAGCCAAGTTCAATTCTGGTGGCAGGAGTATGTGGTTTTAGCATGAAAAAAATAAAGGTTATGTAGTGAAATATTAATTCCCATGCAAATTATTTGTTATTTGCAATACATGGTATTTTTTACCCTGCCCCGTGAAACAATGATAGTAGTTCTAAAGGTCTAAAAAAACCCAGTTCTTACCGAAGATTACCAAATAAATAATGTGCATGATTATACAGACAAGAGGGATCTTTCTAATCTCAAAGAGATCCAATACTTTCCCATTTCATTTTTAAGATCACATTTTTATTTCTATAGTTCTTAATTTAGACACTCAAAAAAGAACAAAACACAGAAATATGGACTAAGATTTTATTTCAATGATTAATATTACAAATATGCTCTGGTTTTATTCTTTTAAACTGTACAGAAAGTTCATTGCACTTTCTTCAATTCCTTTTGCTGTTACAAAGTTTAAGTTCTTATCAAACAGCAATGGTAAGAACGGAGAGATATCAGCAGGCAGAAGAGCTAAGGACGCTGTCTTTTGGCTCCACAGTGCCCAAGGTGAAATTTTCCAGTGTTATGTCCTAAGAATCGAAACCTGACTATTTTCTGTTCAACGACTGACAGCCCAGACTGATTATCTGCCTTCTGACCCTCATGAACTGGCATTCCTAGGTGCAGCAAAAATATCGTTGCTGTAAAGTATAAAAAGTACAGTGATGTTGTCTGCTGTTTATAGAGCTGCTCAAAAGTTCTGCAACAAGAAGCAACATGGGCCCTTCGGAGTGTAGAACCTGCTGTGCTGCTCACACAGCACCTGCCTCTGCCACGTCCACAAGGCAGCCCCGGCACAATCACAGGAACCACAGCCAGGCATGTTTCTTCAGACTTTCCAGGTTTTCAGTCAGGTTTGTAGTCTGTATAGCTGTCAGCCCCAAGGAAATTCATCACAGCCTCTGCTCCCTTGAAGGACCACGTAACTTCTGGTTTTCACACACATAAATGAAAATCACAGGAGTTTCTGCTATCCATAGCTGTCAAAAGCAGCACCTAAGTATCTCTGACTGACACTTGAATCAATCGCTCTGAAAAAGTTTAAAAGTCCGGATAAAATAAATACAATGAGTGCTTGTTTGCTCATCATTAATAACATTCATTTCACCACAAACACTAGAAATGCCTAAAGCGGAAAAATATTTCTGCATCAGGCTTGGGAATGTAATTCCCGTTTTTTATTTCACAACTTTATCAATGAGTCTAGCAGTTAGGCCAATTTGCAGCAAGTCAAGCTTCCCCATTTTCTGACCGTAGCACAGGTCTCATCTAATTTTTTCTGTGTGATACATGATGAGAAGAATGGAGACATTAGTGATCTATTAACAATGGGTTAATGAAAATATTAAGTTTGAGAATCCCCCTTGAAGGATAGTATAATTCCCTTCTTGATAGCATTCTACTCTGGGAAAGACATGCTTCTACAAAAATTTAATAATAGTAAATAGCTTCTATTTACAACTTTCTTTCAATCAAAAATCAAAGTAATTTAGTAGAACACATTGGAAAAATTTAACTATTACATTTTTAGTAAACAAACTTAATCTACACCTGAAGGTGAAGTTGTCATGCATATAAACATTTTGACTCATCCAATATTAATCAAGAATACATTTGAATGTGTTATGCAGAGAGTAGAAAAAGGGAAGGAGCATATTAAAGAAAAGGGTAAGAGACAAGGTGAAGTTAAGATCCAAAGCAAGCCCCAGAAGGCACCCACAGCATGCATTTGTCAAAATGTAATGTCACTAGTGCAGAAAACAAAATTTATTTAATTATTTAATTAGCTGCAACAGAGGCGGGGGGGGATGGAACCACAACAAAAATAACCCACCACCAAAGTTGTTTGTAGAGCATAAAAATACCAACGCATTCTTTTTATCAAGGTAACAGACTGTGCTTTGTTTGTTGTGTGTGGTAAGAAAAACCTCTCAGGAGAGAAAAGATACAACAAAAACTTTAAAATGTACAGTAACTAACACAAATTCAGGAAATTTGGTTGCATGTTTTTGTTCAGTCATCAGTTTAATGCATTAATGTGTTTTTCACATGTTTCTTTAGATAAATTAACAGCCATTTGCAAAGACCTAACATAGGTCTAACAAAGACCGAAACTACTGATACACTCACAAATGCTTTAGGTAGCAGTTTCTTCTCCTGTATGCCTTCAAGGATTGACACATATTCAACAATAAAAGGTTTATCTTCACCCAGCTGAGAATAAGGTAAAGATTAGAGGGAATTCAGAGGTAATTAATTAAAGCAGTTACCCTGACAACATCAAGCAACAGTAAACATTACAGTACAATACAACAACTAGCTTCTTAAAGTTACTCATTTGTCTAGACATGCTCTGTTTCTGTGAACTCATGCTCATTTTCAAAACTACAATTATAATTCTTTCTCACATGCAGTCCCAGAGCCTTGTATAATGCCTTTGATTTCAGTGGAATTAACACCAGGTGGAGATCTGGGCCAAAGAGTCAAAATTCTAAAAGCTTCTTGGCACTAAATAGAGATTGCTCTTGGTCTTGTCCTTGGAGTTTCTCACTCTGTACCCCTAGCCCTTAAGGTCTTCTGTACTTTGCTGAAAATCCCAGGAAGTAAAAGGTGCTCTCATTAGGTCCTTCCTCACTCCTTCCTTTGCTGTCTTTGGCCTTGCCTGCAAACACCTAATTTCATGCTGACTTTTTGGACTCTTCCTCCAGCATTAGCCTCCTCTTCAAAGAGGAAGTCACACCTGGCCTAACTCAAAAAAAAAGGTAAATAACATTTTATGTCCAAATGCTGAAGTAGGTGACTGAGAGGGTGAGAGCTGGTTTAGGGTTTTCCAAATATTTGATCCATCCTATGTCTTCCATGCACATATAAATACCCAAAATACCTTTCAAAGGACAGAAACCAGCCCTACACAGACAAGGGATGCTCTCCCTTCCAGATCACCAGCCTAGTAAATTGATGGATATACAAAGCTGGAAAGGTTCATACAAGTACAACTCCAACTATTGACAGCAAGCCACTATTTGTAAAAAGGATTTTCTGTGGTTTTAAACAAATCAATGATATTATTCTCTGGGACAGCTCAGTTTTCTGCTTCAGACCTGTTACTAAGAGTTTCATATCCAGGAAGCATTTTGAGGACGTTTTTGTGAGAAGTACACTTGAAAGGCTATTGAAAACCCCTTCTGACATAAAGAATAAGCTTTGTAAATTTTCCAAACAGGAAGTAGACTCGGGGTAAGAAGTCTGTAGTGTTGAATCTGTTACAGTATTTTTTAGGTAGCTTTTCAAGTTAGCATCTCATGCTTCTCCATAGTCTTTAGAGAGTAATAAGACCCAGTTATTTGCCACTCATTTTATGGTAATTTCTCCCTCTACAGCTGGACATTGGATATCTGTATTATAGTTATATGGCACAAAGGAACTGATTTTTTTTAATTAAAGTGAGAAAGATGCTTGTAAAATTACACTACAGACAGTATGCTATTAATGTAAAAAATTTTTTTAAATCCTTTTGCCCTACAACGTGCAGGAACTATTAGCTCACTACTACTCTTTATAAAAGAATTATGCAATGACAAATACAAGCTCTCGGGCAGCAGGATATAACAAATTAGAAAAGAGTTGCGGTTTTCCCCCCAGCTTTGTTCTTTCCAGTTATAGCAGATTTTAACATACTGGTTTTGCCAAAGTTTCTGTGAATCTTTGTTTTTCATCATATACATAGAGATGCCAGCAGAGCAAAAGTTCTACCACCCAAATACTATTAGGCTAGGTAGACTGTCACATTTTCATTAGCCATTTCACTATATAATTGTCAAGCAAAAAAAACTCAGAAAAGGACAGCAGTCCTGATGCTTGGTTTTTTCTAAAATACTTATGATCTGGGTATTTAGACAACTATTTCTAACGAGAAAAAATTATTACTTTTTCCTGGATATTACAGATCCTTCTGACTACATCTCCCATAATAAGAGTTCATGGTTTAGACTGATAGCCCAGGGGAGTCAGTAAGATGCAAAGTTCTGTACAGAGCTTTAATAAACCTACAGGGCTGAGGTATTCAGGAGTTGAGTTCCAGCCACGTCCCTTGTTATATAAGGCTACAACTAATATTGCTTCTTGTTTATTGCTCAGAAACACTGCCCCCAAAATTACTGAAATAGAATAAGAAAAAAATTAAGAATATTAATGCTCAAACAATTAAATAATTTTCACAAGAAGTACATGATCCAGCTGCAAGCGTACAAGTGTCTTTGTCATTATATTAGCAAGAATAAATCCCACTAGCACTTCCAGAGCTTGCTTTCATTCACGTGTGCTCTTCTAACCTTTACCCTACCCATCATGCTGCAATTACTTTGATCCGCCAGCCAAGAGGAGTCCAAACCTTTTGGATGGAAAGGGCATTAAAAAAAATAATAATTTTGTCTTCTACAGTGGAATCAATTATTTCCTAGATCCTTTTCCTGAAAAACAGCTTGCACAGCATGAAACATTTTATAAACACATTGAATTCAAGTTGCACTAGGAAAAAAAATTAAAACCACACCATTTTGATATTTTGACTGTTTTTAAAGTAATCTACAGTTATTTGCTAAGAAAAAAAAAAGACAAAACAAAAAAATCACAAACAAACAAACCCAGCAAACAAACAAACAAGGAAACAAAGAAACACAGAAAGAAAAAACCACCCACAACCCAAAGACTAAGAACATTACAAATTTCTGAGTTAAGAACCAGGTCTTCAAAAAAGTGAGAGTGAGGTAGACCCAAGAAACAGAAGGGCAGACTTCAAACAGTTCTGTTGCCCATTAAAGTTTTACTTAGAAAATAGTCTTCTTCATTGTAAGCATCGACATACCTTTGTACCATGCTCCTGCCTCCTTTTCGGCCTCCATTTGCTTCTTTCAGTGCCTGGACTGACTATTTCACTTCAATAAAAGCAACAACATGTTGGAAGTGAGAAAATATCTAAAAATTGGTCAGGTGTGTCATTCTGTCTCTTGCCACAGACTGTCTTGCTACTCCTTACTAAATCTACTCTGTACTGCTCACTTTCTTACTACAGACATCAAATAGCAGAAAATATTAGGCATCAATCCTGAGTCTTATCCATCAGTCACTCAATAGGTAAGCACCTTGTTCCTCAGTATTTCCTTTTCTAGCCGATGTACTCGCTTTCAGATAAATTCTGCTGGGGAGGTGGACTAACTCTGCAGCAGGTTTTTCTTAGTCTCAAACTTCTTTCTATCTAAGAATGACTTTTTCGAATTTTTTTTTTATAAAACACAGAGCTCCAAACTAATCTTAGCAAGCAAACCCCAAGACAATTCAGATATGAAATTCTGTGACTACACTACGTCACCATAGATCTTCAAACCTCAGAAAATGTCATTTCTCAGGTACCCAGAGACGAAGGATTTGTCTAGTAAGTTTCAATATATGTTTCTACTTTTCTATATTTACTTTGTGTCTTGTTATATTCATACTTTACAGGCTTCCAAGCTTCTAGCCTTTTTCTCCCTATTGCAGAAGAAGATGCAGAGTCTTTGTACCTTCTTCCAACTCAAGAAATTTAAACATACTCAAGGAATTCCCTTCCTGAACAGGTTTAATTTCATTTTAAATCTCATTCCTGCTAGAATATCGTCAGAAATTCGGGCAACTAGAGTATCTATTTGATCTAGACTTTGAAAAAAGCCACAAGAAAAAGCTTTCTTGTGTTATATCTCAGACCTTGCAGTGGGTAATGCAAATTTTACCTGTGTATTATACTACCAGTTGCATCTTGTCTAGTTTACCTTGCAGGTTCCTCCACACAAAAATCAAATGTTCTTTTTTCCCCTTGGCATACGCTACTTGGGCAACATCCACTTTTCTTGAATATATTACACTTGGAATGCCGTAGTACTGCATTTTTGGTGAACCCTGGTGTGTGACAAGTTTAGTACCTGGAATTCAAACAGTTTTGTTTCTAAAAAATCTACACAATCTCATGGCCAGAAATAACCATTATTCCCCAGTACAAGCACCTTCCAATTTGTTACATGTAACCCAATGACCCAACGGGTCAGATCCTTCATTCTGATTCCAAGGTAGAAGCCCTAGGCCTCATTTAAAAATCATTTAGAAATCATTTAGATAACTCAACTATCAGGTCATTTCACTCCAACCATTTGCTTTTCAAGGGTCTATTTCAGGTGCAATTGATGGCTTCATAACTCTTTTGGGTCATTTTGTCCACCTTAAGAAAGTTTTATTTCTGTAAAGATCCTTTAAAAGGAAGTTTTTTGACCAAGCTCTGGGTTAGTTATTTGTTTCTTCTGAAAACCTGATTAATTTACTGGTCCACTTTCTCAGTTTCTACAAGTTGTCACTTGTACTGAGTACAACAGAGTTAAAACACTTCTCTCCATCTAAGAAACTTCCCTATGTTCTTGTAAATGGGAAAATTCATCATTAGGTTCACCACAATAAAAGTGGAAAAAGCTTTGCTAGTAAGTATTAAACTACATCAGCAACAAAAAGAACAGTATCAGATCATTTTCTGTTCAAAAGTATCAGGTAGTATTAAACACTTCTTCAACCAGATTTCAATTTCATATCACAGTCTCTAGGTCAATATCTGCAGTAGCTTAACACAGGTATTTGTGAGAAAGTTTGCTACTTGCTTTTTAAAATAATTTTACAAATTGCTGTGCCCTGGAGACAAAACCAAAACTAAAACCAAAACAAACCAAAACAACCCCCAAACCAAAAACCATCGAACAGATTGCCACTGCCATAACTCCAGAGATCCTTTTGTACAGGCCTAATTCCTGTTACAAAGATGTTTTCCTATTTTCATTAAGCCTTTACAATCTCTTCTGGATATCATGAAAAAACATCAATACCTCAACTTTTTCTCAGCTACTACTCTACCTTAGAGCTCTTACTTTTTGAATGGAAAAAATAGATTAAAATCACAGTTAACCTGGAACATCTCACGTAGCCCACATTTGGATCAAATTAGAAATAGACAGCAAAACAGCCTGTTTTCTTTGCTTAAGCATAAAGAATCCTAAGAGCAGAAAAAACAAAAGAGGTGTACAAGTCTGGGGGAAAGACAAAAAAAAGCTCTGAAGAGAAGAGAATACACAGAATCAAGAGAATGTATAAGAAATTATTGACAGGGTCCCACAATACTATGCACTAATATGGGAAAATTAACCTGTGCAACACGACAACCTCTATTTTCTATATTTTTCAAACACTTTGTTCTTAGTGGATTAAGTTGCTTTGGACAAAACAAGGCAGGGGGCAGTGTAGAGGGGATAACAGTTCTACCAAACCTGCTTGTAGGTACTTAGGTGAATTTAACAGCTGACTCCTAACTGAATGCTGGCGATTCTACATTCACACTTTGAATCGATTGGAAGAGAATTTCTTCCTGAAGACTGCAAAAGTAGTTTTCTCTCTGAAGAATAAAAGGGCAAGAAAAGAAGAATGAGAAAGTGAATGAACATGGAAAGAAATGAAAGGTTATCATGGAGAGGAGAGCGACCATTTAAAAAATATTCTTAGGATCATTAAATTATTCAGGGTTCTCGAAGATGTGGAAGTCAACTCAACATAGAAAACAAAATATATCCCTGCTCCACTAAAAGTATCCATCCAACAAAATTTTCCTTCTTTGCTTGGGAAGGAAGAACAAAGTTGCTATAGAACTGTTCAGGGTCTTCTTCCAATCACCCCAATATTTGTCTTTTTATCAGTTCCCACATTTTCGTATGAAGTAGAACAAATGGCAAAATATGTGCCAGAACTAACCAAAATTTAACTAGACTTAAGAGGAGAATTGAAGCTAATCTTAATCCTTTATTAAGTAACTGAGTTACACTTAAGGGTCAATTTACCTCCAATGAACACACGTCCTGAAGTGTCTGAAAATTGCTGCCCCAACAGAAAAATACGGCATCTTTTCCATTTCTTCTTATGCTGCCCAGAGTACTGGCATAGCTCCTGCTGTCTGGTACTTTAAAAATCTGGGATTGTAACAACACACTGGAGGGGAGATGCAAGTCTGGTGGGAATGGAAGGAAGGTAACTACTGTCATTCTCTTCCCATCATAGACCTTAATTCTGGGAGGGGAAAAGTCGTGTCCTGTGACAGGCAGGAGGATGTAGCAAAAGGCTGCAGAGCTGACAACACTTGCAGTTCCCAGCTCTGCTTTGTCCTACACTCCTTGTTATGGAGTCAAGGAAACAATATGGAGAATCTGCAAAATTCGTGTGCGGAAGCAGAAGACAAAAGCACTGCAGAAAGCCATGTGATCTCCTCTGACCCCTAATAAGTTGGTGTAGCAGAACAAGAAAATTTTTTTATTCTTCTGCTGAGTCAGTTAGGCACTAAAAAAATATTTTGGACGCATTATCTTTATAAATTCATCAACCTGTTCTGAGAAAAAAAAGTGACTAGGGAAACAAGCACCCTGAAGAAAAAGCAGTACTGCCT
>VZTA01028714.1:4433-43100 GCA_013398855.1 Mohoua ochrocephala
TCCTTGCTTTTGCTAAGGTGTTTGGCTTTTTTTCACTCTGCTGCTTTCAGCTACCCCATTTTGTGAGGGCTAGGCATGCCAGACCTGGCATCCCGACAAATTCTTAGGGAGCTTATGAGACTGTTTTATGGGATCCAGTCACAGGGATTTATACTGTGAGGAAAACCTAGAGCTGAAGAGATCCTCCTCCAGCCGCAGTCTGAACTGAAGTGTAAGTGAACTGAGACTGCATTTGTGCTTTTTTTTTAAAATTCTCTGTTAAGACTGCTCTGCTTAACAAAGCACACAAGTGCCATGTCAGAGAGGACCTGTAGGATAAAAATGGGGTGGTGGGGACACAGATTAGGGGTGCCCACCGGGCTACAGGGACTTCGAGTTGAAATGTGAACAAGAGGGGGAATCTCACTACCAATATTGGACATAGTAAAGCCTCCCCGAAACAAGGTAAGTAACAGCACCTTCAAACTCTTGCAAATGCCTCAAGCCAAAGGTAAATTCCTTTATGCTCTCAAATCTGCCTAAAGACAAGCTGCTGTACCCAGATGTTTTGCAGAGTTGGATGTGGGAATCACAGAGCAATGTATGAGCCAGCAGCAGGAGAATGGAAAAAAAGAAAGTACATGTCAGTGATTCCTCAGCTTCTGTGCTGCCAAAATATCAATCTCAAGAAGGCTGTCAAGAGCACATCTTCCATCACACTGTCCCTATTTGTTCTGTAAACCAAATAAAGAGGGCACACTGGACATTCAGAGCAAAAAGTTCCTCTCATCACTCAAGTCAGTGAAAAATGCTCAAAAAAGGCAAGGAATTAATGTGTGGGGGGTGAGATGGGTGAGGAGAAGGGAAGCTGCTAGAAATATAGTTTAGGGGATTTCCTTGAGCAGTGGACAATTCATCTGGATCTCTGCAATGTCTGGTATGTGCTCCATCTCCTGAAAACTGCAGTGGCTTTGAAGACCTGAACAAGGGGGAGCCATCAGTACCACCACGTGCTGGTACCACCATGGCACTGTACCTGCTGCTGCCGAGCACCACAGAGTACTTATTTAGGATTCAAACCGACACATTGTCCTTCTTTGATTTGCTCTCCATCCCACTGAGGTGTCAACGTGGCAAAGAACAAGCACAGTGAAGACTTTTCACTTTGTCTTAGAAGGCAGCAAGCAATATTTTTTTAGTTAGTCTCCTCCCTCCCTGCCATGAGATGTTTATTACTGGTTTCCCAGCAAGTGATCAAAGTGAAGACCCCACCGGGCTCATGGATATTAAAAAGGAGGGATGAGGAGGAAGCTGATCCGGATGTTCACAGCAGCAGCAGCACACCTGACAGCCCTCACGTCCCCTCTCACTGTTAGGGACCCGTGGCCCTCTGTACAACAGTTCCCCCCTTTCCTCTTTCCAAAGAAGATGTTGGGATTTTAACACTCCAAGATGGTACCCAACAGCTAAAGAGATGGTGTCTGTCATCCAGGGCTTGCCACAAAGCAAAGTGGTGACATCTGCCAGCAGTCTCTGACCAGTGCTGCATCTGGTGCCTCCCAGTGCCATCAGAGCAGCTGTCCCAGAGCAAGACACCCTGCTGAGCTGGACAAGGAAAGTCCTAGCTCTGGCCAGTGGGATTGACCCACGAGGGTTCACTCACCCCTTGGTGAGGCCTTGCCTGGCTCTGTACATGCTGTAAGGGGTTACAGTGCAGACGTGGCCGCAGCCTGGCTGTGTCTGCCCCGTGTGTTGTCAGAGGGTGCTTGCACACGGATAGAGCATCGCTCACCCTCTTCGTACCATCCATAGCCTATCCATAATCTCTGTACCCCGGTGCCTCCTGTCAGATGTTACTCTGGCTGAGATGCATTCTGAGTTTGCCTCTACAACTGCATTTTCACACATATCTGGCCTGGAGAAGAGTGGCAGGCCAAGCACACACATCCGAGCCCATCCCTGTTCACAGTGCCCTCTCTCTCCTTTTTCTCTCACTATGACCTCCCACAGCCATATGCTTTTCTGACCAACTTTTGTAAAGGTGCTCAGCAAAATTAAATGACCCTCCCCCTCCTCAATGGAAAGGCAGAACCAGCATCCTGCAGCAGCCAAATTTTCCAGGTGAGGCAAGTTTTTGCAAACAGGCAGGGAACTGAAGCTGTGCTGGCATTTGTTCTTTGCTCCTGGCTTGTATGATGGGCACCAAGCTGCTCTGGCTGCATCCTGTTGGGAAGGCAGCCATGGCAGAGGGCTTCCCAATGGGCTGGGAAGAGGTTAATCACAGAGCCGGGCAGAAGAGGCCATTGGGCAAAAGATGCTGCTGGCTCATGTCTGGATGTTTTAGCGTAGAGCTGTCGTGAAGCCTCGCAGAGCTGAAGGGTCCCTCAGTGGTTCCTATGGCTTTCAAGTGCCCGGGATGATTTAGTGGAGGGGAGGGATTCCTGATCAGAGAAGTGCCTTTTACTCTTTTTTTTTCTCCTTTTTTTTTTTTTTTTTTTTTTTTAAAAAACATGTCGCTGATCAAAGCGGTGCCAGGGAGGCTAGGAAGAGCAGGATCCTAATGGATCAGCTGTGTAAAACATGTCAGCAGACAAGCCCCAGTTCTCAATGTGTCTCTGAGGGAACAGCTCGAAGATTAGAAAGAAAACACACACACACACACACACACACACGCACGAACACTCCGAAGCCTCTTGCTGACCTCGTGTCAAGGAGTTAAGTGTTATTTGGAAGTGATTGCAATTGGCTATTTTTTTTTTCTAATTTTTTTTTTTTTTGCAATATAAAAACCCAAAAATATTTTTCCCGAATATCCAACAATAATTCAAGAGACGATGGAAAGATTTATACAAGTTAGACAATGACTTATTTGAGGCAAACTGAAAACATTTGGTAGAAAAGGGCAGTGGACTCTATTGTTATCCAAATGAATCATACCCCCCACTTACAGACAGGCTTCTCTCCCCACTACCCTCACAGCCATGACATATCTGGATTTACATGACCCTGTCACTGTTTCATTCTGGACAACTTTTGCAAGGTGTGGAAAAAATATTTCATTTTTTTTTTAGTAGGCAACCAGCTAAAAAGGCAACCTCTTGTTTCAGAAGGGGAAAAAGAAAATGTGAAAAATATGTTAAAATCAGAAACAGAAAGAAGTGCTTTTGAGTAAGTGGGGCAGTAAGTGGTGATTAGATAAATACACACATGAAAAGTGATTTTACATAAATGTTGATAAAAATGGTGTAAGATTGGCCTGATAGTGCCTGTTAATCCCTTGTTTAAAACAGGCTGCAGAGTTCTGCAGGAATCGTACTTGTTGCATAGAAAAATTACAATACTTTCCCTTGTACCCTGAATGGAAAGGATGTGTGTGTTATCCTGGTGGGCAGCGTGAACCAGAAATGCTCACTGCACCCAGAACATCTTTTCCGTTGTTTTGGGCCATGGCACTCACACCATCCTTAGTTATGGGTCCACACTGGGCTGAATCCAGTAGGGTTGTGAACAGAGTGTGGCAGGATGCACGCAGGAGGATGGAGAGGGTTTTGGGTCACCTTCAGCAACACGGGTGTTCTATTTGCACTCACAAGTCCTCCTCTCCACTGCCTCAGTGGAGACCTGGCGGCAAAGAACAGCAAAGTGCCCACCTCAGCCACTGCAAAGATATGAAAGTAAAAACTCTTCTCCAGCTTTGGGAGGTCACATTGGGCTACAACACAGGGTAGGCAGAAGAAGGTGAATAGAGTAGGATAGCTCAGTTGGAAGGGACCTACAACCTTCATCTAGTCCAGCTGCCTGACCACTTCAGGGCCAACCAAAAGTTAAAGCATATTCATAAAGGAATTGTCTTTTCAGAGGGAAAGCATTGCACGAATGAGAGTCTTTAACTCCCTCTTTCCCTCTTCCTCCTTTGTGGAACATCTATCCCACAGACTAACGGCGGAGTTTGCCACCTTTAGAGACAGGAAACCTCACAGGGCATTTTTGCTGCTTTCATATCCCCTTAACCACACGTTTGTTGTATCATCCTGACTGTAACTGGAGCTGTGGAACAAAGCTAAGGTTTTCTGCCAGCCAGCAAATACGAAGAGGTAGTTACTTGATAAAGTAGCTGAAAACCTGGGGTTACATAAACAAAGAAAGAGTTCACTTCACACAAACATCAGTATTTCCACTAGAATAAATCTGTGATGCTAGCTTTAATCTCAGGCTGAGAGAAAAAAAAAAAAAAGCCAAACCAAAACAGCCTGTAGGAACATACAATGATATATATTTATTTGCTTCATATTTTGTACACATTAAGTATAGGAAGATTTCTTATGAGGTGTATATTGATTTATGGCTGCGTTTTTCGGTGTATCTTGTATCTGCATACAGTTTATAGGTTTCTTTTTTTACAGCTTTCCTGTAATTTAGTATATTTTGATGAGTTATGAGCTCAGTTTTATCTGAGGAATGTTTTCCAAGGAGCACAAGAGGCAAATATCCTTCTCTGCCCAGACAGGCTGGGTGCAGCAGCTGGGACACCACACCAGGCAGCCATTCTGTGGAGCAGAAGAGGCTCCTCTGGAGCTCCAGTTTTCAGCAGCGAGGCCTTGGCTGTAGTGTGAGGGTCTGAATCCCTGAGCAAACGCTGGAGGCAGGGATGGCTGATGCATCTCTCCGTGTGTCAGTGCCTCTTTGGGGGACAGCTTCGGCCGCGCTATGGGAAGGGATGATAGGGTGGTGGCAAGGTGGTCACCAGGTGCCTGGGCCACCCTCTAAAAGGAACTTGAGGAGATGGGTTGGCAAAGTCTTGGGAAGCTTCAGCATTAGCATGGGGAAGAGGATGCAGCTTGGCCAACAGGCTTGTGCTTTCGTCTTTTTGATCTGTTGGAAAGTTTGATCCTTAGGAAAGTTTGAATGTGGAGCTGGACAGTGATGACCACCTGCGGTTCAAGGCAGCGATCAATGAGATCTCTTCTGCCTCTGCATCTCTCCTCCACTGTTGGGTATCCCACTGAAGAGGAGATGAAACCCTATAAAAGCATTTTGTTAGGGTTTTTTCCGACAGAAGAGATTTTCCTGTCATTTTGATAATCTACCTTTGATGCAATAATTGACACTGCGTGCTATGAGTGAACAACACCGTACTCTCAACAGTAGCTGGAGACCAATTCATCAAACACAAATCTCTATTTAAAATGCAGCTTTATCATCATAACAAAAATATTGACTACAAGTGATCATCGTGAACAAACAAGGAGAAGACAGATGCTCCCTGTTTCATCTCTCTCCACTCCTGTTTACACTTTAACCATTTTGCCACTTGATCTTCAACCTTGGAAGAACCATGCTAACCTCAGTATTTCCTACTCAGCTAAAAATAAAGCCTTTCTAGCGCATATGATATTAATGATCTCTTTCTGCATTCAGATAAAGCATTCGCTTGCTCGAATCATGTTTGCCAAAACCTCTTCCATTTATCAAAAGGCTGACTGAATGCATTGCTCCAATAAAAGGTGACATGGTAGCCCTACTTCCAAGTAGAAGCTAGCAAAGGGCAAATCCGTGAAATTCCGTGAATTTGGTTTGGCGAGATCATAGAATGGTAGAATCCTCTAGGTTGGAAAAGAGCTATGAGGTCATCAAGTCCAATTGTTAACCCAGCGTTGCCAAGTTCACTAAACCATGTCCCCAAGCGTCACATCTGCATATCTTTTAAAAAACAGGAACGGTGACTCGACCACCTGCCTGCGCAGCCTGTTCCAGTGCTTGACAAGGTGATGAAAGGAAAGTGCAAATGAGTTGCTTTGACTTGGCCTCTGGAGATGGCACAATTAGCTTGGAAGCTCAGGCTGTGGTGATGAAGACACTGCTCCCTCTGCCTCTGGGAGCTGGCCTTTCCTTTCTGAGGTGACCGCAGTGATTGCAGCAGAGGCAGCGGTGATTTACAGCAGCCCGTGTGAGAAGAGGGCAAGGATATGCATCTGCAAATAAACGCTAATGAGATGTTAAGATTATGAAAAGCCAGGAAATTCCAGCAGTTGGGGCTGCTGCGGCATCATTAGTTCTCCCGCAGCGCTGTCTGTATCCGGCAGGGAGCAGGGAGGAGGAACTGGGGGTGCTCCCAGCCAGGCCAGTGCCACCAAGCCAGAGACAGTGTGCTGTGTGATTGATTGCTTCCCTGTAACTGAAGGAATTGCCCCTGTGCTGGGCAAAATGACTCCTCTCAGGGGACGAAGCCGTGCTGGGGCAGCGGGGGCTGTGCATCACCCCAGAGGCAGTGCCAGGAAGCCGCGTGGCTGTCGGCAGCAGGGGGATGAGGTAAACAGCAGCCTTTGCCTCATCTTCAAAAGGCCGTCATCAAAGTCTCGGTGGCTGTGATCCCTATCATCACAGAACTGCATCAGCAACCGAGTTATCATTGCTTTCATTGCTCCCCTTGGGTGGGGAGTGTGAGGGAGGAGGAAGGAAGGTCCATCACCCGTGACAGTGACCCAAGCAAAGAAAGAATGGACTGGCTGTGCGCCACGCTGGGCAGGGGCAAACGAGGCACATGCCACACTCAGCGGCACTGTTTTGGTGCAGGATGGTGGTGAGACTGGGCTAGGGGCTGCAAAAATTGGCCTGTGGGGATGAGAGCTGGAGACATGGTGACTGACTGAGCCAAAAGCTCCCTTAATTCCTGCCCCCATGTAATGAAACAGCCCTGGATGTGGCTAGGTGTCGGGTTTTACAGCCCAGCACGTTCTTCGACCTGTGCAAAGCTGGCAAGCAAGGTGTTGGTTTCAGAATCCAGCCAGTGCTGAATGGCAGCAGCTTTGGTGAGGGGTCTAATGCTGAGCCTCGGCCAACGCTCCCCCCAGCAGGGACTGAGGACAGTGCAAAGACACGGCCTCAGGACGTAACCTCCTTCTCCTCTGGTTCCACATAGTCTCTTAGGGAAGAATTATTGCATCCTACAAGACCTTCCCCTGACTTTCTGTTAACCTGTTACCCAGGCTTGGTTGAAGACCAACTTCATGTCCAAAAAGAGAAATGGCTCAGCAGCCAGAGGGGTGTCTGTTCTCTGTGAAACACTGAATGGAAATATTTGACTTAACCTGACCCACAAATCGAAAGAGCATCCTGAAAACAAAAGCTGGAACTAAAAATATGCAATCCCATTGATACGCTATTTTTCTCCATGGACAGGAGAAATTGTTTGCATCCTGAGCTGCTGCTTTTTGGGTTGGGGTAATTTGTTCATATAGGTTGCGGTAGGAGCATGTGCACGTAATAAAATTCCCCCCTCTTAGTTTTTTTGTGGATAAACATAAATGGCAGATGAAGGACTGAAGGACGTATGTAAGAATATTTCTATTGGCAGAGATTACTGACACATTGCAGAGCTGGATGTTTTACAATGTTTGTTCAAACCAGTTCAGCCCCTGGTGTGAACTGACTCCACTGCACAGACAGGGACAGGACTGCACCACAAGTAAGGAAGCATTACCACTACTCAGTTTTAGAGCACTGGGGATAACTCTCAAGAAGACCTTAGAATTATCTGCCTTAAACCCCCAAACACAGTTCTGTGGGGTAGGTAGGCTCTGTTCCTTCCTAAGCTTGACCCACAGCACACCAGACAGCAAAGTGCCCATGGAAACATCATGGGGTGCAGGGGGGCAAGTGGCATTTCAAACGGTGTGTGATGCTCTTGTACAGATAAAAAAATACTGGTGCCTTTTTATTGACACAGGAATAAGCACAGGACTCGGTTTTAGAATGGTCTGACCTCCTGGTCCTAGTAAATGTTGTAGCAGCTTAGGAGAAGGAATAGAGACAGTGAGAGGCTGGATGTGTATTAAAATACCATTTCAGATGTGTAACAGGATCATAAGAGCTCTTAAGATTGCACAAAGAAACAAGATCCAAACAGAGGCTAATGAAACACAGCAGAAACCTGACAAAGAGTTTCTCTTAAGATATTAACAACTGAATACTAATTAAGAAGAAATATCTTAATAATACGGTCAAAGGAGATTTAAGCCAGTAAAAATTATTTAAGTGTTCATGATGAAATGCTGCTAGGAACAGAAAAGTTACATTTGCAGATGGTGCAGTGAGGAGCTGTGGGGGAAACAAGACTTACAGACTCCTTTGCCCTGGGATTTCGGGCTGGGAAGATGCCCACACGCCATACATGAGTGACCAGGGAGTGGTGAGTGCTTTCCAAACTGAATGCTCAGCTAAGGCCCCTGCAAGGCGAGGGACTTAGGCACCACAGCAGCTCCAGCAGGACCAGTCAGGGTAGAGGAGAAGGGGACTTTGTGTGCCTAGAAATGCTGAGGAACAAGCCTTCAGACAGACCTTCACCCCTCCATACCCTAGCCACCCCCTCCTCCCCCCAGCTCCCATCTGTCCCTGAGTTATTCACATCCAACAAGGCGAAAAGGCTCCGTTTGGCTGTGGCTCAGCAGATTACCACTACATTTAATAGCTGTCTTTGGTATGACGCCGTTCACCTTATCTCCTTTCTCCTTTGACTTGGCCTTTGAACACTAATCCACCTTCTAGCACAGCCTGCGCCCCTGCTTGATCTTTGTTTGCCGTGATTGTGCACGGCTCCAAGGATTTTAGCAGCGGTGTCTTTGCTGCTTGGGCCCACGCTGTTGCAGCACTGAAGACACACGTGGATCTGCTAGCTCCATAGCTTACTCCTGGGCTTACCCATTAAATGAGTCAGAGCTCTCCTTCCAAGAGCCAAATTCTGGTCTCGAGATTTGATTCAGACCTTTTTTTTTTAAAAAAAAAATTCTTTAATTTCATGCATGTATAGTTACTTGCAAGGCAGTGCAAATAACCTGAAAGGACCAGGCAGTATTAAAATCTTTCCATGCATACCCCAACGCATGCATTTTTACTCTCCCCTTGCACATGCACACATACACCCAGGAGCAGAGTTCAATAGCCCAGTCCTGCCAGTGTTTAAAGTGACTTGGCCTCTTTTTAAGCCTTTAAATAAAATCTGTTGTGTGCGTGTGTGGCTGGTGTTTTTTTTCCTTTACCCCACTTCTTAGGAAGGAAAGCAAATGTTTCTGGCACTCCGCTGCTGGATTGCTCGCATATTTGCTTGAGGAAAAAAAAAAAATTATAAAAGATGTTTGGCATAGTTTTCATTCAAAAAGGAATCCAGCGCCAGATCCAAGCATTGAAAACAAATGTGTGGCTTAACTGTCATTTACTCCAGGATCATGGGAACTGCTGCCTGGTTTTCCAGACGAGCAGCCGCTAGCGTGCTCTCCCGCGGTATCCCAGGCGCACTGGCTCCGCCGGCTCGGTGCAGCTTGAACATCGCTGCTGCGCCTCCGGGTGACAGCCCGGGCGCTGATGTCAGCAGAGCCACATCTCCGCCGCTGCCGCCCCTGCCGACGAGCTGTCACACACGCCCCGTGCCGCTGAGAAACGCTCCCCTCGCCTTTTGATGTGTTGTGACCAGACAATGTGTGTTTGTCCTAATAATGTGAAGTTTCAGCGTGAAGACCCCTCCTGGCCGATGGCACTGATGGAGCGGAGCGTCATCCTGGTGCTGCAGGCATTTGGCGGGCAAATCGCTTTCAGGGCGACATAAGTGACGGGAAACACTTGATGTCACCCAAATCCCCACCTCCCCCTGGTGCGCAGAAGCTCTCACAGCGGTCAGGCCTTTGCTGCCATCACCGCTGGCCTCAGGCAACTCCATGGTTAGAAAGGAAGACCCCGACCCTGCGTGGTGCCCTCTCCCCGACTCCCTCTCCAGCCCCTTGGAATAACACATTTTGTGGTGCAGAGGGGAGCTCACCCCAGCCCATACCTGAGGGACAATAAAAGGCAGGTTTAGGGCATCTGAAACTGGGGCATGAAGTGGCACCTTTTCCATCTCTATCTATAAAATATGCCCAGGATCAGCTCAAGGCTCCAATCTTCAGGGTTAACTGCAGGGGCCCTGGCCCCAGGTTCCCAATGCAGCATCACTCCCAGAGGCGCAGTCACAGAGGCACCTGGCCGGGTGCACCCTGCGGCTCAGTGCCTGTCCAATGCACTAGAATAAAAGAAGGCTGCTCTGGGTTTCACCAGCATTTTTGTGAAAGGAGAATTTGGTCTGCGAGACGTGCATGTAGTCCTCTGGCAGCCGTCAGCTCTGCTGTAATGCCCGGATTTATTGACTTATGTGCAGCCCTCAGCAAGGACCTGAGCTCTTATCCAAGGGCAGGGAAGCAGGAGCTAGCTTTAGAGACGTGGTGATAAAATAGAAAATTATGTACAAAGTAAAAGGGTCAAACCCCTAATCTGAAGTGTTCTAGTCAGCTTGCCATGCTGGGTGTTCCTCCCGGATCAGAGATAACCCCATTTCCAAAGAGTTTGGGAGAAGTAGTTCAGCTGAAAGGAAAAAAAAACCTGGAAAAAAAAAAGCAACCCATAAAAACAAAAACAGAGTCAGTGACTCCAGAAAACAGCTCTTAGTCTGTCTGTTCCAGTCTGAAATAAAGTCATCCCTCTTAATTCCCAGCGCATATTGTTCCTACCAAAGAGCAAAACCTTAGGAGGAAATCACATCAGTGAAGGGAACGCCAGCTCCTTTGTACTATTTTTCAACCCTGCCTTGGGAGCCAATAATCTGTCATCCCTTGAATAAACAAGCACCTTATCATATCACAAACATTTATTTAACCCTTTTCTCCTGAGCTTTTACCAGCCAAGCAAAGTGGCTGGGGAGGGGTGTGGGTAGCCCTATCCCTAGACTGCTCTGGCAGAAAGGACAAATTTCCTGTGTATTACACCCAATCTGTAAAGTGTCAGGCTGCCCTTCTTCAGCCTCCATGAAAAGCAGCAGCTTGAATCCCTGCATTTCACATAGCACAATCAAATTTTCCTGTCCCCCCCGCTCCATCCCTCCCCCGGTACATTAACGCCTCCCTCCCTGGAGACATACTCTTGATTCCATCTGAGGGCCCATCCAAATGGAGCCAGATTTAATTTCTTGGAGGTTGGGGGGAAGAGGGGGGTGGCAAGGGAGAGTGTTTACATTTCTTCTTTTAACAAGAGACTGTGATGAACAGAGCTTTTGATTCCAAGTTGCCGAGGGGTTTTTTTTAAGAGATATTCTTTGACTCTGACATCATCAGAAAATGGAATCAGCAAAGTATGTGCATTTCCTCAGCTCCCACAATATCCATTTTCCCTCAGTGGATGTTTCTTGTTTTTCTTTTCCAGTGTTGCTCCCACACAATGGGGCCAATTTTTGTTCAGGACAAAGAAAATATAAACAGAGCATGGATTTGGAATATGAGCAAGGCCTCCAAGCTTACAGAACTCTTCAGCCACGGGGAAGGGCTATGCTGTGTTAACCATCTGCCAATAGAGCCTGGCTAACCAAGTGCCTGCCAGCGTCCCCAGTCACTCTGCTGGTGCCTCCAGAAGGCTGCAAGTGCTGATGGACAAGACTGGCTCTACCAAGGTAATTCTCTGTGGAGCCCCTGAGCATTTGAAAAACATGCACTGCAGGTGAGGCTGGCTGACTGTAGCAGGTGGGCAGGCAAAGCCTTTTCTCCTCTCTGCTGTAGAGTATCATAAACTTTGAATTCACCAGGCAAAGTCCAGCCATCAGAGGAGAACAGCCCCACACAGAGGAGAACAGATCACTGGAGAGTCAAACAGGCCTTCCTGTGGGTCTTGGCATGTTTGCCTTGAAAGACAGATATTAGTTTGGGGCAAATTAGCTATTTTTGCTGTTTATGGGTAAACCTCAGCAGGTGAAAGTGTCCCCTCACGCAGCTGCAGTAGTGACTTGCTCACGCTGGCCAGGACATCATCTCTGCTGCGTGCACCCTTGGGACAGGGGCAGGAGCAGGTCCCCAGGCACCCAGGACATCTGCATTCCCATGGATGAGTCCCTGTGACAGCAAGTCACCCAGGTCTGCATAACATGACCCCACGAAGCTGTGACAAACCTGTACTGAGCAGCAGAGTTGGCTTATGATGGATGATATGAACCAATTGCAATAAGGGCCTCATATCTCTGGGCTCACTGACTGCAGCTCAGAAGCTGCTGGAAAATGCCCTGTGAAACATTTATCTAGATAAAATAATGTTCAGCCGTCAGCAGATGAACTTCATTGACATCCTCTGCATGCACGGCCTGACAGACCCCTGTACTGAGCAGCAGGGACACCAGTTGGATTGCAGGAGGAAGTTCTGTGACAAGCCCTGCCCCCACTAAAATTTCTGGGGCTGTGGTTCAGTTTGTCTGCTCTGGGTCTTCTCTGGTATTACAACCTTGTCTGCTGCGATCAACAAATCTGGCATGAGAACCAACCCCGGGGAAAAAGAATGATTACGAGCGATCAACAACTCGACTCCCAAATAAATATTGTTAATATTTCTTAACAATATTAAAATCATATTTTTCAGCTCTTCCCATTGCCTAACAACTAGCATGAGGATTAACTATTTGGAAGTTTAAATTTTGCCAGGAAATTTTTGATTCAGATGTTTCCACTCGTTAGCAAAACGAATATTCTTGCAGTCAAGCAAGACCCAGAGGAGCCCTCAGCGAAGAAGAGGACAAGCAAAAGCTTCACTAGGATGAAGCTGGGTGATGGCCCACAAAATGCATCCATAGGTTCCAAGACTGTTTTCCATGATTTTAGCACCATGGCAGCATTTACATTCATTGCTGCTTTTGAGTCAGCTGGCTCGAGTATCTGACTGGCAAATGCAAGCACGGAGAGGAATTCTTAAAATATATCCTGTGAGGTAACTGGATGACACCAAAAATCGGTCCTGATGAAAAGAAAGGAAGCCTAGGATGGAGTGCAGGTTTGGGTCTGAAGAAGAACTTGGAGGCAGAAATTGCAGAAAGGCTGGGTGGAGTCTGTGAAATCTGAGTTCTGCTCCTGAAATGCTGGCAATTTAAATGAAAAATATGCTTCTTTTTCCACAAAAAACTGCTCAGCTCTCAAAACTCCAGGGTGGCTTGTGATCACTGAACACTGCAACACCCAGAATCAGTTCCAGGGCCAAATTCATGCTTAGCAAAATGCAAATTAACTTAACCTCATACTCCTAGGAATAAAGTCAGCACTTATCAGAGGCTGAAGAGACACATTGGCTTGTCAAAGTCTTTTCCCCACCTGCAGCAGGAAGAAGCCAGGGAAAATGTTCTGAGGCTAAAAAGGAAGGCAGAGGGGAGCGCCTGGCTGGCGGGCTGAGGTTTTCCTTCAGTTCTCACAGCCGTGCCTGCAGAGCCTCAGGATACACAGCATGGGCTGGCTTCTTGCAACCACGGGGAGAAAGGATAAATGGATTATTTTGGAGTGATATGCATGTAGAACTCATGCCACTGGAGAATGCGGCCAGGCTATTTTTAATGTTCTGTTTCATTTTGCACCTGCTACCATTACAGAGTTGTTTTTGTTTCCATTAGAGCCACTTGTCTTGAGGAGTTTATGACTCCTCTGAAATGTGTAGTTCTGGGCTGGATCCGTGTCCTTAGCTAAGGAACAAAGACTTTTATCATTTAAAAACAGAAGAAGGTTAGCGTGACAGCATTAAGAGTGTATGGAGGGGAATTTTGAATAATTTTACGGGGTTTTCATAATTGTAATTCCTGAAGGCCGGTTTAAAATAGCCTCTTTTATTCATACTGAAATGGAGAACACAGGCTACAAGGACTTGCCCCTGAGGAGCTTGCAAAACCAAAATTGCATGAAGAGTCATTCTCAAGTACTTAATCAGCCACAATATTTCAATAAAATTATGAAATAAGAGATAAGAAAGCTCGGCCCTTTTTCCTCCTCCCACCGTGCAGAGGGCCAAGTGGAGCTCAGCCCCTCTTTGAAAGGTAGGAGGCTGGTGCCTGGTGCAGCACTGCGTTGCCTGGGATCACACACTCCCAAATACCATCCCAGCGCCAGCAGTGCCGGGCAGGAAACGCGCTTCAGCAGCCTGCCAGGGCCTGAGAGGAAGGCTGCTGTGGGAACAGCACCTTGTTTGCTGCTTGCCTTCTGCCACCATCTCTGCCAGACACCGTCCACGTCACAGTTTAATCGTGCTCGTATCGCAGCGTGATCTCACTGGGAACACCTGTGGGCACAGCACAGCCCCTAAGACCTGGAGGTCTGCAGCCTTTTGCGTTGTCTCCCCAGCTAACCTGAAGGCAAGGGGTCTGCAAATGCTCTCTGTGCCAAAATTGCTCCTGTGTTTGAGCTACAGCCATCTGAGCAGAGCCATGCTTTCTCCACAAAGCATGCACAGCCGTAAGAGGATTTTATGCAGATGTTTTCTTCCCCTCACAGAAATCTGGTGGGCTGGCCGTCTGCTAAATGGCTTTGAGACACGGGATGCTTGGCTGATCATTCCAGGAATGATCAGTCTGGGGACAATGGCCAGCACCCACAAGACATCTGCAGTTCTGCAGAGCACCCACCAAACCTGTGGGAGATCTGTGCTTTTCAGACTGGGCTCCCCAAAGACCCTTCTCAGCCTGAGCCCCTGCAACGCCGTCTTGCTCAGGACCATTTTCCTGCTTTCCTTTCCCATTCAAGCTCTTGACTGGGTTGCTTTGCAGTCAGGATAATAATGGTGAAGGTCTTACATATCACCTCCATTATTAATAGTCCTTATGAAATCTCCTCATCCCACACATTCCTGTGCAAAGCCAGGAACCAGGGAAGGCATGAAGCAGGGTACCAGTTTGGAGCGGCTGCTCAGCCCTGCGCTAATGTCGACCGACTTCAAGGGGGAATCACAACCCTGGGTTCCCATGAAAACAAGGTCTGGGGGTATTTTTTGCTCAGTGAGGCATAGGAGAAGGCAGAAATTAAGGTGCAAATGTCTTCATAAATCAAGCCAAATCCCTAAATCCAAAGCTTTCTGAATTCAAACCATGGGTTTGTGTCCTTTATTTATATTCATCTGGACAATAACAGTACATTATTTCCCCTTTGAATATTAATTCAATTAATTCAGACTCCCAGACCAAATTTATTTTGACAGCCTTCGCACGCTTTCTCCTTGGCTTTCTGCAAATTCCTGACCGGCGCCTTTGCCAGCAGTCATCTTGCCTGGACCAGAAGCAGAAGTGCTTAACCAACTAATTGCAACAATTTCCGTCAGGAAATCGCGATTAATTATGTGTGCGATTGCAACTTTGCACACATTTGAAGCTTGCAAACATTTTATCCAAAGAGTGTTAACCTACCGAGATGCTGTGGACGCCTGCCAAGGGGGGCTTCAGGCTCCAATCCCACTGTATCCTAGTAAGGGAATCCTCACACTGCAGCAGTCCCACTGGGAGGATCACACTCAGGCCACCGAGTCCTTCTTATCACGGCTGCCTGCCAAATTCTTCTTAGGAGTAAGCGTCACTTTGTGGTACCTCTATTTTCCTTCCCAATAAAATAATAATTTGGCAGTGCCTGAGATGATGATAGTAAATCAGTGTAAGACAGCAGAGGTTACCGATAAAACTCAACCCATTTATCAAGCCACATCATTTTGCTGTGTCAGCTGCGAGCGGACATGGGCTACTGTGCTCTTAAAGCAGTTTGCTTCAGAAAATGAAGTAGGTAATGTTCTCAGGAAAGCAGGGAAGCATGACCTCCCTTCATCCCAGGAGTGAATCACGGGGGGCTGACCCGCCTCTGTTGTGTTGGCATTGCACACACTGACCCACAGCTACGCTGCCTCGTGTCCCAGTGTGACCATCACCAGGAGCAGCCAGGGCTCACAGCAGAAAGAGCAAACATCCTCCCCACCCTTTCCATTACAACACATTTCGTACCCCCGACATGATCTGTTGCCCAGCACCCCAAGGCATCTCAAGTCTTTCAGAGTTTCAGGGACAAGTCAATCTGAAGACCAGACAGTCCTGCCCAGAAGATCCTGCAGGTCTGAACTAGCAGCTGGTTTCCCTGCTGTGCCACTGAAGGACTGTAAGGATGGGTGTCCCCAAAGGTCTTGGTCTCCATCTCCTTTTGTCCTGCAGTGACATCTGCCTAGTTGGTGCTGATCCCTCATTCCACCATGGGATCGTGACACTGTGATGAAGATCCTATTAAAGTTAACACATGAAGTCTAAATTATGTATGCAAATCACCCCCTCTGTATTGATTTTACAGGGTAGGACAGCATGGTTTTCCTTGAACTTGAGATTACAATTTTAATATTTAGTATTCCCTCTCTTCCAGTTATATCCTTCTTTCAGCTCTCCTTGCATTTTCCCACTGAATTGCAGTACTTTTTAAAAGGGGAACTTACAGGTTATCTTAAGAACAGACCACAGACTTGAAATCTGCCCTCTGTTTTCATAAAAAAGAGAAGTTTTTAAGGAGGATAATCAAATTCGGAAATGATGTGACTAAATGTTATCAGGTTGTCATGGTGATTGCAGTCTTTTAAAAAATGTCTGTATTGTGGTTCACTAATGAGCAATATATTAACTAAACCAAACACTATTTGTCTTTTCAAGTATTATTCATATGCACTACTGAATTAAATATCTTCTTTTTTCCCCCCCTGCTTTTGGAATACTGTTCTTTGTCTTATAAACACTGGAACTGAATTCAGGCAATGAACAAGGGCAGAGATAACTTTGTCACCTTTACTATATTTCATACCACTGCGTCAAGCTGAGCCTCACATTAGGCAGTCTGCAGTAGCAGATACCGAGCATCACATTGCCAGCAAAATTACTTGTGTGAGGTAGAATTTTAGGCTCTCATTTTCTGACACTTCAAATTTAGACAGTCTCAATTCCGGTGTAATTCCCACCACATGTCTCACTGGTGTGAGGGTTTATGTTTGTGTGACGTGCAGAAAACAAACTGAAACACTGAAGGGATGTGTAAGTCAGACTTGTTCTGAGTTCAACCCACCCCTACTAGCTCAAACCTTCAAAATTCAAGTCTCCTAGACTTCATGAGGATTCTGAGGGAGCTTTCCCTTCTTCTAAATGGACATGGAAATGGTAGAGATGGAAGTACCTTTTGGCACTTATATACATGTCAAGGCAGGGTTTGCATTTCAGAAACTCTTTGGACTTTAGCACTCTGCCCAGCAGCTCCAGTAAAACCTCTCATAGAATGAATCTGCCAGAATCCAGGAGGACGTGGTAGTTTTAGAGGGTTGGTGAGGTCACACCAGAGGGGAGAAGGTGCAGGAAGATACCTTAAGAGAGACAGCGAAAAACTTTGAGAGTCTGGAGGTCTTCCAATCCTGAAACTCTGCCATCCCAGGTTCAAGTTTGATTGAGAGCTTCGCTAGCTCCTGAGCATTCTCCAAACCCTGCACTGACACTGGAAGTAGCTTCAAATCATGCATAGGATTAGGCAGAGCTGAGTCCTGTCAAGATGAACATCAGTCATAAATCACATCTTTGCAAAATTATTTCAGGTGGTGCTCTGTGATTCTGCTGAAATGAAATCAGTTTTTATGTTCCTGATTCTTTTGACACAAGCTAAAATGAAAATCCCATGTTCTCCAGTCTTCCCCAGAGCCTGTTCCTGCCCAAGATCTGCAGGAGATCCATGATTTTGGCTTCATCTCCTTGCAAAACAAGTTTGTCTAAGAGATGAGAGAGCTGAAACCCACATTCTTCAGATGTTTCGTGTTCTGTGGGGAGAAGATGACACTGTCATGCACACTTAGCCCTTACAGTGCATGCTCTTCCTCTGCAGTTCACTATAAGATCCCTTTGGCATCCCATTCGTTTTTCAGGCCTGCTAGAGGAACACCACATGAGCGGAGCACAATGCTCATCGATTGAACTAGTTCAGTTTTCCCAGGCATTTTGCAACTTTTGTTTATAGAGTTGTTTTCTATGACTCATTCGCTTTATTTTTGTTCAATGAGTAATATTTGGTGCTCACACGTGTTTTCTCTCTGTAATGTGCACAGCTATGTAACGAGTCTTTGGGATACTCAATCTCTCGTGTTTCTACTTCACTTAGAGAGGATTTAAACACATTTAAACCCCACTATTAAAACTCATTAATTAATGATGCCTAGCTACTCTCAACATAGGTTTTGTGTAGTAAGAGTATTCCTGGCTCTCCTCCTCCCCACCATATTTCCCCTCCTTCCCCCCCGCCACCAGTGCAAGGCTATATTTAGTTGGAGATTTAGGTTGATCTGCAACTCCCGCTGCAAATTCCTTTCCATCAGCAGCTACAGCCAGAAGGTCTGAATAAGGGAACGATTTGCACTTCAAGAGGCTTCCTGTTTCCCTGGATTTTCAGGTTTGCTACTGTTTGTAGAGTGAGGTTGGTACTATACTCTGCAGACTAAGTAGCTGCTAACTCATCCCTGTCCCGGCACTGGCATCAGGTCGTCAAGTGCAAAGCATTGTCTGGTTGATGGACCTTCCAGAAATATAGGCAGCAAAAGCAAGGAAAGCATGTCTGATCCTGAAATATTTCTGGACCAAAGTGTCAGAGGATAATGTTGACAGGACTGGCAATCTCCCCGAGAAGGAGAATGAAGTAGAGGAGAGCAGTTTGTAAATCATAGTGGAGGGAAGTACAGCATGGAGAGAGCTCCACGCATAGAGGAATGAAGCACTCAACTCTGCTTCAAAAGCAGGCAAGGAAAACAGAGAGAAAAATATTGCATACTTGTGCTGGGTTTTCTCTAAGCTTTCCAATAGTTCTTTTTCCATAATTCCTGCCCTCCTGGCCTTGGTCGTGTCCAAGCTACAGCTACCCTGCAGGCTCTCTCTCCCCTGGCTTTAACCTAAAGTAAAAACAAGCAGTGAGACGTAGCCTTCACTTTTCCCAGGATCCTCACTGCACAGTCTACAATGAGAGCCTTGCCTGAGGGCTTTGGAGACCAGGGTTCAACCACAAACACCCTGGGCAAGGACTGACACCTACACATCTTTTATTCACCTACCTCCCAGGAATATTGAGAGGATAAATTATTTAAAGCTCGTGAGATGCTGAAATATTATGGTCCTGGGAAGACTGTAGTGCTGGAGATTAGCTGGGTTTGCTACTGTATTCCTCTCCTAAGATTTCCATTTTGCTATTTCGCTACAATTCACATTCACGTTTTTACCCACTGTTGAAGTGTTAGAAAATAACCAGTCTGGGTATTTTTCAGTTTCAGCTGCGTTTTAGCACTTTAACATTTCTTAAAATGAAGCCAAACACTTGCCTACCAAGTTCGGATGATGCCAATATGTGTGCAAAATGAACATAATAAAGAGTGCAATATGGAGTATGTCCAATAGCCGACTTTTTTTGTCAACCAAGAGAAACAAGATGACTGCATAGCAAAGTTATCCCTCGAAGAAGAATCAAGGCTGAGATGCAGCAAAAAGATTAGCAGCACTTGTTCCCCTGCAAAACCTTGCTTTGTGGTATTACATTCTTGTCAGCAATTGTAATAATGACTCTAAGCCTGAACAAAAGCCAGACAATGCTGATGAAGTCTTTCACGGAATTCAGCAGGCTCAGGAACAAACTCTGTGTTTAAAATTTTTTTGCCTTTGCTTAACATTTGTAGCTTTGGGGCCAAACTTCTCAGGTGTTTATCACAAGAAGCCAAACTTGCTATGAATGTCCCCAAAGAATATCCATGTTGCTGACCCAAAAGGTTCCCACTCCACAGGCCCAGGCAGGAAGGGCCCTTTGAAATGATGACTCCGAATATCAGGCCTATCTTTTATTTCCACAATGTGTACTGATTAAACAGGGCTGACTCTGGCTTTCATCGCTCTCCCTATTTTCTACTTTCCACCCCAGTTCTGTTGTCTCTCTGGTCGCCTGAAGTTGCCTATAATCTCTAGTTTATACCTCAGTGACGTGGAGTGGTGTTGCCACAGGGTTAGATAGCTAGCCAGATAGGTAAATAGATAGATAGATAGTCACATTCATTATGCTAAACAAACAGCTGTGATAGAGATCTCCGTTTTTCATTATGAGCTTTCAAATATCAAGCAATATTTTGTCAGATGTCTTGTGGTTGCAACAAGTACAGCTAATTGCCTTTGCTTTTGTTCTTGCCCCAAACTTCCTGCCTTAGCAGAATGTATTTATAGCGGCTACACAATAAGGGCACTGTGCTGATTGAAAGGTTGGATGTGTTTCAGTTGTTGTTTATGCTTTATTATTCCTTCTTTCTTTATAAATTAGTGACCTGGTAAAGTGTTGGGGATTCAGCTGGATGCAGCTACAGTGATTTCCTAATTTCTCTTTTTAGTATGTCTGTACCTGCTGCTAAGCTTAAAAGGCCTAGTGACAGGCCCTTTCCAAAACGATGGAACCAAACACTTTCAAATCATGGAGAAATTTGGTCCAGATTCAAACTTCACAGCTTGGACTTATCTCCATACCCAACTGAACCAACACCCAAGATAAAACAGCCTTGAACTCAGATCCCAGATAAGGATGCCATGTGCAAATTCTTCCCTTAAAGCTCAGATTCACGATTTTCTCAAAAAGGGGCTTTCCTAAGCTTAGCTATTACTGCCTATCTCCTTTTTGCCGGTGCCTTTGGGTGGGAGGTTGCCGTGCCCTCAGCTGAGCCAAGCCAACAGACTTGGTGTTAATCAGCTTCAGTGCAAAGTCAGCAAAGTCACTTTAGGTTAATTGGGCTGAGCTTGGGGTTTTTCCCGATGTCCTGTCCCTTTGCCCAGCCAGACCCAGGTGTGGACATGGTAACCCCCAGTGCAGGGGCAGAGGATAAGGGCTTGTTTCGTTAACTGCTTCAGCTGGACCTGTAAGAACACCTCTGCCTCCACCCCTCCGTGGTGCTCAAACCATGCCATTGCTCAGCTCCACAGCAGCGTTGTGTCCTGTCTGTGAAGTGACAGGGGACCGACTGACAAAGCCCAGCCTATTTGTATCCCTGAGTATATTCGCAGGGCTCCTTTGTGGATACTTTTCACATGAGTCAGCTTCTGCAAAAGGAAAAACACTGGTTTCACCAAGAAAATACAAAAGTTTGTTTTCAATACCATAAAATGTCTTTCCACTTCATTATTTCTGAAGAGACCAGACTTACGAATAAAGGGCCTAATAAGGAGCTGCCACAGCTGGCGTATCCCCAGGACTGCTCTTTATTTACAATGAAGCCAGTAGGATCAGGATGTGACCTGATGGCATGACTGCTAGCATTCCTGTGAAGTCCAGTTGCAACTCCTCTTTCACATGCAGCGTTGCTTTTCCCAAAGAAGCCTGTCTGGTGCTTTATTTTTGTGTTCGGGCAGACTGGCGTGCTGTCTCTGGCTCATGAGGAATGCTGAGGTGGAACAGACAGAACATCAGCTCTAGGGGGAAAAGAAATGGCCATTGCTTTGGCATAAGCCTCCTGCCTTTCGTCAGCTAATGTCCTACCTCTGGTAAAGGGGCATTTTTTCCCACCCACTTTGGTCTTGATGGAAACTGAAGGAAAACAAAATAGGTATGTACCTGGTCTGTACATCATCGTGTCCTTCCCGTACTTAGTAAATGTTTCTTTAATTGGCTTAGTTAGCCCCTCTCACCTTTCAGCACTTCAGGAATGACTCTTTGAGGAGAGCCATGTACAGAGATTTAGTTGACATTCAGTGGCACTAGTCTCTGCGGTCTCCAAAATATGACTGATGTCACTTGTTATGTTCCCTCGGGTCTCTGGGGACAAAGTCACTCTTGCCCTGAAGCATGCATTGACAATCTCAAGATAACACTTCTTTGACAGAGTCAGGGGCCCTGCCAGGGTCTAATGTAATCTCTAGACAGTTTCCAATCTGGGCATTGTTTGTTATTTATATTTCATATCTGGTGTTTGTGTTTGCTCTTCTGTGATTTTAATAGGAAAGCTGCTAATGAGAACAAAAAACTCATACCTTTTTCTGCTGCACAGGTGTGTTGGCAGGTCTGTGCTCAATGGAAGAAACCTTCTTCAAGGTGAAAAAATTCAAACAAACCTAAGAAAAATAGCCACAGCCTGTATTCTTATTCTGCAAATAAATCCGCTGGCGCTGAGAAGGCTGGGGTGGAGGTGTGAATGAAACTGAATTTTACTCTAACTAAATGAATCTTTTAAGCCCATCTTCGCAGCCCCAGCAGAGGAGTTTGCCAGCAGAGAGATATGCTATTTGGTTTCTTCCTTCACCCTGACGGGAGGGCTGGCTTTATTACCGCTTTATTTTGCCTTTACCCTTTACCAATTCCATTTTCCTTTCCCAGACGCAAATCAACCGAGATGAGGCGGGCGAGCTGCTAATGCCCCTTCTGGCAGGGAAATGGACTTTGATGCCAATGCCGCCCAGCGGGACGCCTGGTTGGGACTCTCCTCTCGGCAGGGCACCCGAAAGGGCCGGGGCTGGGAGGCGCGGAGGGCGCGGCGGGCGCGGCCCCNCGGGGGAAGGAGGGGATGCGCAATGAGGAAGCCCTGGGGAAGGAGGGGATGCGCAATGAGGGAAACCCTGGGGAAGGAGGGGATGCGCAATGAGGAAACCCGGGGGAAGGAGGGGATGCGCAATGAGGAAGCCCGGGGGAAGGAGGGGATGCGCAATGAGGGAAACCCTGGGGAAGGAGGGGATGCGCAATGAGGAAGCGGTACGCCAGCGACTAGCCCGTCTTTACTGCTTTAGTGCGCTCTTCTAAATGTTAATTTGATCGCCGAGGTTAATAATTTATTGGCGTCAGCGAGAGCTTGAAGAGGGAGCACTAGAATTTTTTATCCCGTTGTTTGGTTTTGGGGGTTTTTTCTGTTCTAGCTGTGATGAAACTGCAGTTTGTAACTGCCATCCGCTGTCATTCTGTCCCCTGGGCTGGATCACAGCCTGAGTGCTCCCCTGTGGAAGCCCGGCGCGGAGCTCCAGTTCAGGAGCAGCAATTAGTACCCTAAAACCGCTCACCTCTCACCAAAACACCAGGCAGCAGCTGGAGGTCATTGAGAATCCACTGAGCAGAAACCTGAAATTCCCTAACTCTGCATGATTTTTTCAGAGAAAAAGGGTATTGGAGCAGCTGGGTTGGAGGAAGGGTTTTACATGGAAAAGGATGACATTGAACAAAGTGTCTCTTTGCTTCTCTTAGAACACAGGTTTAAATTGATTCTGTGTTGTAAAATCTAAAATGATCTTATTTTCTGTCTCAGGACAGAAGTCCAAGGTCTGCCTAAATCAGAATCTGAAGCAATCTGGGTAATCTGGCTAATTTGAAGTAGCACTGACATCTGAGAGCAAGTGCTAAAACTGGTTCTTGTGCCTGCTGCCCAAGGGGCTGGGGTGGGCTACTGTAAGGCAGGGCATTAGGGTCACTGCTGGGCAGGGGCCACATCATCTTCCCAGGTGAGTATCAGTCACACCTGGGCTTGGTAATGAAGGCTTTCTGAGTGAACACAGACTGTTCACACACACTTGCTCCTCCCTCAGCCCCCCAGGAAATTTTGGGAAAGACAGGAGTAGCTTGTTCATGCCACCTTTTCTTGGGGGCTCCTCAGAGCCATGTGCTCAGGGTAAGGTCTGTGTTTCCAAAATATGTTGCGTGTACGTGGGCAGGCTATTGTACTGTTTGTGGGGTGGAGGCCAGGACAGGTAACCATGGAAAACCCCTGCCACTGGATATGGAAAAGCTGACCAGTATTTAAAGTCACGTCAGGTGTGAAACATAAGGTGTGTGCCTTGGATGACATGAAAACAAAGAAAAGTGGTGCAGATTCAGGGACACTGCAGTGTCTGTCCTGTTTACACTTGAGTCATGAATCAGTGTTCGGTGTCCCTGTGTGAAAAAGGAGACACACACACACATATGCAGTAAATAGTTTCTGGAACAGACTCGAGTGTTTGCCTAAGCAAAGAGTAAAATGAAGAAGCAAGAAGCGGGATGGGAGTGTGTGATGTGGTTTACTTAGTCAGAGATGGTTCCTCCCCCATCTTGAGATCCCAAGGCAGAAATGCTCTGTATTCTAAGCCTGGTCAGCTGCTTGCATAGGACATCCCTCTTTCCCACCCTGTGTGGCAGAAATGAAAGGGGGAGGATGGCTAATGTGACTGGATGCACTGGCTGAGGATACAGAAATCACCATCCATTTCTTAGAGTTTTTTGTAGGATGTCTTTTGCATGAAGGGGCTCTTGCGTCACCTGAAAAGGAGCAAGATGAGGGACAAAAGGGTCATCAAGGCACCTAAAAGATCCAGAGACTTGCAGGGTTTGACAGCAGCTGGAATGTAGCAGAGTCTGTTGAGGTGCCCAGGTGTTGCCCATGGTACCGAAGAGGCAGGTGGGCGTCTCAACACTTTTGCAGCTCAAGGTCTTAACTTCTCGAGTAAGAACTCCAGCAATAATTATGTCACAGAAGCAGTTCATGTCTGCTTAAGGCAAGTCTGTGTGCCTAGTATGGCTTACTTCTTGGGATTGCTCTGGCTGTCCCTTCCCTGTCAGTTCACAAGCACTAGGTTTGCATCTCCTTTCCTTCCAAAGCACCCAGGCTCAGCATCCATGTAACGGGCCATGGGTAGGTGGAAAGTCCCTCTGACTGATATGAATGTCAGATCTTTCTGTGCATGAGATGGACAGAAAATCCAGGCAAAGAAAATTTAACAGTCGCTCGGAGAAAAAGGGTTTCCCACTGCAAAAATAGACTATTTTCACAAGGAATTCAGGGTTGCCTCTCCCAGAGATAAATGTATAAACTGTGAACATTCTTTCACTTGCCTATTGCCACATCGAAGAAGCTGCAGGAATGAATTCCCAGCTTAGTTCAAGTTAAATTAAAATACATTCCGGTAAGGTGTTTCTGCATGTAGCTTTTATTTTTAAGTTGCAGTGTTCCCACTGTCACTGGAAAGACACTTCACTCATAAATAGACAGTTTCCCAGCCTTGATTCATTACTTTCCATGACAAAATTGCCAGGGATTGCACTTCTGTCAGAAACACTCCTCTCATTACACTTTGTGGTTGTTTCTGAAGGAATCTGTTACTCACAGCATGTTGATCTTAGAAAGATTCTTCACATTTTCTGGTAAATACAGCACATGATTCTTGTATGATCTTGCAATTAATGTTTGTAAATTGTCTGGGATACAAACCAGGCTGTCATTTTTAGGTGTTGTCACAATAACAATCCATAATGTCAAAACACTGGCGATCTCTTGTCTTGTACGAAGGGAAACTATGCAATGGTGTGGATGTGATGCTATTTGCTGAGCAGAACACCATCCACCTTGACTGTTTGTGAAGGGATGCTTGAAAAAAAGCCTTTTAACATTAGTTTTTGCAACATGGGATGCGTCAGCAGGATTTACACCTGGGACTGAAGCAGCAGAGTGATCAGTTGTGCCCAGTGCCAAAACACAGCAGGCTGCACTGGCTAGTCTGGAAGCCATGTGTTTATTCAGGATATTAAGACTTAGTGAGGTCATGATCAGTCACCATCACTTATGCTAAAGGAAAGAAATGGCATGCTGAAGGGCCAGAAATCAGGAGCAGAGAGCTGTTGGTTGCTGCTGGTGGGCAAAATCTACCATACACAGAGACGGATGGGCAGGCTGGGAAGTGAGGAGAAGCAGGACGCGCTTCTTACCTGGAGGTTCAGCTGAGTGTCAAGCACTCAGAACATCTGGACTTAACAATGACTCTGAAGCTGACCCTGTCATGTTGGCCTAGTCTGAGATACTCAGGATCTGGTCCTGCTGCAGGGAAAGCCATAGGGAGTAGCATTACCACTTACTCTAGATATTCCCCTTGCATGGTACTTACCTTCTGCATTTATATACCAATGTTCCCCTTCTCAGAGTTCTCCTGCTCATCTAAGTAGGCTCTTTAAGTCTTCCCTCAGAAGAAATGCTCCTTATTCCCTGATTGCCCTCTTTGCCTTTCTTTACTTTCCTTATTTTGAGTTCATCTTTCTGGCCCAGGAGGGGCGAAATGCTTAAAAAGGGCTTTTCACTGAAGTCCTACAAATACCTTGTTCAATAGCATGAGTACTTTACTATCTTGACTTGAAATTTGTCCCCGGTTTCAATCTAGAGAGGCAGCTGATATTTTCACATCTCCACCACAATCTCAATGCACAATTAGCCCAGAAGATCAACCAGTATGGGCGCTACGTTTGCTCACATACCCTTTGCCTTGATGCATAGACTTTATGCAGATATGAGATTCTTCAGAAATTCAGTTTAATCCTGGATGCAGCTTGGCGTGATGCAAAAGTTAGCAGAGAAGAGGTGAATTTGAAAAATTCTCCACCTTGAGATGAAAACAGAGTTGTGATCCCTGACAAGGGTTCTGGTAGAAATTCTGGAGTCCTCTGAAAAGAAAAAACAATCCTTTAGATGCTGCCTTTGAAAGTCAACCCATACATAAGCTTTGGGGAAAATCACTTCAGCAGACATCTGGTGCTGAAGATACAGAAATCCTGTTTCCCTCTCTGTCCTCCTGGAGGAGGAGAGAAGGAACATGAGAGCAATGGAGGAAGGAAGAGAGGTGAGCAGAAGTCCAGGAAAGCGTCGGTAGCCTTCTGAAACTCCTGGCTTACTGCAGGAAACTCACTGCCCGTGGTCAGAATGAGAACATCAAAAGTGTTGGCATCTCACCTGTCTGCTTTGTTCTCCATGTTGTGGAATTTCATACGAAGTTGCAGCCATGGGTGCAGATAGTCAGTGTATGGCAAGAGGGAAAGGTGGTGAGTACTCCTGGGTACTGTCCCCTGCAGCAAGCAAATCCTTTCAGGTGTTAACTCTGTATTGAATGGAGAGCTGACCTGGATTTGTCCCACAGTCACTCTCTAAATATACAGTGCTGACAAGACTTTATTTTCAGTGTCTTATCTATGAGTAATTCATATTCTGTGTCTTGGAAAAAGCATATTATTAATAGGCAACAATAGTGTGGGAGTGAATCGTAGGGCACCAGACTAGGGCCAAGTTTGGGCTATCAGCAGTCTGGTCTCTGCTCTTGGTTCCTGCTCTACCCCAACATAGTCATGTAGGCAGGGGTATCACGGAAGGAGTGATGCTGACAGCTAGCTGAGGGGCACTGAAAAGTGTCAGCTGTACAAGTGGAGACTTCAGCAGGAGCCAGAGTCAGTAACAACCCCTTGCTTTTCGTTCTTGTTGCTGCCTGTAGCCCGGGTCCTCTCCATGTCACCGCATTTTGCTGGGCTTGGTAGTGGCTGAGGCCAGACCACGGGCTGGAGGACAAGGCTGTAAAGCCTGGTGGAGCTAAGTTGTTTGAAAAAGAGGGAATTCCAGCCCTAATACATCAAGCAGACTTGAGCTTTCTCTTCTGCAGACTTGGAAAGTTGGTGGTTTCTTAGCATAATCTCGAGGACTCAGAATACTAAAGGTGGTTGAGTCTGATGCTGAAAATGAGCTTAAAAAACACACCAAGATAACAAGATGGACACACTCTGGCAGTTCATTTCACCAGAGACCAAAATTACAGCTGGTGTAAATTCATAAAACTTTATATCCTCCAGAAAAGGAGAAGTTTAAAAATAATTCAGGGATAGATAGTTCTCCTAATCCATTTTTAATCATTAAACTTTGAAGTTTTGGCAACTGGAAGACTCTTTGCCTCACGGACTACCAGATCTGTGACATCAGCAGGACCAAAGATAATCGATGAACTGGTCTATCAAAACACATTCATGGATTTATGAGTAACTCCATATATTCATATATAACAGTAATATATACTGTTATATATTACTTGGCAGTTTGGGAAGTAAACTACAAAACCATGGGGGAGTGTCAGCTATTGAGGAAAATCAACCAATGAGCAGGAGCCAGCAGAGACCTCCATTTGTGAAATAAAATAAATTCAGTCTCGGGAGCAAAACCTGGAGACAACTGAGAACCCGAGCAAGAGTTTAGGACTCAGTGAGGCATTCCTCCATTAGGAGCTATACGTAAGAAATTTTAGGTCCAGAAAACTTTGGAAGGCCACCAAGAAAGCAGGGGGGAGTCATCAAATTTTAGATTCAACTTGGGATCCCAAATTATGATGTAGTTTTAAGCTTGAATGGGAAGCAGCTGAACTAAGGAGAAATTTCCAATTTCCTGTTAACTGAATGGTTAACCAAATACTAAGCTCCAAGAGTACCGGGAATTTTTCGAAATCTTTGCTTTCTTTGGTATGGGGCTTGTTTGGGTTTTTAAGGTCCTGGAAGCGTAGCTTTGGTTTATTCTAAGGCTCCAAAACACTAAATGAAAAGTTGATTATATTCTTCAAACAAGCATCATGACTACAGAGTGGAACAGAGCAGGGAGCACGTGCTTTAGGATGTTTTTTGTTGTTTACAGCTGGCAGTCCTGACACTGAGACAGGAGCTGCAGGTGAATGAAAATTACCAAAGCTTTTCAAAGGCATGCTAAAAAAAGACTGGGTGCATTTGAGTCATCAGGGAGCTAAACCTTCAGGTCGGAAAAAAGAAGAGCTTGAGGCACCTGGGAATTTCAGTTTTGGGGTCAGAACCGCATGAACCGTGGTGTGTTGTTGGGAATTTCTAGCTCAGCAAACTGTCTGGAGCCTGGAGGGAGTATCGAGGAGGCAGCAGAGAGGGCGTGAGGAGAGCGTGAGTCATCTGGGACTGCAGACAGGAGAGGGCAGCTGCCAAGTGAGTGGGTGCCCCCGGGGAGGTTTGAAGTCAGCGGTGCTTGGTACAAGCAAGAGCCCTTTCCTCTGCCTGAATGCTGGTGTTTCCCAGACACGCAGCGGGAACTGCACGGGAAAGCTCCACCTTGCCACTTCTTAGGGCTTCATCCTGTAAACTTTTATACAGAAGTCACTGTTTACTGAGGCTGCTGAGATGATTAAAGCTACTCCCTTGTCCATAGGAGGTGAGGTCTCCCTCAAACCAGAATCATTCCCAGTGCAATATGCTGGCTTCGTGGCTGTTTAAATCAGAGGCAAATGTTCCCTCCCTCTCCTGTGCTTAAAGATGCTTGTGATCATCTGGAACAACTGCATCCAATAAAGATGGCACGAGAAACCTCAGCTTTGAATACTTTACCCTTGTTTTCTGTTTTAATACTTGATTGTCTTTGCCTGGCCATCAGCGTGATAACATACACCAGTTTATTCAGTAAATATCTCTTCATTTTCCCAGTGAGCACTCATTATTTATGGCTAGCAAGAAAACCTTCGCCTCCAATGGCAGAAGGAGAATGTCTCCTTGTTCAATTACCATGTATAGTTAGCTGCGTGGTGATTGGAATAAAATAATTCACTTTCTATTCCCAGAAGAGTTTTTCCTAAGTGCTTTGGGAGGCGAGGGGGAGGCTGGCAGATGAGTGTAATCTCAAGAAGCACGCTGTAGTGGAATCCAGCACTAGGAGCCAGATGGCAAGGTTGCACTGCATAACACATTTTTTTCAAAAGCTGTGAAAATTCGCTGTCTGCACATGGCTTTGCTGAATGACAGCAGTGAGCATTTCTAATTTATCTGGTGCTGCAATTAGGTTATTCCTTCAGAGAGCTCCCCTTCTTTTTCACGTGAGGTCAGGGCCCAGTATCAGTACCGAAGGCAGTACTGAAGTATCTGTGAGAGTTCAGAAAGCAAAGAGAGCAAAGCTGTGGGAGGAGAAACATTTAAAAAAAGGAGAAAAATTAGTTCAGGAGAGGACTAAGATCAAGCAGTTTTGTGCAACTGGCCTTGTTTTGGGCAACCCTCTGTGAGGTGGCTCCATTTTGTAGCTTTCGTGTGACATCCATTGAATGTGTTGGGATCTCATGCAAGGTCCTTTGAATGCGTTGGGATCTCCACACACATTTCCAATGATGGGAATGAGAACCGGAGGTAGTCAATAATTTCCCATCATGCTTTAAAATATAGATGCATTCATAAATGCTGTGTAATGAATGTTACCCTAGCAGTACATACACACGGGCTTTATGTTAACATGGTTCTGAAAGCTACATTAGAGTATTAGATTGCACTTGAAATCTAAGATACATTTTCCATCCATGAAACGATGACTGGACCTAAGATTTTGAGTTTTCTGACTCCATTCAGACTCACAAACTCCCCAAATCCCCATGAATTAACATGGTCTGTGCAAAGCCACTTTATCTGCAAATGCCCCTTTGAGTGTGTAGAATCATCTGTGGCAATAAACAGAGGACAAGACAAACCCTTTAGGCAATCACCTAACGGGTAATGCTCTTCTGGGCAGTGGTGATGGCAGAATTGGCAAAGACCATGGACAAAACACACAATTTGAGCAGAATGGGCAGTCCTGTGGCCTTTCACAATGTGCTACAAAACGGTGAAGAAGGACTGGTCTGAGACCTCCTTAGAACCAACAGATACATTAAATCTCCCCTGGAGTGGGCATATGTTTGACACACCCCTGGAAACTTGACCTATTGTGATAGCTGTGTGTTGCTCTGGGTGCTTCTGGTGCATGTGGTGAGTTCCTCTGCCTGAAGTCAGACAGCTCATGCAGCTTATGTGCTTTTGACCACAGAAGTCTGGGCCACTTTTTCCAGTGGAACTAAACCCATGGCTCTATCTTGCTCTTACAGCCTGTCTGCATCAGGGAAATGAAAAAATGAGTCCACCTGTGACAGCTGATGTGCTTGGAGACCTGGTAACAGAGGTGTGACTCTGAATCACATCTCTTAACCGTGTGCCAAGCGCATTTGTCAGCACGAACCACCGAGACTGGAAGAATTCAGAAACTTCTGGAACACAGTTTTGGAGTTATACCAAGCAAAACAAAGTCCGTGTGTTGCCCATTGTCTAACTCTGCAGCTTTTTATTCTGTCATTGAATACTGCCTTGCCCTGCTGTTACAGAAAATGACACTGAGAGCAAAGGCCATTCTTCCATGCTGTCTGCATGCTTAAAACTGTGTAAATGTAAAGCTTTGCCTTGTTGGTATAGTTTGCACTGCACCTAGCCCAGTGGGCCCCACAACAAGCCTGGTGACGTGCACCAGGGTGATATGCACCTCAAACTAGGAAAGAGCATCTTCAGACATAACACCGCTGCTCAGATGAGGCTACAGTGTCTGTCTCATCTTAGATAAGGGCACCTGAATCTATTTGAACAGTACAATTCATCCTTTGCGAAAGGCTGCCTTCAAAATAGGACTTGTTGTGTCTTATCTGAGCCCCAGACATTGCTTTGGCTTTCGGGGAGGGGGTCAGTCCCACAAAGTCGTTGCTAGAGCAGACTGAAATGGTTTTGTATTGTTTTTGCAGAGTGATGCCTGGGCATAATGGGGGGTAAAAAATTTGTTTCTTCCCACACTTCAAGGTATTTTTCAATTACACAAACCACTTCTGTTTCTCTTTTCACTTTTTGTCATTTTCTATATATTGCTAATATTTTTGCTTCTCATCTTTACGTATTTCCCATGGGACTGTGGGTGAAAGAGTTAAATAAAAGACAGAATGTACTTTCTCTGATGTTTCCAGCAGTCTTTTCCTTATCTGAGTCAACATTTTCTTTTCCAGGATGCTATTTAATTCTTCTAAGATGGGAACAGTTCTCCTTAAAAATAAAACATCTTTAACAGCAACGGAAGAGACAATCGGATCAGCTCAGTGCAGCTTCACGTGGTGATAGCCAGACTGATGATGATGATGTAAAATCATCTTTTCACTCTTCTGTTTGAAGACTGCACTTTCAAATGATACTTCATTGACAATAAACGAGTTTTTTACTGCTGTCAGCACTACCGAGTCAATGCAGCGCTGAGAGCAAGTGGAGAGCTGTACTGACTCAGCCACACTTCAGGCAACACTCCATTCATTCTTGGGCCCAGAATCATTCCATTACGCTGAGAGATGAAAAAGGGAACCCCACTAACCTGCTTTCACATACCGTCATCACGTTTTCGGGTTCCTTGTCAACCATTCCAAATTCAGATAGAGAAATAATCGCAAGCTGAGCTCAATAACGTCTCATCTGACAGAAAACCTTCCTGAAAGACGTCCAGCCTTGATCTGATGACATCAATGGAGTACTCACACCATTTCTCAGAGCAAAGCATTCCCAGTAACTAGTCATCCATGCTCTTGATAATTTGTTTCACTAATTCAGGATGATTTTAAAGCACTTTTTTTCCTCATTCCCCAGCCTAGCACAAAACCAAGCCAAACTGTATGAAATAATCCACCTCTATCTGAAAGTGCATTTCTGAGGCCTGACTTGAAAGAATCTTCTTTTGCACATCTGAAATTTCGCACTGGGGGCAGAATTTATCATTTGTAAATGTTCAGTTTCTTAACTAGCTGATTACACCTACAGCTCAGGTCTAATTGCTTCTATTCCTGTTCAGAGGCACAAAAAAATTGCATCAAGATAAGTACCCTTGGAAATGTTTAAAAGATCCTAATGTGTATGGCCAGATCTGCCCCGCTTGCAGACAGTGATAATCTAGCTGTCATGGACTAATGAACTGTAACCTGGAATTCTGGTTGATCCCGTCACCCTTGGCCAAAATAATCCAAGGAGGGAAGTGACGTACGTTGAAATCTTGTTTTGAGAACTGGACATTCGGATTTCTTCCAGGACTGCTCTCAAGGTTGTGTTGTACTCGCAGCGAAATTGTTTGTGAGAATTTAGAATAACCTAATGATGGAGGACTGTTGCCTGGAGTCTGCTGTGGAAAAAACCTTAGTTCTAACTGCAGAGGCATTTCACAGCCTTTGCAAATAATTCCACTTGGACCTGGGCTGGCTGCAGTGTGAGATTCCCTGTTGTTTTACAGCTTACAGCCCTTCTACAGGACTACATTTTTGCTCAAAATTAAGTTTAAACTTTTGTACCGTTTCCCTTTTCCATTGTCTGCATAATCAAATGTGGCAGATTTTAGTGGGTTTTTGCCCAAAAATGTTGTTTGTTTTTTTTTAAAGAAGCATTTTCTATTTATTTTAGTATTCCTTCCCCTGGGAAACAACGTTTGGAACAATCCAGGAAATAATATTTTAACAAGCATTAAGTTGCCATCGATGAGACCACAGAGGGAAGCTGATGCAGGAGGGAGGAAAAGCGGCTGCCGTGTGCCATCCTCGAGTGCCATTTGTAAGAACATACATTCTGTCCTCCTCAAAAGAGTAATTCTCATGCTTTTTGAAATGAAAACCCAGGAAATGATAAGTTCAAATCAGACAAATTGTCATTAAAATCATCATAAGTCACTGAAAAGTAGTGAAAGCTGAGTTTAAGTCTAAATTCCCACCTGACTGTTCCGGCACGCCCCACGGAGAAGCAGCGGTGTGTCGTGCTTGCATCAGACCTCACCTTCTGCCAGCTTGCCTTAACGTGCCAGGTTGTGTGCACCTGGAGAGCCTTGCTGTGAAGCAGCAAGAGGAGCTCTCAGTTTAGTAGGAAACGGCCCCAGAGGCAGTTTTGGGGCATTTTGCTGCCTCCGGTGGCTGTGGGTCCGTTCTGATGCCCAGACCTCGCCATGCCAGGGGAGTTCCACAGGAGGAGATGTCACCTCTGAGTATAGGTGGCACATGACCTGTACCTGGTTTCCATGAAGGAGTGAAAAAGGTTAAAACAGTTAACATGTTAAGACAGCCTCACATGTGAGCAAAATTTTACTGGGAAAAAAAATTGATGAGCTTGGGAAGAAGGGTGACCACCAAGCCATACTTTGTGCGCTGGTGTTTGCAGCCAGCAGTCCAGATAACAACTTGGAGAGGAATCTGGGGAGGAGCAGTTTCAGTGACTATTTCTGTCTGGGCAGCTAAATCAGAAGTCACACCTCTTCAAGCAGGTCTGTCCTTCAGACTGGAGTAGCACCAGGTGCAGTGCTGCCCGGGGCTTTCGTGGACATGCAAATCACTGCACACACGGAGGATATCAGCCAGCAGCTGTTTTCTAGGTGCTTGAGCGCTGCCTGCCCTGAAAAGGACCAATTATCGCCATTTAATGGGGAAATCTGGGGTGTCTAAAAACTGTTGCACAAGTGATTAGGTCTTGCCAGACATTGTAAAGTAGTAGACACAGACTGGGGCCCAAAGGACAGACTTCAGACAATGCTGTCAGCAATCCCAAATGATGATTGCCCTGACAAATGCTGCTAATGAAAATGAAATTAACCCGTTTTCCACCTTCAAAGTGCACAGGAGTTTCGTCATCACCAACAACGGTACCACCACCTTATATTCCCATTCTGAGCCTGATGAGTCTGACAGCAGACCAGAGTCATGTAGGGGCAAGACAAAGTGTAAATGGTATGATGAAAATTGTATTTAGCAATTGCACCGAAGCAATTAATTAATCAATTCCCAAAAAAAGTCAAGCTGATACATATTAATGCCTGAGCATGTTTCTTGGCATATTTTGAGAGTAGGAGGAAGTAAGCATGTCTATTTTTGGGGGAAATAGCCCCATTTGTGGGATACGATCTTTGCAGAGAGCTCCCGAGCATGGACAATGTGGGGGTCATTTCAAGGAATCTGCTTGCAACAGAGAGCTTTCCCACTTCCAGCTGGGCATTCAGATTGCCTGTGCATCTCTGTGCAGGATGAAACACAGAGAAAGTCCCACATTCAGATCTGTAGAGCACACCCTGGTATCATGGATGCGGTTTTCTCCCGCTTGCTTCATCTCAGCTGCTGCTCTGAGATGTTGGCAGGCAGATGTGGAAAAGTGCAGTTTTTCTCTCCCCATCACTTGTGAGGTTTTACCTTACACGTGAGATATGCTGCACCATATTTCTAAGGTTCACTTTTGATACCTGCTCAGTAAACACGAAGCAGTGGTGCTGTGTGAGCAATATAAAAGGCCATTATCATGGTGCTGATTGCACGTGATGATGTTATGTATTGCAGAGCCTATCATTGTCTTGCTACATGATTTCTGAAATTCTACACATGGTTTATCCAGACCAAAGGTTTCCAAAGAATATAAAGGGGAAATGGTATGACAGCCTCTCTGCATCTACATTGATTTGAAGAAATGTGTCACTGGAAGGCAGCTCTCTAAATGAGAGTTTGTAGCTTTTCACTACATGTGCATTGAAAAGTTTATCATATTTCATATTTGACATATGTTCTTATAATTTTGAAAAAACCCCCACATTTAAAATGTTCCATTTTAGTTTTCTCAACTGTCCCATAATTTTTGTGTTCCATAAGCTATGTGCTGATAGCTAGCCTTGGGAAAAACCTTCTCAGTTCTTTGCAATTTGCTTTGTGGCCAGCACAATAAGTCTGCCCACAAGACTTTCCACTGCCTGAAAAGTTCACACTGGTGACCCTTTCAAGGGAAACAGCCAGTGGTTCCTAATCCAGGGAGCAGAAGTGACAGATGCTCTGCCTGATGAGCCCACTTCAATCACAGTTTATTATATTGGAATTCACAGTAATGTGCATAGTTAAGAGGAGAAAAACGCACTTATTTCTGTGAACTTCTTTTTCAAACCTCTGGAGATGAAAACCCAAGAAATCTGTGGTTGTTCACTTTAAAAATACTGCTGGAGGAGGAGGAGGAAGAGAAGGAGGAGCAGGATTATGTTTAGGCAAAGAATTCACCGCAAATAATTTTTCTAGAGGGCCTGGCTAATTCAGTTTGTGAGTTAAGAAATTTTTAGAGCCTTTATTCAAAACCATTTTCTGTATGCTTTTAAGAAACTTTGGTCTGTACAAATATTAACAAATGTGATTCTACTGCAGATCCAAGATTTGATCTCATTCGTTCTGCCTGAAGATTTGCAGCTCATTTCACTGAGCCCAAATCAGGAAAAACCAAATATTGTCTTATTTTCCTGTGATTGCCAGCATGAGTGAATTTAAAATTGCCTTTCCATCAATACTACGTTTAAAAATTTACTGTTTCAGACTTTTACTAATTACCTATTTGTTAAGCTATTAACATGGAATAAATGCAGAAGCCACCAAAAAAAAAAGCTGAACACTTCTTATTTACTCAAGATAATTTTTAGATATTCAGGCATCCCTGGTGATAAAAATGAGGGTACATTTTTTCTGCACGATGTCACTCATGGATGCCCAGCACTGAAAAACTGACATCTTACCACTGCTGTAAAGGCATTTATCCCGTGGGATCACTCCGCGGGCTGAACAGTCTGGCACCAGCAGTGGGATGTGCAAGAGCCAGGTTAGTAACTTCACAGCCCATGCCCTATGGTGGAAGGAAACCATCTGGTCTTATAAAACAGAAGTTTTAAAATCATACAGCCTAGAAATTTCAGCATTATCTACACAATTAATGTATTAGGGATGCTGGAATGACTACACTTATCCTTCAGGAAAATCTTCAAAGGAATCACAAGTTTGGCCACATGAGAACAGATCTTCCAAACTTGGAAATGGGCATTTCCTCCTGGGTGGTTAGAGAACTACATTTTGAAATCTCCATTTGTACTTATTTGGATAAAAAAAATAATATGAATTCAACAAGGCTTTTGAATTCATGGCTTTGTTCTGCCTAATTGATGAATTTTTTCATCATTTATTTTTCTGTGCGGATTGAAAGGGTCCAGCTTTTCGTGTCTGGCTGAGAAATGTGGATTCCTAACTCCTTCACTATTTGGTCATGATTTGGGCTCCAGGCCTATCGGTCCTGCGACTGCAATCACATGGCATATAAATATATTTAAAGAATGAGGGCTAGATTCTCAGACACTGGAAAAGTGATAACTCCATTTCACCTCTGACTTTTGACACTTATTAAGCAAAATGCTGTCCTTAGTTAGCCAACTGCCTCTCTGAAATGGAGATCCTGAAGGCCACGAAGAAACTCCAGATACATAGGTAGAGTTGAAAGCAAAACTCCTTTGCGGCAGCAGCCTGCTCTCTTGCAGCCGTGGATTTTCCACCTCACACAACCACGTATGTGTGGAGACCTGTGAAACACCTCTCACGAGTTGCTCTTGATACAAATTACTTGGGTTGGTCTGGGAAAAGACAGCACCCGAACAAAGCTCCCTCACAGAGCCCTCAGTGATTAATCACTGTAAGTGTGTGGGAGGAAGAAAATGAATGCTCTGACACAACCTACCCAGCTACTGAGCCGATGAGCTGGGGGAACTGGGCAGGGAACAAGGGAACAAGGGGGTTTCTGCCTACACCTTCATCCCAGAGGTTTATGAAGAGGAGGTTTGAGGTACGAAAAGAAAATGCCGGAGGACAAATAGGAAAGATTCCCCAGCGCAGCCTGACTAATGGGTTTGCGCTGTAGCACTCATGATCCGTGCTCTTGGAAGGGGATCAGCCTTGCGGAGGGGAAGAGGCTGACATTTGGTGTCTGCCAGCTTTGTGTTAGCAACTGAGCCGGCCCCACTCTGCGCAGCAGCCCGGCAGCAGGGCTGCCCGCTCACACGGGAGCGTCAGGTGGGAACAGCAGAGTCTGGATCAGCATCCATGCTCTTGGCCTCTGTGAACGGCCTTAACTACACAGAATGCGGCTATTCGTACGGCTCGGTACACACACACCACTAGAAAGAGGCAAAAGCAAATGTTACCAAATGCAAAAAGAGAAAGCCTGGTATGCCTGGGATCTGGGTGGCTCTCTGGACCAAAAGTGCCTTTGGGAGATAGGAATTAGCGAAACTGGCTGAAGTCTCACCACAAAGGCTTACAAGGACTCCCGCATGCTGTGCGGAGATTGCTGCCTTCTCCTGGTGAGCCGGGCAAAGCACAGCTGGAGAAACGAGCTCAGCACATCTGAGAGTCTTGTTTTGAAAGGCCTGGCTCCCTCAGACTACCATGCCCTTAACATTGCCCATGTTCATGTTTCGTGTAAAAAAAGAACTACCTACAAACCTGTAATAATGAAATCAGTTGCAAGGACATCACGGATTCTGTTGTTGCTACACAGAGAATATCCCACCAAGTTTGCTCCCCCCCACCCCAAAATGACTAAGGAGAGGGAGGCAATACCTACCAAGGCATCAAGGCAAGGAAAATGAAGAGGGCTTTGGAAGAAGAAGGGTGTGGACATCTGTTGGTTCCTAAAGTGCTGCTTTTCTGCCAGGGCAAACAGACAGACAGAAGGGGGAAGTGGATGAGGGAAGTTTCTCTGCTGGAGCTCCCTCCTTGCTACAACTGCTCCCGGAGATAAGGAGTGGATCAAGGGAGATAGCACGCTTGGCTGGGCTCTGCTGGGCTCTGCGGGGCTCTGCTCTGCTGTGCGGAGCCCGGCCAAGCCGAGCGCGTGCACAGCTCCCTGCATGGAGTAACCCCACTGGCAGCTGGACACCCCAGAGAATTACAGAAAGAATAAAAAAGCGATTTTCCCCGGATGTACTCTGGAGATGAGTTTTTCCACAAACAGCCTTGCCTCACTGAGACCATCAGGGCTCTCTGGAGAGCCCTGCTGAAGGCCAGGGCCTGGCTGGGCTGGCAGGAATTTGGGATGGTGCCCCCAGGCAGTGCTGAGCCTCCCACCTCTGGCTCATCCCACTGTGCCCGTGGCGAGGCCATCGGACCTGCCCTCACTCTGCAGCCCCAAGGCTGCCCAGCGCCCTCTGGGAGACCCGCACCCTCTCCCGTCTCCAGCGCTATTCTTCTGCCAAAACTGTTTTTTGCTTTGCGAGAGATCAAAGGAGAATAAACATCTCCATCTTCCCTCCGAACATATCCAGCCTAATATGCGTGGTATTTTTATTGTGGAAGGGAGCGATTTGTAAGAAGAAATGAAAATCTCCAGCGTGTCAGCTCATAGGAGCTAATGATGTTTACACAGACATACCACACTGATGGAATAGTCCCAACATCCCCTTCTGTGGGAGGGGAGGGGGGTAAGGAAAAAAAAAGGG
>VZTA01028714.1:43490-68528 GCA_013398855.1 Mohoua ochrocephala
GGGTGGAAATATTTCAAATGCTTCCTGGGATGGAGATGGGGGAGAGGCCGCCCGGCCAAAATTTGCGGGAGGAGAGACCGCCTGCCCCTGCCCGGCCCCCTCGGCCCCTCCCAGCCCGTCCATCCGCACCCTTTTGAAGTCCAAATTCACGCTTATTTGGGTGGGGTGCCTGGAGCACCCTGGGAACCGGGATCCCTGGGTGCCACTGGTCCCTTTGCTTTCCCATCCCATCCTTTCATCCCTCCGTGCACCCATGGGTGCATTAGATCACCTTTGCTGGGGGCACGTCCCAGTGAGTGCCAGCTTCCTTGAGCAAGAAACACGGGAAGGGTTCCCTAGAAGACTTTACGCGGTTATAAAAGGCAAAGGAAACAGAAGGTGAAAGGTCTCAGAGTTTAAAAAAAAAGGACGTTATGAGTCAAATTTTCACAATGTCAGAGTCTTTCAGCCTTGCTAGTTCCAAGTTGTTGCAGTGTTGTCTAATCCCTGCTATCCATGTTTCTGCTGCAGCTCGAAGGGGAAGCCGGAGTGGACGAGTCCAGCAGCAGCCATTCTCTACCTGCCCCAACTCTGTGTTTTCCTCTGTCTTTGTGCTGGGGAAGAACTATTAAAATGCATTTCTGTGAGTCATAAATTCCACTGTTAAATATTTCTTTTTAAATGCCTGTGATGTGCACAGTTTCCTTGGATTTTGCCACAGATTTCACACAAAATTCTCAGAGAAAAGCCTTTTTTTTCCTCTTTCTTTCTTTCCTTTTTTTTTTTTTTTTTTTTGAATTTTCCAGTCCCGTTGTTTCCTGAAGTACAGGCTTGCTTTTAGCAACGGACCAGGCTGCTCTGGACTGACCTGTTTCCCTCAGAGCTGATTCAAAGCCCCTGGCTGGGTCAGGGCACCAATGGAAATTTCAGACTGTGCACAAAACAGAGAGAGGCCGCAGGGAAGCCAAAGCGACAATTAATTTATTTTTTAAAATATCACTATGGGTAAAACCATGTGGAGTGTCTCCTCAGTGATGGAAGTGCTGAACCCTACACGCCTCACACGCTGATCAGTCTGTGAGCCACCTCACCCATTGATCAGTCTGTAAGCCTCTGGTGCTGCTTCACGGGCCCACGTTTGGAATGATGCTGCTGGGAGAGAAGTTGATCCCAGAGCAGTCGGGGATTGGAGGGGATGTGTTTCTACCCAAGCCTTGTCTGAGCCTGCTCACAGAATGCGTTGCAGCATGCACGCGAGATGGCTGCTCTTCCACACTGAGAACTGAGAAGGTTGCCAATCTCCTGAGCTTTGGAGCCAGGCATTATTTAATTTTTTTTCTCCTTCTCAGCTTCTACAGAAAGCACAGATTTTAAACCCAGCCTCTGCCTTGAGTTGCTATTGTCTTCGTGCATCCCTTAAGACAGGACAAGAGAAATGTGGTGGAACAAATGGCCACAGAGGATCTCGCCATAGTGCACCCGGTCAGTCCTCTGGCAGGGCCAGGTGCGAGCGGCTGTGAAAACAGCTATTGAGGGAACCAAGTATTGCCCAACTCACCTAGATCTTGGGATATGGCTGAATGGTTTTATTTCCTCTGAAGTCAAGAATTCACCAGCATTCAAGCCCGCATTATGACTTTCAAACAGCATTGCTGAAGGCTGGCAACCACATAGGGCGGCTCAATTCTGAAACGCCACAGAGTCACGAGGTGCTGAGTTTCGACTGTGTGGGGGATGCAGCCATGGCACTTTCAGCGGGCTGTCCAGTACTTTGTCTGATTTACCTGAGCCAGTGCCTCTGCACATATTTGCTAAGGAAAAGACTCTCGACTCCGGCTTCGGACAAAAGAGCAAACTCATCTGGCACTGTAAAAGAATGGCATTATTATTTTTCTCCTTAGGAAATGTCAGCGAATGTGTGCCAAATGCCCAGTGCTGTGATTGTAACCATTATACTCATGAATGCCCTGACAGAAATAATGCGGTTACTGGTCCAGTTGTCTGTCCGTGGTTTTATGCCCCATAGCTGGGCTTTGCACTTCTCTGCAGCTCTCCTTATCCATAAGCTTTCCAGTTTTTCAGATTTCTAAGTAAATACACTCCAGAGTAAAAAAAATGTCAAGTAGTCCTATTTTAAAGGCAACCCCTCCATAAAACACACTGAAAATGAGATAGATTGAAGTGCTTTGATTTAAATCAGATCCCAAGGCTCCTGATTCTCCCTTCCTTAGACACATCATAGGGCGTCTATCCATGTGCAGTGGTGTCCCAGTGTTGTTCACCTAACTGGTGAACAGCCTTGATTTTGTACTCCACTTGAAAGCAGGTAAAAATCGCTGTAGTTTTTCTCATGTAAGAAGACATCATCCTGAATGAGGTGTAAGCAAACAAACGGACAAAAAGCTCCTTATTAGAGAAAAATGCGTATCAAGTTTCTCTCCCATTTAAGACCTTGTTTTCAGTGCATAACCTGATGCTGGATGCTGCTTGGATTGTTGCAATGGCTGCATGCAAGGCTGAGGAATACCTTGTTTCTGCCCTCCCTCTTCCCCAATTTTTCCCCATTTTCACCTTTGTCTTCTATTTCCTTCACTGCAGGTTCAGAAGCTCGGTTGTAACTTATGCTGTTGACATTACATGTTTGCCAAGTTTGGGTATTACAGCACTCATGCAGCTCCAGTTTCATTCAGGTTTCCCTATGTGCTTTATCCCTTTTATCTTTGGCCCTATTAATGTGATTGCCCTGTGACAACCCTTGCTGGAAGACATACAGGGGGGCTGGAGCAACCCGTGTTTCCCGCTGGCTGCCGAACGAGCGCTGCCTTCGCAGAGGCACCGGTCCCGTACTCCAGCAGGAGAGAGCAGGAGAGCCTCTCCTGCCCCCTTCCCACGCAGTTATCCAGCTCAGCTCTGCTCCTGGCAGGGAGATGTGTGTCTTCCTTGGGGAACTCGGCTGGCCCTGTTAAGGATACCCTAAAGCAGCCCAAAAAACCAGGCTTTTGCAAATGGGCAGGTTTGCCCTCTATTTATTTCTCCTTTTATCCTGCTAGCGAGGGACCGTCAGCATGCAGACAGTATCTAACACTCCTAGATAAACTGGATCTGTACAGGCTCATTCAGACACAGGCTATAAATACCCTCTGCCTGTGCACAGGCTGCCGCCACGCTCCCTGGGTGTATCTTCCAGGGCAGCCTTTCCAAAAGGTTTTTGGAAAGATCCTCGTGCAGTGCCCAGACCTTGCTGGGACGAGACCTGAGAGCTGTGATTGGCAGCACGTGAACGCTGCTGCGGCACAGGCACCGACCATTTACCTTCCCCATTTATACCTATGTGGTGTCAGTGCTGTGATTTAGGTCGGTTCCCCGTCAGCCGGGACATAAATTACAGCCAGCATTCTGGCGCAGGACTCTGGGAGCCATTCAGGGCATTTCCCTTTCCAGAGATTTGTTTCCTCCACAGCAACTCGCTAAAGTAATGCCTTCCTCCTTCCCACTGCCCTCGACTGCATGTTAGAGACACTGTTAACCTGGTGCTGCCCTTCTCTTAATCCTGACGTAGAAAAATGGATCAGGATGTGAAGGAAGAGTTAAATAATTAATTTAGAGGTATCTCATTTTCCAAATCTTGCCTAATCCGGCTTTCCAGTTTAGCATTCATTTTCCCCACCCTTTTGTATATACCAGTTTCAGCCCTTTATCTCTCCCACTTCTAAATATTTTACTGGGGTTTTGTTTTATACAGCTGAGAGGAATGCTGTTCTGATAAAACGGGGCTATAATCTCCTCAGGCTGCATTTCCTTAGTTCCCACTCTTCATCTGTAGCTTTTAAACAAAAAATCTTTACTAGATGAAAATAAAGACGGTGAATTTCAGTGGTACATTTAATAATTCATAAATCAAATGAAGTTCAAACAGGTTCAAAGTTTAAAAGTTTAAAAGTTTTGCTGAAGCTTTAAAGTTTAAACTGTCAGAGACTTTGACAAAAAACTTTTCCTGTCTGGAATATTTAAGATTGTTAAACCATATTACATGCATGGCTATTGCTACATTTTTTCAGCCATAAGTTGTCTCCTAAAAGAATATTAATTTTATGTCGTCTTTAAACAACTAATACATATGCAGTATAAAGAAGCGTATTATTAGGGTAAAGAAGATCACAGCTATATAACCTGCATATTACACACATTTTTTTCAGGCCAACTTACTTTGGCCAGCAAGAAATCACTTGATTTATTAATGCTGCTACATGCTAGAGGGGTAGGAAAGGTCTCCTTTTAATGGCTTGGCCATTATAAAAGAAGAATTCAGGCGAGTATACGTAACTACAAGGTCTGAAAAGCATTAAGTTTTATGCATGGTGTCCTTACAAACTTTGGAAAACACTGAAGACCTCTTTCTGTTCTTGCTTATATCGATATCGATATCAAAGTCTAAATGCCACTGAAACCAGAATGTCACTGAAACCAGTGAATTTTTACCTGGTCTTTTTTATGGCGACTTAATTTCATTAATGTGTGCAAGGATCCTTTTACTCCCATTTTTATCATTTCCGAAGCACCTAAAGTATTTTCAGAAATGTATTAATTTCATTCATTGCATTTCTGAATGCAATTGTAGCTCTAAATGAGATTCTGTGAAAGAAATATGTTATAAATAGCCCATTAGGCAGATGCTCCTACCTAAAAAGAGGAACGAATTTCCCTTGGGGAAAAACTGGCATGGCATCAGAGGAATCTCACCAGCACACAGTGGCTGTGGCCCAGGCTCAGCTCAGATGTAAGCACCACCAGTAAGCCTAGAATTTGACATCTTTCCTTCAGTAAAAATAACACACACTCTATCTGTCATTATTAGCCTCTAAAATTAATTTAGCTTCCACGAATGAGCTCATGAAGTGAGCTGTTTGTTATGGTGAAAGCAGAAACATTAATACCTTTAAATGGTTTTAACTGAGAAAAGTCTGATAGATGGGGCAAATGGAAATAGGCATCACAAGTCCCGTAGTTTCTCAGGGAAATCAGGATTGGAGAGGACAAAGTCAGGGAGAAAGTCAGTCCACAGCTCCTGGTGTAGCATAAGGTGGTAATAAGAAATGCATGTCTCAGAGCACTTCTGAAACAGCTATTTTTGTCTCTAAAGCAGACTGGTTGCAATGCTGAAAGTTCAGCAGAGAGCAGAGTCATGTTCTTCCATCAGTCAGGAATCCCTTACTCCTTCTAATAAGTGCAGATTTCTTCCAGCAAGCAGCGGGGAATGTTCTGCACATGTCACAAGACTTGTCTCCAGCTTCTCCAGCTGCCTCGCCCTGGCTGAAGCTAACAGTGAATAAAGGACAGCTTCCCAGCCTCCTACTCCAGTGGATTTCCATCATCCCCAAGGGTTTGTTGGGCTAGCATGTGAACTGTGGTGGGAATGAACTGCAATATGGGCTTACAAAGTGTTGCTCTGCCCGCCAGGAGATCATTTACAAAAGTCAATGAAGGAGAGGTACAAAACTCACCAAATGAAGTTATTTAAAAACGTGGAATAGTGTTCAATCAATGGAATTAGGAAACCTTGGCAAGTACCGAGGCCTGGGTGCCCACAAGGACATCTACTGAGTAGCAGTGACAGAACCCAGAATGCAGAATTAGGGGTTAAAACTGAACGTATCATGAGGGATGTACTTCCAAAGTGCAGTCCAGAAATCTCCGTGCTGAGCTGGGAGACGCTTGTAAGGCAGAAAGCGCTGCCATGAGGTGGATCCAAACCTTAATCCACCACCTCCCTGCCACCCAGGGAGATTAGATATCTGCCTTAGGGTCAGTGATAAGGTGCTGCTACCCCCACAGGGACCTGTTGAAGCTGAGTGCCTGCAGATCTTCAGTTATGGGTCTCTAGCAGCTGAATATATGTTTTCCATCTCACAACTTCGGGCTTAAAAGCTTGAGATCTCTTTGTTCGTTTTGGAGGTGCCACTTCAGCATAATAACATGACTTGTCAGCGTCTCGCCTATAATGATTTTGATCTCATTTCAATGATAGTTTAGCATCATCAACTTGGAACTGACTTTCTTTCTCTGCTAAATGCCAACTAATTGATGAATGACTCTTTTATAACTTGCTGCCTGGGAAGAGGCAGTGGTCATCTTATGACAAGAGTTTAAATGAATCACAATTCATGATTTCTGTTAAGTAAAGAGTCAGCATATATAGGTTGTATGGAGCTTTTTATTTCAGGGACTACTAAATGTTATGGCCACTACCCCAGATGCTTCGTGCTGGTTTTGCAAAATGAAAAGCCTCCACAAGCCCTGCAGCGAAGGGAAACCCAGCAGCCATACAAACAATGCTACAAGATATCTTCTGCCTTATTTCCAGGCCACAGCTCTTTGGGGACTTCTCTGCATTCTTCTGGTGACTGGCCTCTTTAGTACCCTCGCAGCTCTGCTCATCTAGGGAGAAAAAGGGGTCATAACTGCACAAAAATGTGGGTAGGGCCGCCTCAGAACGGACATTTTCACCAAGGATCACTAAGCTATCTTCCCTTGGTGAAAGGGGGAACCCTTATATTCCTTTTTCAGATTACAGCTTATTTGTTTCCTGTCTTTAAAAATTTATGGCAACTAACATGCAAGGCTGAACCAGGAAAGAGTCCTCTTAAGTCCTGTGGCAGGTACAGTGACAGAAAGCACAGAAAGCATGAAAATAGCTGTAATTGTGAAGAAGTCCCAGCAATATAATTTGCAATTGTTACCAGCCTGGGCAGGGCTCTCAGACAGGTCGGGATGCAGATCCAGTAAGGTCGGGGTTAACAGCTTAGGGATGAGTAACAGGCTGGCCCCAAGAACTGCTGCACAAATGACTTTCTTTCAGCACGTTGGATGAGGAGACAATCTTGGAAGAACAAATAAGGGAAGTAGCTTCCCATGTGCTATTCAGGACCCGGGTACCAGGCTGCAGAGAAGAGAAAGCAAACATCTGTTTGCTGGCCCTCAGGAGCACTCCATTTCCTCTGGGAAGTGTTTTTAAAGAAGCCTGAAAGCTCCTTCATCACATACTCCCTGCTTTTAGTGCTGGTAGCATCCACCTAACCAAGTGTGATGCTGCAGGAGGACAGGACCCGGCCCTCCTGCTGGCTACTGTTCCCTGCCTATTTGCAAGGCCCAGATCTGACAGATTTCACCCGATCCTTTGCCCTCGTGCAGCACTGGTTTTGCAATGCTCCCCAGTCGCTGATGCAGCAGGGGACCGAGGAGCCAAAGTGGTCCTTGAGTGAGTGTTCTTGAGGAATTCTCCTCGAAGCTACTCTACTCACAGTCGCCGCCGCTGGAGTGAGTCTGGGAATGTTCCCAGCGCCCAGGTAAGGAGCAGGAGGAGCTCAGCTGTGCACTTGCTGCTGGAAAACTTCACAGGGCTCAACTTTCAGCTGGCTCCTGGCATTTAAAAGAGTCGAGGGATGGGACGGTTCCAAACCGATGAGGCAGCTTTGGATGCCCCATGAACACCTTCTGTTACTCTAATGCCCCAGCAGACCCTGGCAATTAACTGAGAGGTTTATGTGATGTGGGCTTTGGAGTGGTACAGTCTTTTCTGCACCTCGTGTCGAGACAAAGCTGTGCCTTCTGACTACTTTTAGTGAAGAAAATGTCTGAGGTCTTGTTCTGCAGACACTTAGCCTCTTTTAATATAGGAGACCTCTGGGTTTTGAAGACAAAAAAAGATAGGTTTCCTGGGAAGGAATTGGATTTTACTGGCCTTCTCAAAGGAAACAAAAAAAAGGAAAGGAAAGGAAAGGAAGGAAATAAATTCCGCATTTTGTAACCGCTATACTTATGTGACAAAACCAAACAAATACAAAACCCCTAATATATTGAGAAAAATCCATCAAATCTGAGACAAAGAAGAATGCAGCAAGAGAGTTTTTGGGATCTGGCCCTCAACCACAATAAAGCATGGAGTGCCTTATTATATCAGCTTACACTATTTTATTTTAGCAAGGAAATTCTATGTAATGATATTAGGTTAGGGTTTGTTTTTTTGGCATATTACTACTGCAGGGGAGCCCTACTCACACCCAAAGACCCCTGCGTCATGAGACATAGGAAGAAGCTGAATTAAGGAGAAAAAATCTGCAGAAAAAGGAGCCACAGAATTTTTGTGTGGACTTTACTTGCCTGAGCCATAAGAATGAATAAGGAGAAGATGTCAATGAGCAGGGCAGTGTGTGAGCTGTCCCACCAGAAATACCCTGGCCTGTCACCAAAAGGGCTGGTGCACAGGGAACAGCATAGAATTCCTCTAACCCTTCCCCAGACTGGTAGAATTCATCCCTTCATTACGTCCTGGGGGAAACAAGTGCCACCATTTCATTCCGAGTTTCTACAGGAGAAAAGGATCCCCTTTTGTTTGCCTGCTGCTGGACTTTACCCTGGGTGTATTTGACGAGGGGTTTGCGCTGCCATCTGCCCGGGAGGTTTCGCTGCTGTGGAGGGGTGGGCAGGTCTCACCAGCTTCAGGGAGGGCACCAGGACTGTGATGTGCTGCCCTTCTGCCTAGCCCCAGCCTTGGCCTCGCACAAGCTCAGGAGGTGCTCACCCAGCTCTCTGCCAAGCTGCTTCGCAGAGCTAGACCAGCCTGATACCACTGACTTGATTTGTTTTCCAGCTTGTGAAAAGACATGATAGCCAAGGTCTGTCTTAGGTCAGTTTAGGCTGCTCTGGATGTGCAACTTTGGTTCTAGGAATGTGATAGTCGTTCCCATTTCACTTTTTTCACACCAGTCACTTTTCTGTAAAGTAATATCATCTCTCTCAACAATTGTCTGTGCTCCCACTGGATGCAAATAGATTTCCAAACACAATCCTCCTGAAGATTGCTGGTTTAACCTCACTGCAGTGCTGCCAATTATAACAACCTTTGGTCCCACGTGCTGAAAATAACCTCCTGAAAGCAACGGATTCCCTGCAGAGTCATGCTCTCCACAGCCTTATCAGGATCTTGCTTGCAAACGCCACCAGCAGCCCCACACATCCGGCTACGTGAGCTCACTAAAGCCGGTGACACAAAACCGGGGGCAAGCCCTGGAGTTTGTGTGTCCCCAAGGTCTGTCTCCTTTTTTATTCAGGAGAGCTTTGCCAGATCTTCTGGCCAGGGCCTGTGGTTTTGGAAGAGGAAACATTATTTGTCTCATAATACAGACATCAAATACAAACATGGGAGCTGCAGTTCCTGGCATGAAAGCTTTTTGTAGCAATTCACTATCCAACATCCTTATAATTAATGAGGGCTGTAACTACTATTTTTAGTACAGCTAAAATGAGCCTATAAGTTATTAGAGAGAGACATGTTGTGTAATATGTGACTAATGTACCATCTTACCAAGAATTTGTATTAGATTGCTGAAAATTGCAGGGAAATGATTTCCAGAGTATTCCAACTGCTCTGAATGCTCTTTGAATGTGCAGCAGAAAGCAATCTACAGCTTAGCTGGCTTGACTGGCTAATTATGTCGAAGCCTTCAGAAAATTAAATCACTATAATATAAATTCAGTCTGCATCTTGCAAGAAAGATGCGGCCAGATGTATTTCAGGTGTGATAAAAATGAAGTCATTGAAATTAATTGGGGTAAGAGGTGGAAAATGGAAATGGGAGAAGATTGCCAAAGGTAGAATTGATGAAATAAGATGTTTCATTTACTGGGGTAATTAGCCTGGCTGTTAAAGCCCGTCTGGGGCACCAGGGCCAGAGGAACCCTGAGCCTGTGAGGATCAGGCAGAAGTAGAGGAAGCTGGCGTGAGGGGGAGGCAGCTGAAACCCATGTGGGCCCTGGGAGAAAGCCACGGTCTCAGCATGCATTTGGTTTGTTCAGAGTAGGGTTTCATCTCTGTCCCCGCAGAGGTGGCTGAGTATCTTGCATGATTTGCTTTTCATCTGCCTTTGCTTATTTGCACTGTCACACATTATTCAGCATCAAGTCCCCATCTTGGAAAAGGGAGAGACAGAATCTAGCTCTCTGTGTATCTGGCCCACCATTTCAGTACCAGCTTCCCAGATACATGCCTCAAAGTATCCTCAACAAAACCCTCCCTCCTACATCCCCACACCCTCTCCCCCAAGTAGCGACCCCAAGTAACACCCTTCTTTTATAAGAAGTAGCGTAAAACACTTTCTCTCTTCTCTTGAGTTGGGGCACATTCTTCCCTCCATAATGATGTTGTTTTCTTGTCTGGCAATGTTGTACACACTGTCACAGCTATTTGCTATGCAATTCAATTCATAAAAGTCAGCAGCCTGTTGAAGTGATTAGCTGTATTTGCTCAAGAGACGCCCAGTACTGGAATTGCAGGGCGAGTGCATTACAGGTCGGAGTTACAATATTGACCAGGATCTGGGGGGAAGCTTGTACAATCACATTACCCATTCCTATTTATGACTCCTAAGCTAGTTAACCTTAACACAACTGCTCTGAAGAGATACAGATGGGAAGTAACTCTGTATAAACTACACACTGTATAAAGTTTATGTGCAATCAAGCTGAAGATGGAAAGATGGGGGAGTGAATCCTTGAGATGCAGCTTACTTCAGCTGCTAGGCAAAAGCACTGGCCCTGGCTGGAGCATCAAGTGTCCCATGAAGCATCAACATGTTCTTGAGAGAGTGCTCCAGCTAGGAGTATAAGGTCACCAGCACTGGCTTGGTGCCTCACTGCCCAGAGGATTTTTGTCTGTGCCTGGAGAATTTTTGTCTGCATCTTCTAGGCACTTCCCAGTAGAGTGGCACGACGTGAGGCACGTTTGGCACAAGTGTAGGAGGCAAAACATGCAGGGAATCTGTGTGACTTTACCTTCACCAGAAAGTGAGACGAAGGTAAAAAGAGCAGGTATTCATTATGGAAGGAAAAAAAAAAAATCCCCGTGATGTAGCACAGCCTTCAGAACACAAACTGGACAATGGAAACGGCAGTGGGATTTTTCAAAGCATGAAAGTAACTTAGCAACACATATTTATTTCCTGTTTTAGAAAAGGTGCTATGAAGGCATGAATTCCTAGGAGATGAATCATGTATGAAAGACGTGCATTGTTTAGCTTTGAAATTGCATGTGGAATGCCAAAGAGATCGTTCTGCATATGTTCTCCTCCATTCATAAAGACCTAGTGTGCTGATCACCTAGCGGGTGTGCATCCAAACAGAGGATGAAGCTGGAAAGTCCTTGTGAAAGAGCATTCGGTGTCTTTCCTCTCACCATTTCTGTTGGTGGCACGACAAGGAGCAGCTCTAGATGCACCTTACAGAAAAGTAATTCCTGTCCAAGAGATTATATTAGTACGTGAGACAACTGAAGTTAGAAATTTCCTCTGTGTTCTTAGTTTAGTAAGCAGTCACGTAGTTACTTGCTTCCCGGAGTTCAAAAGAAGATGCTTATTACAGTGTTGTTTCTGTTTGGGAACGTGTAAAGCTCAATGATTCAGGGTTTACGTTTCAGGGAAATCAAAAGAAAATCAAGCTTTACTAAGACAATTGCCAGTTTTTTTCTTTACATGAAAACCTTTCTGTTTTCACGGTGACTTTCAATTTTCAAAACTAGCAACACTTTTTTTGGAAAAAATCAAGTCTGAATGGGCATAGTTTTATGGGTTGCATTGGTGACATTTATTGTGCAGATATAAGCATGAGATCTTTAATGGTCTTGAGCAAGCTCAACTCTATAACTCTGTCCATAAGTGTACAAATATTGTTCCACCTGTGTTGAAAGATATTTATTGACACTTAGCAATTTATATGAGGTCATCGACCTTTAAAACAGGTCTCTTTTTGAAAATGTTATTGCCGTGTTACATTGCTTGACTAAAAATAATTAACTATCTCGATTGTTTAATGACACTGCCAAACTACCAACAGTAAGGTGAAACAGAAGTGTGAGACCTTAGAAAACTCTGCCTGTAGCTCATTGAGCCTTGTTTTTCAAAAAGAGAAGCTTCTTTTAAAGAAAAAGATCCATGAAGGTATAAAAACGTCCTAATTCTCTTCCTGAGGGATTTTTATGGACGAGTAACTGCAGTATTTACACTGCCTCCTAATCTTTAATGTATTTGTCCTCCCAACACCTTTGCAAGAGAGCGAAAGGACTTTTCTGTCTTTCAACAGATGGATATCTGAGACACGGAATAGATAGGAGAGGACACGGTGTGGGCATGGACTGATTTGGGAAATGCTGCAGGCATTAGTGTAGATCAGCAGGAAAGCATTCTGGAAAACATTTCTTGCAGCAAAACACCCAGGTCTGTAACTCGTTTTTCACCCCACAGGCAATACTCAAAGCAAGTCCTGAGAATTACCTATTGCTAAGTGGTTTGCTTTCCCTGTTGCAGCAATTGTTAAAAACTAGAAATTCACCTGTCTACCCCTGCAGCTGTCTATAACTGGAGGTGTCTGGGCACACCTTTAGTCTCCTCACATGATGCTGTCTGTGGCATCACAATGGGAAAATTCCCCGTGGCAAATACTTGACAGAGGAGAACCAAACACTGCCACTTAATGGGTAAGTTATGAAGGATGGAAGCACAGCCAGGAATGAGACTGTGCTCTGGAATTTTAGCAGTTGATGAAGGATAAATATGATACCTGACAGCTGAGTGATGCTGTGGAATAATACTCTTTTTAAGATCTCACTGATGGTTCAGTCTCATTGGCTGTCTTGAAATGTGCGAGAAAATGCGATCTTTTCATGTTCTCGCCTTCTCAGAGTTTTTCTTTATAAACTTGTACTTACAATGAAAATGGCAACTTAGCCTGCCTTTTATATTTGCCTTCTTACTGGCAGAATTAACAACCCAAGATTGATCCCTCCCCGACAGCTTCAATCTCCCTGTCTCCAATGGAAGATGGGAGATGGTTCAGCTCAGGGCAGAGACACAAGCAGGGGCCTGGGAAAGAGAACTGAGCATTTCTCTTGTGTCTTTGTTTGCCCCCCCAAGCCCAGGCCAGCCTTATGTGTCGGTAGCTCCGTATCCAGTAAGAGAGCTCTGCAGCCATTTAGAAAATCAATTCCCAGGGTTTCTGGCTTGCTCAGTTCTCTGCCAGTTAATGTGCACACAATTTCACAGCTGATTTCAACCCAAGCCACTAATGATGGTAATAAATGTCTTCCAATTTTATTAAGTCAGATGTAATTGGATATTTCAAAGCAACAAGAGGAATGGGACAGATTAAGTCTATGAAAATATGAGATTAAATTCCTCTCTCACTTGTGGCAGTTCTATTCCAGTATCAGAATTGGTGCCTGTGTACTACTGACTTATCAGTATCTCTTTATGAGGAAATGGACTATCTGTGCACATATTTAACAGACCTGAGTACTTTTAAAAGCAGAGTTTGCCTTGTTCTCTCTCAAAGGAAATGGGAATTCATCACTCTCTTTGCACACGTCCCAGAGGCTGCGGCAAGCACTTTGCTTCGGGAGGCGTTCCTCGTTCTGCCTATGCCCATCAGCTGGACAACACTTGCAAAGTGAAACCTGCTCTTTTTGGCTGAGTTTAAAGGGAGGAAAATCCAGCCACAGGCTTTGCACATGTTCACAGGAAATGGATAGCATTGCTCTGCCCATAAAGCATGGTCTGAATGAAGGAGAAGGCAGCCTGTGAGTACAGTGGTGGGAATTAAAACTGGCATTTGGGTACTCTGGAGAGACTCTGTGCCCCATGCCTGCCTAAGCCACGAGTCTCTTCCCAGTGACTAGGCACTAAATAGATACCGAATAAGAACCACAGAGACCCCAAAGCCCTCATGTCTCTGAAAGAATCAAGCATTATTGATGTGAAAAATGGAAACAAGAACAAATGCATATTAACTTCAGGGCTGACAGGCTTTTACCTCAAATTTACAGGGGCAGCAGCAAACTGACATAAAAGCAGGAACCATTTAGAAGATGTTAATGGAAGTATTTCTTTGCAAGAGCCAAGCTGGGTGACGGGATTAAATTTTGAAGGGGAGGGCTAATGTGACTGACTTAAAAAAATATCGATAGCTGTGCAAAGCTAATCCTACACAGGTGTCAGAAAAGACCTGCACAGTGCCAAAAGCATATGTACATTTTAAGAGAGTCACATTTTGGACTCACAGAGTCATAACAGCTGAAAGAGAGCCCTGGAGGCTGCCTGGCTCAGCCTCCTGGCCAAAGCAGGGTCACTGAAGCACTGAGGTGTAGGTAGGAATCTAGGTTTGTCAGACTATTAGTTCATTCTACTGAGCATCCCAGAAGAATTAATAGAAATGGAAATTACAGCTTGATAAGAAATTATATTATTTAACTTATCTAAAATCAATGAAAGCTGGGAATTACTGAGCTTTATTAAGCTGAAAAATAAATGGAGCAGTAAGGCACACAACTTAACCAAGGATGATGTGTGGCAGTGTTGCAGACACTGTGTGCTCCTCCACACCAGCATCCTGCCCAGGTTTGAGATTCCACTGCCTGTGGAAAACACACGAGAAAGATTAAAATTCAAAAGCAAATGCCCAGTGTCACTGTTGAGGCATCTGCATGACAGTCAGTTGGAGCAATTGCTTTCAGATGAGCTGCCTGTCTTATCTAGGAGTAAGTCATAACATCATCAAGTTACTTTCATGTTCAAGATGATGAATCATTTGAAAGCGTCGAGAAGAAAGAGAGCCTGGATCATCATCTGTCAAATCCATTTCAGCATTCCAAGCTGGAAGGACTTGCAGTCACTTGTATTATCCTTCAAACAATGACGTGGCTGAGGACTCCGTGTACAACTCAGCAGAAAAAAAAAAAAAAACCAAAACCAAAAACGAACAGCCAACCCTCTAAAGAAAACTTATCCTGAGCAAGTTTGGTAGCAGACAAATATATTCTGAATACCTGCCCAGCCCCTTGCAACTTTTTGTTATGTCAAATGTAATAAACTTACAGCAAGAAAAGCTAGAAATTGTATAACTCTTGGGGGTTTTTTCTATCTTTCTTCATTTTAACCACTGTTTTGATGTGGCCTATGCACAGATTTGTATTACTGAAGTCCAAGAGCACATTGATCAATTTATGCCTGAGAGATGAATCCTTTAAGGTCCTACGCTGAATGCAGACCAGGTAAAATTTTTGCAGCCCGAGAGAAAAAGCAACTACAGGGCTGATCATTTAAAAGACTAAATGTTTGTTCCTCTTCCTTCAGCACGAGCTGCTCTAGCCAAGAATATTAACCTGAGTAACAAAAGGGATGGCTGAAGGGGAAGTGCAAGATGAGGCTTAACATCCTCCAGGCCTGAACCTAAAGTACTTTCTGCAGCCGAAGCTGCTATTGTTGCTAAAAAGGCTGCTGTGAGTTCAGGGACGCTGGAGCCTTTATCTATATTGCTTTGTCTGTATCACTTGAAATTCAAGGAGAATATATTACTGGATTTACAGTGTGAACAGAGTATCTTGTCACAGGGGAATGCCCAGAAGATGCTCTCATATGCATCTTTATGAAGGTTCATGTTTTCCTGGTTGTTAAGGATTCACTGCTTAGCAGCAAGTGTCCTTTGAAAGCTCTGAAAATGTTTGAATCTCACTCAGTCAGATCACTGCACAGCTGTGCTGTCCGGAGGAGTGGGAGGGACTGGAGTGGCCAGCCTCAGTGCCAGCGGCCAGGCTTGCAGTGCCTGGGTCAGCTGAGCCACAGGAGACCTCAGAGCTGAGAAAGTGTCTCAGCTTGCACAGCCCTCCATCCCCATGGGACAGAGCATCTTTCTCTTCCCTCTGGGTAAACTCAGAGCCTTTGCTCAGGCCCAGTTGCATATTCATCAGTGCTGGTGAAGTGCTGAGCCGAGGAGTGGCTGAAGACCTGCCCGGTGTAACTGCCCTGGTGTTGGAGCACACAAGTGTTTGTCCCAGGGTGCAGCCATGACTGGCAGGGAGGGGCCTGCTGGCACCCTGACTGTGATGCCAAACACTTTTGGGCTCCTCACAGACATGCTGAAATGGGAAAAATGGTTACTCGTGCAAATAATAGCTGACCTTCTGGTCTGAAGAATATGTCACTGGGCACAAATAGGCAGCCTAATGCACAGACTTTGGTTTTCACTACCCCCCTTGCACAAAAGAAGCCATTGAAGGCTCTGAGAGTGTTTCCCACAAAGGCAGAGGGCAGTGGGTTAGTGGCTTCCTTCCTTAATGGGACTGTGGGGCTCCCTCGACTGTGTTGTGGCAGGGGGCAATGGAGGAAGGAAGCGGATAACGCACAGCCGTCCTGCACGCACCCAAGGGGCACGGGGGAAGAGCCAGAGGCTGTGAGCTGTGAATATCTGGGCTGGAGAATAAAAGCCAGGTGGTACCGATCTCCAGAAGCAGCCAGAGCTCCCCTCCGGAGCTGCTGCTGGATCTGTGGGAGCCATGAAGGAGCTAAGACCCTCCTGCACCTTTTGGGCAGAGCTTGCTGTCCTGCTTTCCAGCCATTCTACCATCCAGCCATCCTGCTGTCCTGCCATCCAGCCATCCAGCCATTCTGCCATTCTGCCATCCTGCCATCCAGCCATCCAGCCATCCTGCCTCTCACCTGAGCCAAAGGGCCAGACTGTTCAGTGAGTTGCCAGCGTGTTGTGGATGAGAAAATCCTGAGCAGGACACAGACAGAAAAACTTCAAAATGTCAACCAATGCTCTCCTCCCTCTCCAAACCCTTTGAGGAAATAGTTGTATCCACAGTTTTCCACTCTATCTGTGGTTGTGCACCTCTTATCTGTCTTAAAAAGAAGTAGTGGTGTCGAGTCAATGTATCACTTATTATCTTCTAGATATAAGCTTGCTGCTATGTTCAGCCTTACTATCGAATGAGCAGAGAAGCAAGCAGCAGTCACTGGTTTTGGTGGGAATCATGTATTTCCCAACATTATAGTTTCCTTTCTATTTTAAATAATACAGGAAAAACACTGTGCCTGCAAAAATTGCAGTGAAAATTACAAATTAAGTATTATTCCAGTATTTAATTAGACTGAAATCTGGAGGAAATGAGATAACATCTCTGTAAGGTGAATTCGAAAATAAAACCCTCATTCACTCTTGTGGTATGTCTTTCCCCCAAAAATATACCAGATCAATTAAAGGATTAAAAGCAAAGATAAGGAGGAAAAGAAAGTGGGTGAAAGTGGCAACAAATGAACAAAAGAGGCAAAGATAGTAAACTCTTGTGCTTAAATAGAGCCTTCCACGAGGCCACAAACTTGTGTGAGAGAGACTGAGAACACTTTTTTTCAATTCATGTGTCTCACGGTTCAAAGATGAAACACTGGAAACATGTGTGCTCTTTTCTGCCCTATTTAAATCACTTCAGGACAAATCCATCCCTGTTGTAAGTGGGTGTAACTCTGTTCAATCCAGTGGAGTTGCACCTGCTTACACTAGGGCGAAATTTGGCTCAGTTTGGATCCAAATTAACTCAACTTTTGGAAATAAAAACGAGAAGCTTGGCATATTCCTGCGTTTCATCTGGAATCTCATAAAGCCCGAGATTAGTTTATCTAATAGATTTACAACTTGAAAAATGTTTTATTCTGCTATCAACTCAGTCCAAAACTCTCCCTTTCCCTGCTTCCTTCATCCTTCCTCCCTCCTCTCCCTGTGCAGGAGGATCAGTCCTGCCCTGGCCCCTGCTGTCCTGCTGCAGCCGGTGGGGAGCACAGCTAATGACAGCACACCCTTTTTGATCTCCAAAGTGCTCCACAGGAGATGGTTCCTGTTGGTAAGGATGGCCCTGCTGCACTCATCTGCCAGCTTCTTCTCAGACCGTAAGGATGTGAGTGCCTGAGGATGAGGGACGCTTCCTGCACCGGCACTGCCAAGGACTGGCATCACTGAGAAAGAGGAAATCTGGTTTCCTCCCTTAATTGCTAAAGAACTGGTACAGAGGCTTGTGTGGGGAGGAAAGTTTTTTTTGGTGTTTTTTTTTTTTTTTTAAATCTTAGTACATCTGTGATTTTTTTAGGAGTCATAAGGGACGAGTAGTTAAGCCTGGAAACTTGTAAGCATTTAAAGGGATGTCTTTGAACGAAATGCAGGCACAAGGAAATGTCAGAGATCCTCCACACGAAACCCACCCGTTCAGAAAAAGCCTGAGTAAATAGATAGCCTGTGCAATGTGTTGGGAGAGTCAACAAACCCAGCGTTTCTCACAGGAAGGGGGAAGTGAATTCCTGAATCAAGGATTCTCTCCTGAGGAGACCAAGCCCACAGCTCTGAGAAGTACAGAGTTACAGCCTGTTAATGCAGTTTCTCGCTTAGCCCTCCAGAAAGAGTACTCCCAAAAAGTACCCTGGAGCCTAAGAGAATCTGGCTCAGAACTTGTGTTACACTTGGAAATGACTGGCAGGACAGATTAGTCTTTGCATTGCACGTGTGTTATGTTTGAACATTGCTGCAGAGAGAGGTGTGTGATACCCCAGCCTTTCAGGGCAATCCGAGTGAGCACATTGTCAGGATCCAGGGAGGGCTGTGAAACCACTGGAAGCACTCGCAGGTTTGGTAGGTGGTAGGAAACACTGCTTGGAGAAGAGGAAAAAACACACGGCTCAGCTGGGAAGGTAGCGGTTTCTCTTGGATGAAGTACTCGCAGAATCCCAGAATGGCCGAGGTTGGAAGCAGCCGAGGGTTTGGGGTGGGGCTCATTTTCTCCATAGGAGCTGATAAGGGACTGCAGCTTGGGTTTGTGCTGGAAACGACGTCGATGATGCGAGGATGTTTCTGTTATTGCCGAGCAGCACTGACACAGCCTCGGGGCCTTTTCTCCTCCTCACCCCACCCCACCAGTGAGGAGACTGGGGGTGCACAAGAAACTGGGAGGGGACAGCCTCCCGGACAGCTGACCCCAGCTGACCAGAGGGGCATCACAGACCGTATGGTGTCATGCCTAACTTACAGATCTAGGGGAAGCTGGCCAGAGGCAGTTGCTTGGAGGCTGGCTGGTCATCAGCTGGTTGGTGGTGAGCAGTTGTTTTTCATTTGCATCACTCATCTTTTTTGTGGTTTATTTTGGTCTCCTTTTTTTTTTTTTTTTAATTTTTCTTCCTTTTCATCATATCGTTGCTATCATTGTTGTTGTAATATTATTGTTAATAATATTATTGTTGTTAATAAGTTGCTGTTATCTCAACCCACAAATTTTCTCACTTTTACCCTTCCAATTCTTCTCCCCCCTGTCCTGAAGGGTGGAAAGCGAGTGAGCACCTGTATGGTGCTTAGTTGCTGGTTGGGGCTAAACCACAACAGTACCTCTGGAGGTCACCTGGTCCCACCCCTCAGCTCAAGCAGGGCCATCTCTAGATTAGTGTGTCCAGGACCATGCCCAGGCAGCTTTTGGTATCTCCAAAAGGCTCCACAACCTCTCTCCACAAGCGATCTGTGCCAACGCTTGGTTAATACTGCCCTGGTAGAACGTCACAGCCCAGCATCTCTCCATCTTTCAATCACAGAACTCCCATCTCAGCCCTGTCTCAGCCTAGCAAGGGAACTGAGCTGATGCCTTGCTTGTGTGGGATAGCAGGTGGGTCACCTGATGGGTCAGAGAGGGGCTGATGCCACCACAGGGCACATTGTCCCCTTGCTTCCCTTGTCGGTTGCCTATTCCCATGACTGTGCAGGTTATATCTACCCAGAACACAAAACCACAGACCACAAAATCCAAAAATTAATAATTCAGACTTTCTCCATGTGGAAAGAAAGCAGAAACTTGATGGAGTATTATCTGACTTTAATTAATAGACAGAGCCCGGTTGTCTCAGGATTCACAGCAGCATCTCCTGGCAGATGTTTAAGAATCAACATTCCCACCAGACCTTCATCTCCTGGAAATGGAAGGAAAACAAGAGCACATCTACAAGCACAGCTACAGCACCTACCCCAAATCTCTGCCCAATACGAGTCAGTCAAATGATCCACCTTGTCTTTGCTCGCATGCGGCTTTTGTCAGGGTGTGTTTTTCACAAAGACCGCTTTATTAAACCTTTTTTATCAAGCAGAAGACAGGAGCTCGTTGATAATGCTGTCCCTGTCAGGATAAGACTGAACACATTATTTGTACAATGCTGAGGCTTGGCTTTTCTGAAGGAAGCTGTCAACGGCTGCCGTGAAAGCTGCTTGAAAGAAACCGCTATTTGCCTATAAATATTTCGTCAGCAATGAAGAACCTACTTTAAAACCACAAACAGCAATCAGCTCACCTTCCAGTCGCTTCTAGAGTTTTCCAGTTTAAAGCACACCGGATTATTTCCTAGCAGCATGCAAATAGCAGAGCTTGAATCAACAACGAGCTGAAGTAGAGCACAAAGAAACAGAGGATTGCACCACCCACACCAGGGGAGTGAGAACCAAGAAACCTTTTATTGAAGCAGATGTAAATTCTTGTTTTATGAAAATAAGTGGGAATTTTGCCATTTACTTCAAACCGCTGTGCTCTGATCCATTAGAATTTGAACCTAAACACAAAAACACAGCGCTGATACTTTGGACACCGAGGAGAGCAAGAGAAATTAGTCGTCAGCAGAAGTGAGATATTACATATTTTTTGGCTCTGTTTGGGATCTTCTGGAGCCGAGAACTTTGATAAGTATGCTTACTGTTATATTTTACTTTTTGCAGGAAACGACCTAGTTTTTCATCTTTCCTTCAAATGTTGAGAAGTGATTTTTACACTCAGTAAGCCTGCAATAAGAAGGATGAAAAGTCAAGACCGTTGCGGTGTACCTTGGATGGAAGATTAGCAAGGATCAGCAAAAAAATTTCGAAGAACATATCAGATTGTTTATTCTGTGATAATTCATAACTGGAAGCTAACTCCTGCCATGAAGAAATCAAGTACTTCTTCTCATTATAAAAATGATTTCAAGTGTCGCTGAATTTTCTCCCTGTACGTGGACTGGTGGCAAGATCCAACCAGTGTAACTCAGAACAGCAATGAATTGTGTCACGCTGTTCAACTTGCACGTAAAATGCAGAAAGGAATTTGTTCCTCTTGGCTTCTGATGGCACTTACGTCGGTCACGTCTTCTAACTTGAGGTCGGGTTCTTTTGTTTTTTATATTTCACCGAGAAGTGAAATAGAACCATCAAGTTTCAGCTGTCGCAGGAGCCCAGGTTCCATTGGAGCCACTTATTTTCGAGTCTGGAATTTACCCAGAAAGCGGGAATACTTTTGTCTTTCCTGCAGGTATCTGTGTGACAAGCCTATCAATGTGTAGAGTCGCTTGTGGTTCCACAAGCTTGTAAAAATGAGCAATCCTCATAGCTGCCTGTGCTAGTTACTTGCTTTGTTTTGACTAGCTCCATCACTTCTTTTATTTTGTCTCCCATTCAGAGAAAAATAAAATTGCTGATAAACAATACTAAAGGAAGTGTTCAGAGTTGTGAATTAAATAAGCTGGAAGGGAGGGGGAAATAACAGAGGGTAATTTTATCATATATCTTTGACCTGAAGCAATAATAAATGTGAAGTCTGTATAATCACGGGTGATGTTTTTATATACGTACCATATATTAGATTGGTTTGGGAGAGAAACACATAAAATTGATTGACTGGTGATGTGGCAGTAATTATGCAAATGGAGTAACTCGACCATAAAACACTTTAAAGAGGAGAAGGTAGTTCAATAACAAGTAAACATAAAAAAATGTGGTTATTGCATCTGTCCTAATGTCCTGACATCTCTCCTGCCAAAGCATGAAAGGAATGGATGTTGTGTAACAAAATTAAAACTTTTTCAAATGTCATATGAAGGTCATAAATAACTTTTCCTTATAAAAAAACATGTCCTTAATTGTTGACTGTGTCTTTCTTACAATTTTGTTCAGTCTTGGGCAAAGTTCAGTTTTATTAGACCAGCCTTGTGCAGCAAACACACCTTTGCTCTGCTGCTTTACTGCACCATTAATGGTTCATTTGCCTTTGGGGGCAGGGAAAGGTAAGGGCTGCTGCTGTTCTAGCCTTTCCCCGATGCTGCTGGAATGAGAAATGTGAGGTAATAGTTCACTGAGTCATTCTGTGAAGTATTCTCAGTTGCTGAGAATAAGTAATGGCAGAGCATTCCCTCACTGCCCACTCCACAGCCCTTGTGTTCTTGCACACGGTGCAAAATGGGGGATTCTCGAGAAGGCCAAAATATAGGGGAAAAAAAGAAATTATGGACGATGGACTGTCTTTGCGTGGAAACTCAAAGGGGCGCAAGAACACCCATCTGAGCACAGATTTGGCCTTAATGTGGCCTAAATTTGAGATGTGAGTGAAGAGCTCTCCAATACCTGGGAATCTGGAGATATTTGCCTGGGGGCAGCCATGCATTGATTTTAGCAAAGCAGAAACCTCCTGTGAGGACAGACTGGTGAGCAGCAAGCCAATAAGGAAATATACAGCGTGAAAGCATCTCCCAAAACGTACTTCTTCCTAACCAAAACTGTCAGGAGATACATTGGCATCCTAGAGAGATCCTCTTTTTTCGGCCGGCCCTTTGTCCAGGCAGAGGTTGAACGTGTCCCTTATGAGCTGTGGCATGTCCTTGGCCAACTGCTCTCCTCAGCAGGGAGTCCTGTGCCCTGGGGCAGGTTCAGGGTGTGGGACAGTCTCATTGTGCCTGTGCTCTTGGCTTGATGCTTTTGGATGTCACTGAGAGAGCTGCTGAGCACAAACAGGCCGGTTCTGCAGCACAGGCTTCCTTATGGACAAAACCACTTCTGTCTATTTTCTCTCAACTAACTCTCCCAAGAGGAACAGGGCCTTTGATGGCAAAACACTGTATGTGGATAACCATACTCCTCTCAAATAGCAATAAGCAATGACAAAGTGATGTGGACCACACGCTTTTGGAGGATCCAGGCTTTGGGACATTAAAGAGAGTCGTCTGTCAGAAGTGACTTGAGAGGGATCAGCTGTCCAGAGTATCTTCAAAAGATGGCCTAGGAAGCATCTAACGAAGCAAATAGGATCAGGGTTCATGGCAAGCCAAAGGGGGTGTTGGTTCTTGCAGCAGGTGCAGCTACCTGTGCAGCAGGAAGGAACAGGACAAGCTCTGGACAAGAGATCCATTGCAAGCTACTACATAAGCAAACCATGGTGGCTGGGAAAGTCCAGAACATTCTGAGCTGGAAATGGTCAGTGTGCAAGGGACTTTAAGGAAAATATACCTATGTGTGCTGTTCTCATGCTTCCCAAGCAAGCAGCCATTTTTTTGTAAACAGTTTTATAAACAGAGTATTGGACTAGGAGGATATTCGGTCTCAACCAGTACATTTGCACAGATGTCTTCCCTACAATTAAACTTCTAAATGCTTCTTTTGCCATCTAGGTAGGACATAATAAATATATAAATAAGCGGGATTAAATCTTGAACCTTTTACTGGCTCAAGTAGAAAATCACCCCTACCCCCATTGCAGAGTCTAGTTGAAACCAAGACTGAAAAGGTGAAGGTGAGGAATCTCAGCTGCTCGCAGTGCTGTTGTTAAGGCAAGACGAAAAACATGATAAAAATGGTCATGATCGTATAGTCCAATAGTCAACATGAAACCATGCTGATTTCTCCCCTGTGAAGAAACAGTGGTTTTCATACTGTAGGATAAGGTCGACAGGTCACCAAGCAGCAAACACCATGTCATGGCATGTAAAGGTCTGTCTGTTCTGGGGAACCAGGGAGCTCCTGCCCTGTGCAGCTTTCATGGTGGCTGCACATATATTTTCTTTTACCCTATTTGTTTATCATGGAGGTTTCTGGGGCCCTTGTCAGACATGAAGTCACAGGGACAGATAGACAGCCACAATGGTAACAACTTCCTTGGCTTCAATAAAGACAGTAGCTCAGAATTGCCAGGTGAGATGAATAGACTTGGTAAGGCCATGTTCTATTGGTGTCACTTGCATTGAGTCCAGTGTCCAGCTGGACTAACACAGAATTAGCTCTAGGAAAGAGATGTTTATTTTCTAACACCAACAGCCACTCTAGCCAGGAGATAGTCCTTCCACACAGGACCCATCAGACACCAAAGAAAAGGCAACATTTCAGCCCATGTCCTGCAGCTAGTCCAAACACATAAGCACAATTCCTGATGGAGTCATTTAGCACTTAAAGGTAACTATTAGGCAAGTGAGAAAAAAAATGGCCATCTCTGATTTAAAAGCAATATTTGAACCTGGCACAGCAGAAACAATAGGCTCTTTCCCAAGTGGAGATCAGGTATGTTTATTTTACTGAAATATATGGGTTTGTGACAATCAAAAGCAGATGTTCATTAACAGGCAGGACATAGGTAGGTTTCCAAGGCATAAAGCATGAGGAGGGCAAAGAGGCAAAACATTCAATCTCCTGCCTTGCACCTGAATCTGCCCAGCCCCTTAAATCAATTTTCAACAATGCTTTTTGATTTTCATGTTTTTAAGTAACAGCTATGCAGATGCTGTTCCTGCTGGCCTTGCAAAACAAGCGCTTTGGAGATCATTCTGATTGCTATTTCAGGATATTTTCCATTTTCTTGCCTTTGACATGACTTGAGATCCAGAACTAGATTTGAATTCTGGTGGCTGAAGACACGCAGAGCTGAGAGACTTCTTTTATAGACCCACTGCAAACTTCAGTCTGGAGCTGAGTTTTCAGAGCCTTCATGTGCTCAGATCCCATGTTTGGTGCAGAGGGATGCCTGTGGATGTGTGACTCCTTATATAGCTCTTTTGTGTCTCCTAACAGTTTGAAACTCCCTGACTGGAGGTGAGTGATGTTGCACCAGACCAGGGCAACCTTATTTCAAGCAGGAACTGTCAGCAGAATCAGCGCAAGGTCAGCCACTCCACTTGTTCCTTTCAGGAAACTACTCCTCCTACAGACACCCTTACCCTAAACAAACCCCCTCAAATACATGTGCTGCAGCATTCCTCCATACGCTGGCGTCATGAAGACTGGCAAAAATGCCACAGCAGCAAATGTTAGCAGACTTCCAGACCAAATCAAGCCCCATTTTCCCTTCTACAAGGACAACTCCAAGATAACTTGCCAGTTGGCTGCATTTCTCTTTCCAAACAGTGCAGCAGAGTATCAGCAAAAAAAAAAAAAAAA
>VZTA01028714.1:73162-95808 GCA_013398855.1 Mohoua ochrocephala
CCATGCTGATTAGGTAGCACAAACTTTTTTTTTTTTTAACCACAGGGAATATCCATTCTCCTTTCAACCGGCCGTTTTTGCTCAAAACTGAATTTCTGGGCCCAAAGTGCAAGCTCTCTCAGAAGCATCCCAGATGGGAGCTGCTCTCCTGCACCACCACTTGGGTGCTGGAGGTGGGAACGTGACACCTGATGTCCCAACAGCAAGGGGTTGGCATGTCCTCCCTGGGGCTGGGCTTTTGATGGCCAAGATTTCCTGATGGCCAAGATTTCCTGATAGCTCTGGCACCTGGCAGGCCCCTGAACCACAGACTACCTGGCCCAAGCTGCCTGGGGAAGTCAGCTGAAGCCTGTCCTGAATTCCTCTGCCTTTTACAAGGCTCCTCCCAATGGCTGGGCCTGCCTCATTAATTACAAAGATGTCAAGCATGCTCCATGCCTTTACAGCTCGCACGGCTTTCACATGGAACCAGGCAACTTCCTGCTACCTGCGTGCTCGCCTGCTTTAGCTGGCTGTAATTCCAGGCTGGGCTCACCTCTTTTAAAGGTTCATTTTAACTCAGTGCTCACTTCTGCCACTGAGCTGTGAGGAGCTCCACTGCTGCTCCACTCCCACTGCAAGGGGAGCAAGAGCCGACTTAGGGCTGGGAAGGATGTGGAAGATCTCAGCGTAAATCTGTGGGAATAGAGAGGCAGAACCGTGCATGGCTGAACCCTCGGGGTTAACATGTCACTCCCATAGGTTTCCTCATCAGTGGAGTACATTGAAACACAAGTGAAGCAGCCTGACCACCTTTTAGGTCGCCTGGAACAGGAAAAGTAGAGTGTACATCAATATCGTAGTGCCTCAGTACATAACAGGTGTGAAATATGAGTTTATTTCTGTTTTTCCTGGAGTTTTGCATATGTGGCTCGTTTCAGAAGTGCTAATCCTTTGCTTTAGATAAGAAAGTGCTTTGCAGTGTGACAGATTTGATCCCAATGCCGAAGTAAGTGCTCCAGCTTGCACCCCTAGCTACCTGCACAAGGGAAAGCTGCGTGCAGTGGGATCAGGACTGGTTTGCACTGGAGAAGGGGGACAGCACACAGCTGTCAATGCCTATCCACGGCTTCCCTGACGAGCTCTGACACGGAGAAGTGGTAAGACATTTGCATCTTGTTTACAAAGCCCAAGTCTGTTGGAAGCTGTGCTTGAGGTTTCTTTCTTTTGCTGAAAACTGATCATGGAGACATAGAAAGACAAGCTAATTTCCCTGAATTTCCTGCTTATACAAAGCTTTCATTTAGTCCCAGAAACTTTTTTGCTACCCAGAGCAAATCATAAGACTGGAAAATAGAGTGAGAGCTCTAACTTTAAAGACATCCCTGGCCTCCTTCTGCCTAGAGCACATTTAATCCTATCAAATTTTTTTTGACAAGTTGCCTTTTAATTTTCTGAGAGCCCCTGAAGTGTGCAGAGTAAAATTATTCTGTGCCTATTCTGAGTGTAGCTATAATTTTTTAAAAGCTTTGAAGATATCACTTGGTGCTTGCAATAATAGCAAATATTTTGTTAGTCAAACTTTTGAGCAACTTTTTTTCTCCTTTGGTTAAAATAGTAATGCTGCTTTTCAGTCTCCAGGCTCTTGCCTTGATTTGGAAAGAAAAAAAAAGACATGTCAAAGTTACTGGAAACTACAAAATATCACTTTATCATATGGAAGGGAGTATTGCTTCTTTAGGAGCCTGTTTCAGGCTGACAGGTTTCTAACAGTTTAATATAAAATTAAATTAAATGAACCTTGTGAACATATGTCATTAACTCTGTGAAGAGCAGAGCCTTGTATCTTGTCCAAGCCATGGAAAGCCCAAGAGATGCCCCAGCCATGGTGCACATGATGCTGGGACAGCTGGCTCTCCCCAGACCTCCCAGGCTTTACTTTTCACCTCTGTCACTGATCTAGAGGGGGTTCATCATCCCCACTGTTCCATTTTTTATAAACTTCTATTCAGGTAAAATGGAACCATTACAGGCAAGTGTGGATTGTGACAGAAAAAAGACATGGAGTAAAAGATCTAATGATAAGAAAATGAAGACATTGCACACACATGCACATGGAAGATGAGGGTCCTCAGCTTGCCAGAGGTGCTTGCAGGCTCAGAGAAGACCAGTTTCAGGTTCTTGGTCCTCATGCACCTCGAGTCGCTGCAAGCAGAGGCTGCCCACGAGCAGCTCCTCCTGATGCTGCAGCTGAGCAAGGCCGATCTCCCCTCCACCAGGCCTCCTTCCCTCTCCCCTCCCCAGAGCCTTGGCCAAACGTGCACATCCTCTCCTGCCAGCAAGGACACTCCTGGGAGGCACATCTGCCAAGCTCGTGCAAAACCCCTCCAGAGTGGGAACGCTCAGCAGGACCTGCCTGGATGGTTTGGGCTCCCCTTTACTGCAAGGGGACCAGATACATGGCCAGCCAAACAGACAGAGCTCATCCCCTCCCTCTCGTGCCACAAGACTGGGTCCTCTGCAAGAAAGGCACAAAAAGCAGCGCTATTATAAGTGTTATTTATTCCCATGAGAAGAACAAGTAGAATTTGGGTTCCAGTTAGGGTTCAGTGCACTAACTAAACCTCCCGTTGCACTCTTTTTTTTTTAAAATTGCCACGTTTGTGAGGTGACCCAAACACCTCTGTTCCTTCTTCAGGCTGTGGTCTTCACAGCATCAAAAGGTCACAGACTAAAGACCTGCAGACTGCCGTTTTCAGAGGTTTCCTTCCTGCTTCTCCAGGAGCAGGGGCTGATCAGCAGCCCCTGTCTCTGCGCTGTGCTGTAAAAAGGGACAGATTTTCAAGTCTTGTTTGTTCAACGTTGAAAAGCAGCCTTTTCTTCTATGGAACTCAGGATGTATTTAACAGGAAACAATAAAGATGCAGGACAGTTTTTGGAGAGGAAGTAAGACGTTTTAGGTAGGCAAAAAAATAATTACTTTTGCTGAAACTGGGTCAAAACACCACAGTGTTTACCAAGGCTCTCAGGAAGAGTGCCATGGGTTTTTTAATAACAACAAAAATTCAAGATCTCAGCATTGGGTCTCGTCCCAAAAAGTAATATGGTTTCAGACCAAATGGAAACTTATCTGGCCTATAAATCATGATCCAGCAGACGCAACATGCTCAGTCCTGGACCCGGTCACTTTTGGTCAGCTAAAGCTGATCCTCCAGACAGCTTTGCTGCGAAGGCAACAAGAGGTTGAGTACTCATCTTCTTCCCTTGCTATTGCTCCCATCACTAATTATGTTCATTTTTTCAGCTGAAGCTAAATTATCTTTTTAATTAATCCAGCTTCACCTTCTAGCCACTAGATCTTGTTATGTCTTTCTCTGCAAGGTCAAAGGCCTCTTAGCACCTACCATTTTCTCTCCACGAAGGGACTTACTACACCAGTCATGTTTTAATCTTCCTTTAGATACTCTAAGTGGACTGTGGTCTTTAAATTTATCGAGACCAGATATTTTCCTCAGCTCGTAAATCATTTCAGTGACTCTTCTCCCTACCTTTGCCAATTTTTATACACCCTTCTCAAATGTGGGTGCCAGATCTGGATGCAGCATTCCAAAGCAAAATTGCCTCCTTACTCCTACTCACTATTTTCCTTATTATTTGTTCAAGGAGTACATTAACACTTTTGGTTACAAGATCGGCAACTCCTGTTTGACGGCGTGTCCACCCAGGCACCTAAATTTATAGATCAAAGGTGGGACTTGATGACCCTGAAGGTCTTTTCCAACCGAAATGATTCTGTGATTCTGTGAAATTCTACTCCACTCTCCTAGATATGATACCAACTTCCATCAGATAGCTTTGAGGAAATATTAAGAAGTGTTTCCAAAACACGTTACAAGTATGTAGTGAAGGCCTCAAGCCTTTTGCAACATGTGGAGCAGAAGGCACACGAAACAGCTCCTCAAGCCTACGGTTTCCTTCTCACTGGCCCACTGCAACAACCCTTGCCCTATATTTTAATACTGAATTCAGTGTGTTTGACAAACCCCTGGAATGTCCAGTGTATACAGATTTAGGAACTGGAGGATCTGTGAGGAATGAAGTTCACGACAGCTGGATAAAGAAGGATCTGGAGCTGTGAGCACACAGGAAACGTTGAAGTCCATTTTGGGTTTCTGCAGCCTGTGCTCAACTAAGGGGAAGGACACAATGGGAAGGACAGGGTGTCACTCCTAAATCCCTTCTTCTCTTGGAAAGGAGCAGAAGTTCTATTATTTTTGTGCAGGAACAGACACTAAATTACCCAAGTTCTGTATGACAAATGTTACAGAGCTGATGTATGGCTTTGCCCAGCTTTGCAGCAGGAGAACAAAAATCAGCTACTTTGGCTCCTCACTTCACACCCAGGTTTTTGTCCTCTGATCATTGACAGGAAACAAAGCCCACCTGCAGTTCTGGAAACAGCCAGACACCTCTCACTCCCTTTGGGCAGCCTGTCCAAGGCTGGTCCTCTTTGCCTGGGTTGTTTCTCTGGGTCACCGACCCAAGTCCAGCAGCTGTTGCATCCACTCATACCACACCAGCACACACCCTCGCTGCCATGCAGAAAAATACCACTCTGAGCCACAGCAGGGATCTCAACTTATTTCAAGCACTTTGAACGGAAGAAAATATGAGTGAGGGTGTCGGGAATGTTACTAAAACAGAATCTAGGACCTAGGGAAGATTGGAGGCCAGGGTAGCACAAATGGATGAGAGCAGTCTGATCTTGAGGGGTCACTCAAACAAATTTGAGGCTTCTAATATTGCTTGATGGGGGACCCTGAAGCAGATGCCCTGGAGTATTTGGTATTTAATTTTGACTCTTTCCAGAGAAAAGGTGCTAACACGACAAGTGGCCATGTGCCTTTCCTCCCCACCTCCAAATATCAGCTCTGAAGCTTCATTCTGGTACTGGAAAGATGCCCTGGGGTCGACCTGGCTTGTTCAGCCTCACTAGTGACCAAAACTCATGGTCAAACCCTTTCTTGGCTCTTTCGCAGCCCAGCCCCGGGCTGTCCCTGCAGAGAAATGGGGATAAGTGAGGAAAGCGTTTGTCCAGGCCATCCATCAGTAGCAGTGATACGGCAATGTAAGAGCCAGAGCAAAGTCCAGCTCACACACTCAGAGCTGTGCTGCCTCAGCAGGACCAAAAGGCAAAATGATAAAAAAGAAAAAGGAACCTTTATTTTGTCGAGGAGTAGCAGCTCCAGCAACCAGTACACTCGGAGAGCAGTTTTGGTAGGTATGGAGGTACATTCTCACAGTCTTTTTCTATGTGAAATCATAACACAGAACCTGGCTTTGAGGTCTTCAGCACCTTTTCAGTAAAGCAATGTGGTGCTGCACCCCACTTGACTCCTACAGAGGGTTGAAAACCTGACAGCTCTGCCTCTGGTCCAAGGAGGCAAAGTATTCCATTCTTGACTTTTTTGCTGATAAGAAATAATTGGAAACACCTTCCCTGTGAAATGTTGGGGGGTTTCTAGGGTTTTTTTTCCTGATATCACCTAAAAAAGCATTTTCATCCTCAGATCCAAAAGGAAGGTTTTCATGCAGGGCATCTTTATATGCCCCCTGCAAGACTTATTTTCTGCAGGAACCACCTGATGATAGACCCTGGGTTAAGGTGCTGCTGAGAAGAGAGCAGGGCCTCCAAGGAGCCCTCTTAAACGGTGCCACAGGCTTTCAAAGCAACGTGGCCTTACCCAGGCTGCCAGCAAGAGCATCAGCAACCCAATGACTTTTTCTGCTGGGTCAGCAGCCTGAAACTGGAACACGCTGGTCCAAACCTCCTGCTTGATGGTAACTCTGACACGCCCAGCAGGAGTGGGTTATGTGCTAAGCTTTTCACAAGTGGCACACCAAACATCACCCCTGGCAAGAAAAAGGGAAAAGTCAAAGTGAAACAAGAAAGGATGCTGACCCTGAACACTCTGCAACACCAGTTAGCAGCAGCGTTTTTATCCGTTTAAGTGTCAACATCTGTAAAATCACAAATAAGGGCATTTTATGCAGTAGATGCTTCAAGAGCGAAGATATTCACCCTCTCATCCACATCTTTTGTTTTCTAAGCCCAGTGTTTCTCTGCACAGCGGCTCGATTTGCACTTAGACAGGTATTTATTTTTGTAAATCACAAGAGCCAAGCCCACGTGGCCCCAGGGCTAGCAGGGCTGGGGTACCTGGCCATATTAACCCACAGGCAGCAAGGACGTGAGGTGGCCCAGTACAGAGCGTGGCATGACAACCCCCCAGGGAGGGCGAGTGATCCCCACTCCTGGCTGGCCACAGCCCCAAACCCCAGACAAGGCTCAGCCTGATCCCTTTTTGGTAGGATCAGTTTTCCTCCCAGGGCTGTGCTGCAGCGTTCATCCCACGGTCCTCACAACACCTCCGGCATAAGGAGGCGGCCTCAACTGCCAGGTTTGGAAAACCAAGGGGCAGATTCTTGGCTGGTGCAAGTCAGCACAGCTTCACTGGAGGCCAAGGGGCTACCCCAATTCACCCCAAAAGAAGGTCTGGCACAGAGAGGCGAAGAGACGCACGGGGGCCACTCCACGGGTCACTGGGTATGGAGGTGGAGCATCCTGGCTTTCCAGCCCAACAGCACTGCTGACATAGCTGGAAATCACACCCGCCAGTAAGTCTGGTTCCAATCAGCTGAGCAGTGAAAAGAACCAGTCCTCAGAGCCAGCAAAAGGTTTTCCACTTCCCTTAGTAGCTAAAATTCACTGTCTTCTCTTTTCAGCAGCGGCGCCTTCAGTTTTTGCTGCCCTTCACCTTTGACCACAGGAGGATGCCAGCAGGCACTCAAAGCCTCTGTCACTCAGCAGTTCTGTCTGCAGTGGGTGACAATCTGATATTTGCCCACTCAGGGAACCTGGGTGACACCCTTCAGCTATGGTGTGAAGAGCAAGCAAAGCAATGATGGTCCTGACAGGGCATGGGCTCAGTTCCCCAGACTTTCATCACAAAAACCACATGTGTGCCCACAAGGAGCTTGTGTTTGTAGGTGGAAGCCCTAGTTTTACACATCACCCGAAGGTGTAGTGAAGGGAGCTGCAGAAAAACCACACAATGCAGACTTAGACAGGCAGAGCAGGCACTTCAGCTGGAGACCTTCCTCGCAGCCTGTCAGACATGCCACCTGTACCAGGTACATTTCCACAGCTTTTAATGCAGCTTAACAACTGTGTTGGAGACAAAGGAAAAGGCACACTGTACAGAAAAAAAAAAAAAATCCCAAAATGATACCCTTTTATTTGTAAAGCTCTGATGAAACAACTTTCCAAATGACATCCCACTTAAAAACCAATGGAAACCAACCTAACTATGCGTCAGTCACACTATACAGATTGCATCCCACATTTTCAAGATGCCTAGATATCTTCTGTAGTATTTACATATGTAGCAGTTAGGTAGTAAAGTTTCATTGCAATTTGTTTCTTTCCACCACGCGCTTTTTCAATGGCAACAAAACCCCTTGGGGATGCATTTGCATTTTTGTACAACACTTCCGAGCAAATGGCTAGGGCAATTTTCCTGAGAGAAGGCTTGTTCTTTGAAACTCTTGCTTTAACAACTGGAAATAACAGAAAGTGGATGCATTTTTTGTTGTGCTAAAAAGCCTAAGGATGCCTAGTTAAGTTTTTCTCTTAAATTATTTACGTACCATTAAGTTAAAATGTTTACATTCATTCATTCGTATAAAAACCGTTGTTAAATCTTATGCAAATGATTTAACACTGATTGCTGCAACGCAAATTGCACTTCTTTAAAAAAATTATTGTATATATGGAAGAAAAATATCTGATTGCTACCCTGTTTACAAATTTCGACTGACTCTATACAGTTCAGCCAGGAAACATGGACTTTCATAAATCGCAGTCACAGTGTACTTTAAAAGTTATATCGCAGTCTTGAAGAGTGAGTAAATATTTTAAACCAAAAAAACCCAATCCCAAAATCTCCTTAACCAGCTGGACCTTGTGGGACTTGTACCAAACGTTGTGATTTCTTCCAGGGATGTAGCTGGGCTCTGAAGAGCAGAGCAAGACACGCTGAAGATGGAGAGCACAGGAGAGGTCTGACGGGGCGAAGACATCAAATGTTCGTCGCGAGAAGTCTGTGTCAACTCAAGCCGTAAGCACTTCTGACGCTCCTTGAAAAGTATCTCACTGTCTCTGGTATTAAAGTCTTTGCTGCTCCCTCCCCGACACTGACAACTTCCACCAAATTCGTAGGGGAAAAGGCACTGAGAGAGTGAAAACAACTATACAATCAGAAAGGCAGCGCTGCTGGGTCACTTGAGGACGTATTTCTGGCATCTATCAATAGGTGTGGGTTTATCTCTTCTTCTTTTTTTTTCTTTTTCTTTTTCTTTTTTTTTTTTTTTTTTGGGTTTTTGAAGGCTTTTTTTGGAGAGTGTAAGGCTGCATTAGTTATCCCCGGTGGTCATTTGCTTTCCCTACATTTTTCTTGCATAGATGAGGAACCGGATGCTCCGGCAAAGCCTCTTTCGGAAGGAGACGAACACCTCTGCCACCAAGGCACAAAAACTATTTCAGAGGAATGGTCTTTGCCAGCACTCTCGCTGCCGCTGCGACCGCTCTGCGGAGGGAACCGTGCGCAGGTGTCTGGGGGCTGGCAGGATCCAGCTGTCCTCCCACCACGTCACGCCAGGGCCAGGGCACACCAGGGATCCTGTCTCACGGATGCTGTCACTTCGGCCGTGGAGGTCAGGCTGACTCCTGTGTACAGCCCGTCTTGACCTGAATACTTGAGGTTGCTGCTTTCGGGACTGGTGCTCTCTCCTGGGCCGGACATCACCGACGAGCTCGCCTGGAGGGAGAGGGAGAGCAAAGAGAGACTGATTGAGCAGGGGAGCTTTGCACACACGGGTGTGTGAGTGAGAGCCCAGCAGGCCTGAAGCACAGCCATCATCCCAGGATTTCTGTTCAAAACCAGGGTTTGCCCTCTGCTTGCCCCTGTGCCTTGAAATCCTGAAACAAAAAAAGTCTCAGCATGAGCCCGGTCACCCAGCCCTGCTGATGGGAGTGAGAGCTGTGCTTGGAGAGGCAGAAAAGAAACCATGGGGTGTGCAGAAAGACTTGCAAATCAGATCATGATGAAGAAGGAAATGTGCGTGTGTCCCACTGCCCCCTGCTGAAGGGACACCAGTGCCAACACCAAAAAGGCAATCTGGGAGTGGTGGCAGCTCTAGTTTTTCTTCCCCGTGGGAGAAGCCCGATATATCCCAATTCTCCAGGAGCAGATACAGAGCACCTCCTGGAAAGCAGCTTTCTTTGGGCTCTTCAGCCCTTGAAAGGCTTAAAATCATTCCTGACCCTTCAAAATGCCAGCCACAACCACTTTATCCCTGTAGGACTGGCCACCAAAGGAGATGCTCTTTAAATTTCCTGTGGAGAAACACCATGCCTTTGAAGCAGGAGCATTTTTGTTCTGCTGCCTGCACAAGACAGCATGCAGGGGAGCCCTGGTAGGCACGAAGAGGAACCTCTGAACCGCACTGGAACCAGTCCATTTATTTTAATGGAGAAATGGAGAGTTACAAAGACAAAGGAACAATCATTTTTTCCATGAGGCTGAGCAGATCCGCTAAAGAGGAAAAATTCGCAGTGCCAGACAGAGAAGGGGCAACATTTTCACCTGATAAAGGAAATGTTTAAGAGCTGACTTCATGCAAAATTAACTCTTGGATATGTCAACTTTAAAACCTTAATTTACTTGTTAATGGATAGTCTTTGGATGAAATTCCTTAAAAAAAAAAGGGAAAGAAAAAGGCTATCCTAAACTGTTAATGCAGAAGCTTCCTGCCTGCTGTTTAAGTACAAAGTATACATATTTAATCATTTTACAAGAGTAGAGCTCTTGGCTCTCCTGGAGCTGTGCCAGCCTAGCAGTCCTGACACAAGAAAAGCAAGGCTTCATTTATTCAAAGGTAATTTCCAAATGGCACAGTGCAGGGCTCTTGTTGCCGTGCTCAACCCAGGGAAAACCTCACCTTCTGAAAGAGACACTCACTGCTAGCAGTCATTTTTGTCTGAAATAACCTGGGCTCCAATACTTTCTTAACCTTTTATTAAAACGATTGACCGCCGCTGTTCTTCCACCCAGTCATCCACCCTGATCCCACTCCATTAGTCACTACCCAGAAATGGAGAGAAGGAAGGAAGGAAAAAAAACCCTGTCTGTCTCCCAAAAGCAGCTGAAACAGCTCTAATCCTAAGAAATAAGTTTTATCACTCCCTTGAACATACAGTTGCCAATCAGTGACAACGAATCTCTGTATCCTCTTTCCCTGTGATGGTGCATGGAGAATTCAGTGGGACAGGCTCCACGCTAACCTTTGTGTACAGGTTTGGTCTCGCATCAGCCTAGCTTTTCAAAGCCTTCCTTTTATTTCTAATATCTCAAACAGATTTCTGTTAGCACAGAAGATGTGATTTTTAACAGCTTCAGTGTCCCCACAGTGGAAGAAGGGTTTAAATTAGTGTTGAGCAGTGTTTGCTCAACCTGAGCTAAAAATACCAGGAGCTGCTTTCAAAGGTTCCCGTTTGCCCATATTTGCCACTGCTGTTCTGGTAGGCAAATATATCTTATCACTACCTGGTGTTTCCGGGCTTGGAAAGTGTAATTCACCCTTTTCCTGATTCAGCCCTACAAAGTTGGGATGCAGGGACCCACGGTTTCCATAGGGGGTTATCAGGTACCCCTCCCTCGGGCACCCCAGAAGGGAGGACATGGAGGCATGTCCTGTTTGAAGACTGCCCATCCCTGCCTGTCCAAGGCCGGATTCCGGCTCTGTTGAGCCAGGACGGGCAGGGCCTGGGCAGGACTGCCAGGCCTGGAAACCCCACCCCGGTAATGTCATGACAAATCCAGGCAGCTTGGGCAGCTCCCAAAGTGAGACATGGAAAACAAACTTTAGCTCATGAAAAGGACGTGACGGAATCACAGTTCTGTTCCTGAGCCTCCCCACCTTTGCTCTTACTTTTCCAGCTTTAAGAGATGAAAGAGGACAGAAGTTGCACTTAGTTATTAGAGGGCTTTTTTCAGCTGAAGTAAATAAGCTGAACAATGCTGATGGAGTCAATGAGGTCTAATTCACAACCACTGGTTCTATTAATAAAAATCTAATGCCTTTATTTTTATTGGCGAAATCTGATAATAACATAGATAATCAACTGAAGGTCAGCTTCCAGAGGCAAAAATGAATGAAGCCCACTGGGAAGAGCCTGCCTCCCAAACAAACAGGGAGATTGTGTTTGTATCTGCAAAGGTTCTTCTTTTTACCCGAACCAAGAGGAGCTGGTCATGAGTCAGCCCCCAGGCAGGTTGTCTGTATCAGAGGTGGCCTTTCTGTAGAGGACAGGCCAGCTGTGTGCAGAGGAAGACCTCTGCTAGAGCCACAGAGACAACTAGATTTTACCCAAACCTGCTGTTAGCACCTTAGAGGCCATTTTACCCCCACTAAAGCTGCTCCAGATCAAAACCAGGCTGCTCAGGCTGTGCTGGCCGGCACTCAGGGAACAGCAGCAGCAGCTCTGGCTGAAAGACTCCTGCTTTCTTCCACCCACTCCTTCCTTGCACCGTCTGCCCACCGCAGAGAGCAGGGAGAGAGGAGAGACACTTTCCCCTCTGGCCTTCCCCCACACCTCCACAGCCAAGAGGGAAATGCTCTGGGCAAGGACAGCTGGAAGGGGTGGCAAAGGGCTTTGATCTAGACCTTTGGTCTATCAGATAGACCTTTGCTCTATCCACTTGACACGTTCAAAATGCTCCATGAATTTTGGACATTACACTAAGCCTGCAATAAGCTGAGTCTCAGCTGAGAGTTTCTTCCTCCTCAGTTAGCCTAGTTTACTTTCGCAACACTTCAATGATACCCACAGTCAGCTAAAATACACTTGCAAAGACTCCTTCCACGTATGAAGTGTCGTGGCAAACTGGTGGAGTCCTCAATTTTCCAGCCTCAGCCTCCCTGCAATAACTCCCATCCCCACGAAGAGCACGTTTTCCCAACACTGTCACTCTCTGCAACCCGAAGAGCAAGTCTTGGCACTGCAAAATGATGGCTTTTTTTACTGATGTAACGACCCTCTTAGTACACAAAGTTGCCATTTCTTGCTAGGCCAATTGATCCTTTTGTTTATACTGCAGACGTGTAAGTTTACATATCTTCTAATCTCTCCTTTGTATTATAGCAACATAAATCTGTGGTTAATACTTCATTAATTTCCTAAGGGAGGCAGCTTCCAGCACAGCTTGGAAAACTGATGACCCACTGCTGTCAAGGGCTGTATGAGTAACTGGCTTTATTGCTTTGGCAGTAAGACAAAACCAAGCAAAAGGTATGCGTCCATATGCATCTAGAATTTTGGGATCGAGGCAAAAATACTTTTTTCCTTCCTTGCTTTTCCCCACTGAAACAAAAAAGCTGGATTGCTTCCTTCTGTTTGATATAAAAATGAAATGCTCTCTTTTGGATACATGCACACAAGGGCAAAGAAAATTACTCAATGTCAAAGAAAAAGACTCGATATATGAAACTGAGTGGGAAGAAGAAAGCAGCATCCCATTTTGTCCAGGAGTGAGGACTGAGGCAGAAGAGGTAGGAGACCAAGAAAGATTTAAACCAGAGTCCAGAGTATCAGATCTCCCAGCACACTGGCCTGTCTGCCACGCTATTTGGTATTTTAGGTTGCCACGTTCCTCATGCCTCCTGTTGATCTTATTCCACCTGGTTTAGATAAATATTTACTCATACCACGACTGAGGCACCGTGTTCCCATTTTCCAGGTGAAAGTCCTACCAACCATGCTGGTGAGCCTTTCTCATGGAAACTCTCTCCCAACACCTACAAAATTATTCCATACCAGCTGGAATCCTATCATCAGATAATCTGAAGGACTCCTGGACATTCAACTTCTCAATATGCAGGAGATCAGAATATTGTTTTAAGAGGTTGAATCTCTGGTTCATCCAGACTCTGGGACATACTCTATGGAGGCTCATTTCCCAGTAGCCAGCATGAATGACCCACCAATTTACTGCCTAAACAGGAGCGAACAACACCACCTCTAACCAGCTCACAAATCTTCTTCTGACAGAAAAAAAAAAGAAAGCAAATGCAGGAGAAGCCATTCAGCTAATCCAGCTCCATTTGTCCAGCATTTTGGAGACAGTTAAAAAACCTACATTTTCCTGTGTGCTCACCACTCATGGAGGCCATCTCAGTCAGCTCTCTCATTTCCCACCCTACAAAACTGAAGAGCAAGTCCTGAACCACTTCTCAAGGTAAACCTCCAAGGGAAGTAAGCATTAGTTTTGCCTTCTAAGTTTTTCTGTGGTAATTATAATCCTTCTGAGAAAGCTTCAAACCAAAGGCGAAGGACACGGGAGAGTCTCCTGAAAGAAGAGTTCCCTTGGTGCTGCTGAGCCTTTCCTGACATCGGTCACGGCTCAAGGAGCCTCCATGTCCTGCCATAAAAAGCAGATTTTACAGCAGGTTTCATACTGCCTTTTATCCTAATAAGGGAATAAAGTCCTCCTGGTTATCACACTTGTTGGAGCCCCTGCATGGAAACGGATGGGTTTGCACTGCAGACCATGCCCTTCGTTTAGCAATTTATTTGGTGGAGCTTTTCCCTGTGGAGTTTCAGCGGCATCAAAGGGAGAGCAGGTATAGATGCAGATGCAGGCTGCCTGAAACCTTCAATTCTTCTTTTTATGGGGACGTAAGGCAACTTCATATATCATGCAGCTGGACCGTTTCCATATTAGTAAGACAGGACACCCAGTACTTACACTGCTTAGGAACACAGAAATAGGCCTAAATCCTAGATCCAGATGTGAATTTGGCAAATAACCCCTTTACAATGGGACAACGAAATATCTCCGATCCAAACACTTCTACGTTTTGGGATGTTTGAAATCAACTTTGCCCCCACGGCAATTCATTAATCGTATCTCTTAAATGTTTAAACTTCGGCTAGAACGTAAAATCAACATTTAAGGTTCTTGCTAATTTGTCTCAGAATTGGCATCATACAAGATTCCCTTCATGAAATGGATATTCTCAAAGACATTGCCAAGAGTAATTGCTGCCCTCCTCTTTTTCTGCCCTCCCTTCTTTATTTTACTTTAAGAGAGATAAAGAAAGGTAGGGCAAAAAGTGAATGTTACTGACACAAATGAATTCTGCTGAATTTCATTTCCATTAGATTTCTACATAACTGGAAACTTTTTTGGCAGCCTCCCACAAAAGACATAATAAATTGCTTTTGTACCAGTAGAGGAATTCATTTTCTCTGTTTCATTTAGCAACAACATTGCTGTGAATTTCACAAAACAGTTTCTAAAACGTCATCAGATTTCTCTGCCTAATGTCAATTCGGCATTTTCCCCCTCTTCAGAGAATAAAGGCTAGAGAAGCAAAGACAGAGCAAAACAAAAACAAGTTGTCGTGCCCGTTGTGTAACGCACGGGGAACAAGCCAGGTTCGCTCTTCGAGCAGGTGCCTGTGTTTTGGCAACATCACCAGCACCCCTGTCAGGAATCACCCAGTCCTGTTAAAGTGACCAAAGATTACAGAGCCTGGGTTCATCCACCTGAGGGTTTGGTTTTCTTCCTCCTGACAGGAGCTGGAGAAGTTTATTCTCCTTGTGCAAAGCCATTGACTATTCCAGTAATAATGACAAACCTTTGATCTATCAATGGATCAACCCAAAAGGAAAAAAGAAAAATAATCAAGGAAAACAGAAATCTAGTAGAGAATCTTTGCTTCAGCATGTGATCAGGTTACAGGCTGCCTTGCTCTAAAATGCTGACATCCCCTCACTCACGGCAACTTAGATGGGCTTTATGAGGGCTCAGTCCCTTCCACAGGATTTAGACCCTTTAGAAATTATTTTGCATCCTTTGCAGCTAGTGATCATGCTCCCAAATGATGTCTGGGACAATGGGAGCCAGTCTTAACAGCCACCACTTTCTATTTTAAACCTCAGGTCTCCCGAGTCCCCATCCCTTTGAATTAGAGATGCTTGGGCAGAGCCAGGAGCCCGAGTGAAGGATTGTGACCGTGCCCATGCCACGTCCTGACAACTGCTCCCCTGAAAGCCCTCTTTTCATTTACATACATCTGGGACTGGGGCACAGGGGTGGGAGGTCAGTAGCCCTTCACATAATTCGGGATGGAGTCAGAGGGATGCCCATACATCTGGCTGCTGCTGCTGCAACCTCCTCTCTTCAGCGCATGTCACGGCCTCTCTCCGTCACTTCCTTTCACTGAAATCTTTCACAAGGGGGTATTTGCAAGTGCTTTGCATATGCAAGGCACATCTGATCAAATCGTGGTGGGGAAAAGGCTGTGCAGATGTTACCATGCTGCCTGCTGGATGTAAGGGGACAGATTTTCCCAGCTGTTGTGCAGGTGTCCTCTCCCAGTCTGACCTACCATGGAAAAATCAGGGAGAACTGAAGTCCTGGCACTGGGCATGCCATCATGTAACTAAGAGCAGCCTCAGGGTCCCTCCTGGGACCTTGCTCTTAGTTGCTAACAGCTCTCAAAGAGTCTTTTAGCCCACAGTCCATGCCGCTACACCACTGTTCTCTGGTACCACACAACTCCATCTGGCAAAATCATATTAAAAACGGTACCACTAAAATTATAACATAAAGATTATTAATAACATGTTTGATGTGCCCTTCTAGGGAGAAATACTACACAGAGGAAGTCAGGTTTCAGCCAGCCAAGAAGGCAGCAGCATAGTGGAAATGAGATCTCGTCCGTAGGGCCTCTCCTTCCCCGAGCAGCGCACGGCTGTGCTGCCTTGGTCTCTGCCGGGATTGTGCTTCCATTTCTGTCCTTTGCATAAATCTCACCACATTGCTCAGGATCACTGGCACCGCTGAAGTTAATGCAAGGAAAATTTAAGGAAAATTTGGCTACATTTTTGCTTTTGCAAATATTAAGGGAGAGCCTAAAACAGTGCGTAGTATTTCACTGGAGGAGTCTGAAACCCAGTTACGAAACTGCAAGGGTTCACTTTTCAGTGAGTGTTTCTCTTTTTTTTGATGTGATCTGTTTATTTTACTGGATTGACAGGGTTTTCTCATGTCAAAGACAAGCCCTTTTAGTAATATCCTAGTCTCACAGGACCCAAAGCCAAAACACAGTGCCTCTGAAATTGGGTGGCCCTGTCAGTCCACAAGCAATCGCATTTGCTAAAAAATGGATTTTTCCTCCCCTTGTACAATGAAACTTTGTACATCAGAAATTACACTATTGAAAGGAATTTGGGTGTTGAGAAGACTAAGACACACTGAAAAATAGCTATTATAAACAATGTCTTCTTTGCATTGATAAAGGACTAAAGAAAGCCACATTAGGAAATCTTCTCAAAGAAATTATCTGGCAGATTAAGGGATACAGAAGGCTGAGAAGCGAGTGTGGATGTGGATAGGTACAGCCAAGGCGTTAGAAATTAATCCACATTTAGCTTTGTAACTTTAGCAGTAGTGTTTATCACACATGCTAACTGAGTGAAGAAAGGAAGTTTGAGATGGTTGGAGTACATGATGTAAAATAAGGACCAAAACCAAAGCAGGGGATGATCAGCACTCCTTGGGTGCTCCTCTGGAGCTTGGTGCTGCCAGATGCTGAGCATCTAGTCCCTGAAGAACCCTCTGCGAGCAGAGGGCTGAACCCCCGTGCACTGCAATCAGCAGGATACTCCAGCCTGCTTTCACTCAGGTTTGGATCGGGGTTTAATTGCACATTTTAGTTTAAAACAAAAGCCTTTATGATTTACTTTTTACAACAGGATAACATTTTGCTGGGTTTTACCAGTTGCATAAAAATGTGTGTATATATATGTGTGTGTATATATATATACACACACACATATAAACCAGCAGTGCCTTGAATTATAAATTCTTATCAGATCATTTACAAAAATAAGGGGTACATGCACAATTGTTTCTTGAAAGGATCAGGTGGGCAGGTTTTATTGTCTTCTGTCCAAAACAAAACCTTTAAAGTGAAAGAACCTGAATATTTAAAACCAAAATATCCGGGGTTAAGATATGGCTAACAATCATAAAACTTATATAGATCTTAATCAAGAAGGTTTGCAAAGTACTTCAGCTTGTCCTTCTGTTTACAGCTATATGTAATATCCTCTGAAAATCTTGTTCTAGTATCAGCTAACAAAACTGGAAAGTTTGTTTAGATTATTGTTCTGCTAGATAAGATAAAAGCTGTGATAACAGTGCCCAGTGATCAGGCTGCTCGCAGACACGGACACTTACCCCGGAGGCTGCAGTCTGTGCGCCGGGAGAAGCAGTTTTGCTGCAGTCGTCTGAGTTAGTAGAAGACGTGGATGTCGGAGTCATAGGAACTGCAGTAGTACTGTTACCTGAAAAATCGGGAATTGGTTTTAAAAAGTAATATTTTCCAGACAGAGGAAAAAAAAAAACCAAAACGACTACAAAATATTGCGGCTACGATTTCTTGTATATTTACCAGAGCATGCCTTTGATTTATTTATGTTCTTAGGTTTTCGCTTCCTCGTCTGAATTCCTTCTTTTTTCATAGCAAGAGGCCGAGGAACCTGAAAAAAATTAAATTTCCACACCAATCACAGAGTTGCATATGTAGTCTAATATCAAAAACCAAAATACACTACAAGATCAGATGTGATGCTGAAAATATCTCTATAGCAAGTCAATTTTTTCTGTGTCTCAGTACTAATTCTAAAAAATGTTTGCATTTTATTTGGGCAAAACAATACCTTGATTCAAGGGGAGTTTTAGCTGAATTAAGAAAGTAGGGAAACTTTTTTTCCTTGATGCAAACTTGACAATTTTTTCAACCCCTCTGTCAATCCACAGGAAAAGAGCACCCAATTAGGGAAAACCAGCATCATTTGGCAGCAAGTCATAAGAAATTAAATTGGATGGGTTATATCTGATCTTTGATTCCTCATTCCAGTCAGTTAAGAATTATCTCCAGTGCCTGATTCTGGAAAGAAAGAATGTAGAGGAGAAAAAAAAAAGTCCACGTCATCCTGTGGACCAGCTATGCAAACCAGATCATCACGAGCAAATGTCTTAGGACAGAAGCTTTAGAATAGAAGAATTGACTTAGTATTTGTTCCTATAAGCAGTTCTGCCCATAATACAGCTTTATGGTATCTAAATTTATATTTATAGGGATAAATCTATATTTAAATGTGCTCAAAAATCATCTTTGTGTTCATCACAATGGTAATTACTATACAGAGAACATTGGCTTAAAATACATTTCAGCTTCATGATAACACCAGTTTGGGGAAAGACAATTCGTATGTTTTCTATCGTTATAATGTTCAAACCTGTGACATAATTTACATTTTATTGAAACCTAGACCACGTCTCAATCATTCCTAATGCCCTTGCTCCTCACTTATTCTTGACTGTAACACAATCCACAGACGTCTCACCCAAAACCTGCTCCATCACATTCAGGACAGAGCTTTATTCTTACTCTATTATTGCCCGACAAAGGCAGAAATTGCATTTAAAGTTTTGCTGGCATAGCTATGTCTGTCTGTGAAAAACTGTCCCATTAAAGGTCTGGGGATTTTTTTCCCCAAAGAAGAGCTGGTTTAAATCCCAGCAGCAAAACCACCTCTGCTGCCCATCCAGAGGTGGTTTCTTTATACAACTCTGTTGAGAGAACTACAGTGGCAAACACGTAACTTGTCAAAAGCATAACAAGCTAAAATGGTACAACCGTTTTCTAACGTCACACATTTTTCTGTTGTTTCATGCACTTCGTTCATCATTTTTTTCTGAGGGCCACCCCTTCCCCAAAGCAGCAGCAGAGCTGGCAGGGGATCTCCCTCGGCAAAGCAGCCGCTTACCCCGTGGAGCTTCATGTAGAGGCCACAGGCATTGCAGACGGGCTCGCCCTCGGCGTTCCTGCGCCACAGGGTGGTGGTCGTGGTGTGGCAGTTGGCACAGGACAGGCCCATCCGCCGCGACGAGGGCTGGAGGCAAGCACAGGCAAACACGGGCATAAACAGGTGGGCAGGAGAGAATGATTTATGTCTTTATGGCTCATAAAAAGTCCTTTAACACATGGCGGGGATGGTAGGAGGGGTTTTTTTATAGTATCTGCCAGCAATACCCCAGAATTGGAACAGAATTATCCTCATATCAGAGAGTGGAAAGATGGTGTGAAGAGGTACTGAGAATCTTGCAACTCTGGGCTGTCTCAGCAGAGGCAAAATTCTCATTTGGGAGCTGCTGACCTGGAGAAGTCTGTTCAGACCACCAGGCACTGGTTCTTTTTCCAGCAGGACAGCTAGGAAATATCTCCACTACAGCTCCATTGAGCTGAAGAGAAGGCACATCACTCCTGTGCCACCTCTCCAGCCAGTTCAACGCCCTCTTCCTCCTATGGCAGGTGAAGAGACAGCTCTGATCCTGCCACTGATACTCCTGACTCATCGGAAAAATCAGCCACTTCAATCACCTGCCCTCGGTGGCACCACATCTGTGCAAAACTTTCCTGGGCATCCCAGGGCTAACACATACAGCAGCATTACTTTCAGAAAAAGGCCTTTTTATCATCACCCATTTTATCCTCATACAAAAACCAACGTGCCTTGGGAGCGTGTTTTACAGAGCAGAGCCTCCCCTCGGCCAGCAGAAAAGCTGGTGGGTGACAACAAGGTTCCCACTACAAACAAGCCATTTATGACACTCTTCCGTGGAGTTTGGAGCCAAGATGAAGCAACTCTGTATCAGAAATAACCGTATAACCCAGAGCTTTATGGCCACGGGCTGTATATCATAAGTGAAGGCACTCCTCATAAACATGTGAAATGAAGGTGAATGGGTTATAAAAGTCCCTGTAACAAGTGATCTCTTTTACGTTCATCACAAGCAAAGAATTCCAGCTACATCATAAATCCAGTCTTTTTCAAAGTATCGCATTGTCAAAAAAATATAAAAAAAATCCGTGCCTAGCTCTGTGTCTGGCAGCTGAACAAGTTTACACGGAGAAGTCAGTTTTAGAGGATTGCATTAATCTTATTCTGACTATAAAGTGCCCATAACTGAAATTACTAACTTAAGGGTACAATGCCCTTCCTCTTGAATCATTTACTGCGGGGTTGTTAGACGTAACTGGGTCACCTTTGATACCACAGGGCTGCCTGCCACTGGGGAAACCGATAAAAATGTTTTGAGAATGAAGAATATTCCAGAGTAATAACTGAGTTTCTTGAACATTATCTGTTTGAGTGTCTTTTAGCAGTAAGCTGTCATTTTACGCCGCAGCTCAGAAAGAGCTCCAGATTAAATACAAATTTTGTAATCTTGAATCAGTAATCTATTATTAACTGTGCAGGAAAAAAAAAGCAAACCGCCCAGCCAAGTGTAATATAGGCTGAAGTACACACATACAGTTTTTAATCTTAAAAATCCAAGTCTTTTGAAAACAGAATTTTTGACCTAGTTATTAAATGTGTATGCACAGAGCGCTCAAATTAAGCCCTCGACTCAAAATGTGCTTTACGTGATCGCATTGGGTAAAAGAAATCTGGTCGTAACACATACGCTTCATTTTCTTTCTCTACGAATGAAATGCTGTCAGCTGTTTCACTCTGTTAAATCTTTCTCTTTCCTACGCAGCCTGGTCTAAACCTTCATACATTTTATTTCCATAGCTTTTGCTCATTCCTGTATCTAAACAGACACGGAGTTTTGGCATGTTTTGAAGCTAAAACGACTTTTCTGATGCAGGAATTTTATCAGAAACTTTGGGGCAATCTAAACATGTTTAGCGTTTTCAAAACATTTTCCCTTCTCACCTACATATTTCCAACTGTATGAACACACAGTCACGGTTGATTTATAGTTATGGCCAGGGTGCTCGGTAGGGATTGTTACACAGAGCTATTTCAGAGTTATTTCGCTGAGGTGTCAGACTGAAATCGGGCTGTAGTTTGACTCTGCTTTAGTCTTCTCACACCCCCCCTCTCAAAAAAAAAAAAAAAAAAAAAAAAAGGGAAAAAAGACACAGAAATGCTGGAACTGGGTGTCAGCCACTCGAAATCTGCCTCGGGCCAGGGTGCCACAGCCAGTCGGGCTCTGACGCTTGAGACAATCGGCAGATCTGGCCCCTCCGCTGCGCCTGTCCCCGCTAATGAGATAACACCTTGTGTCACGAAATTTACGGGATGGCCAGCTAGAAAAAAACGGGCACCTAGCAGTAATAAACCTCTGTCTTAGAGCTACTCTTTGGCTTAAAGAAAGGTCTTTAAGCGGAGGTGGGTGGGTTCCCAAGCGCTTGCTGCCTGCTCTGATCATCGCGCGTTTGGGTCTTGTTTCCCCTCGCTCCCGTAAGGGCACTAAATTCAAGCGGCTGTGAAATAAAGAACAGTAGGTGTTTTAACCCGGGGAAAACAGGCGTGGAGCAAAGCAGCTGGCATGATTGAGAGGGGCTTGAAAGGCTGATGGGTTTGATACACTGTCTCCATACACAAGGGTCCGAACATCAGCTTGGATTATGCTGGTGTGATTTATTGTGGCTCGCTCGGTAACAGCCATTACTGAAGAGCGTATTCTTTCTGTCTGCTGACCTCCACCCAGATTTGCTAAACATAATGTGCAGTTCCCACTTGTTAAATTTTCTCCTTGCCTATTCAGTGCCAGCCTGAGTTATAAACAGGGGTTCTGGTTTGTACTATTTATTTCCCCCCCTACTTTTAGGAGTATATTTTTAGAAAAATTGCCGCTCATTTCTTAGGACTAAAACAAAACAAAGGCTATTATCATTGTTTAAACAATTGGTTTTCTTTGAATTATATACAAAACTTGCTTACATTCCCAAGGATCGAGCTCTCAGCAAACAAAGCAGGTCTGGAGAAATTCCTAGCCCTCTGAACAAACATTTTCCAACCTTGATTTCTTTCTTTTTTTTTTTTTTTCTGTTGGAAATGTCCAACATCACCAGCACAAATTTCTTCCGAGCCACTGAATCCCCCTCACAGATGGGGTTCATAGCTCAAAAAACGAGGCTGGCCCATGCCTAGCGTGCAGCTCATGAGGGGGCACAGGGAGATTTTGCCAGCTCAGGGCCTGGAAGTGGGTCCAAAGCGGTTCCCAGAGGGCTGCCAGCCCTGTCCCCCCTCATTGTGACCAGCTGGGCCTGCAAACCTGCTCAGGAGCCCCACTTCTGTTTTGCAGCCAAGAGGACCACCAGGCTAATACACTGATTGCCCTTCCCCATCCTTGTGCCCCATTTCTCCCTGGCTAGTGCTGACTGGGGTTCCTTGGGGCGCAGCTCCTGCCGCCCGCCTCCTGCCCTCCCTCCCGACTCACCACTCTCTTTTGGGGCTTGATGAGGGGCCGGCTGAGGCCGTTCATTTTGGTGTAGAGCCCGCAGGCGTTGCACAGGTAGTTGCCGGTGCCGTCCCTCCTCCACAGCGGGGTCTGGATGGAGCCGCAGTTGACGCACTCCCGGCTCTCGGACAGGTCCTCCAGCAGCTCTGGGGGCAGGAGCAGAGGGGAGAGGCGGTGGGGCACGGCCGCAGGCGGCCGCGGAGCCCGGTG